>JAQHUG010000017.1:5218684-5316690 GCA_028555095.1 Dicrostonyx torquatus | reverse complement strand
TGTGGTATATATGTACTAGTGTTTTCAGAGTGGTGAATATGTTTTGATAATATCTACCCCTACCCAGCTCTTCAGAAATTCACTCCTTTTCCCACTCTACTTTTATTTTGTTTTTTTTTGTTTGTTTTTTAATGCATCAAGACCAAATTTTCCTTGCCAAATATTCTTGGATGTATGGTTTCCCAGTGGATTGCTATTGACTTGCCAGTGGCCTACACTCCTAAAAGAAACTGTCTCTACCCTTTATCAGACATTAGTGATTATGAATAGATCCCTAGTAGGGAAAGGGTTGTGTGTCCAACTCTCCTTTCTGTGTTGAGATTTGATCTGGCACGGGTGTGCACATATTTTGTTCATGCTGTCACAACCACTTTACATTCAGATGTGTAGCTATTCTCCTGTGTCTAGAACACAAAATTTTCTTGGAAACACCCACTCTTCTTAAACTTTATCTGCCCTCTCTTCAGCAATGATCCCTGAACCTTGTGAGGAAAGGGTCCATCATATATACTACACATAGGGTTGAGCATTCTTCAAGCTCATTACCTGCCCTAGATCAGTCTTGGGTATCAGAGTCAGTACCAACTTGCATCTTCATATTATAGCAATAAGGTCAAATTGATATAATTAAATTATAGTAAAATTCCAAAGTGTAAGAAAGAACACAGTTGAAAACTGGTAATATTTGTGGGTCAATAGGATTTCATTGGCCAACAATTCTAAACAATAACCCACTCCAGACACAGAATTTGTAACTATTAGCCTCTGATGTCTACTAGGGGTATTGCTCACCTGGTATAGAGTAATTCTCTTTTCACTCATTTTATATATGTGTGTGTGTATATTTTAGAAAGCTTCTATATGACATTTTAAAAAGATCTTAAAAGGTTATTCTAATACAGTGATATCAATACGGATAAGTAAATAGCACTAATACCAACTTGTTGGAGTACTATTTCAGTTATTTGTTATTCTAAAATTCATTTTGCTCCACTGACTAGATTCTGACTAACTCACACCAACACATGGGTTTTGTGGTCTGAAATACAACTTCTCTGAATTTGTTCTTTAATGTGCTAACTCCAATTGGGACTATGTTCGGAATAGGGCCAAATGACTGTAATTAAAGTTAAATAAATTTTACTGAACAAAGAGAAAGAACCCCAAGAGTGTGGCTACATCAAGAAAATGCAATAAGTAAACGCAGCAATATAGGAAGTAATGTCTCATCAGAAACCTAGCTTGATTTCACCTTGACCTTGACTTCAGCCTCTAGAAAATTTCTACTGTTTCTACTAATACCTTGTGATGGAAACACTCTGGGGCAAATTCTGTTGGCTAAAAAATTCTTAAAATTGATGAGCAGTAGACAGAGTCACCATGATTATTGACTTTGCCAATTTTATGATAAAAGTATTTCATTGATCATACAATAAAAAGGTCAATATTTAATTCTGTCCAATCCTGACACTAAAAAGACTTCAACTGGCTCAGTCCAGTGTTATTCTTTCTTTTTGTTCTCTAATAGGTATTGTTAAGATGTGTCCTCTGCTTCTTTTCACTGTATTTTGCGTTTCAATCCTTCTTCCTCCAATGAATTTATCATTTCCTTCTTTCTTTAACATTTCCCTCACATGACAATCTAATATTTCCCTTTGTTCTTACTTGTTTGAGGTACTCAGTACTTCAATATGGCATATACTCAGATATATTCTGCACTAGCTTCACAGTTCATTTTCCACAAAAGCATCTGTCTCATTTCTGTGAATGCAGGACAGGCAGGAGCTGTGGATGAGGGGAGTACCTACTGTGTACCTTCTTAAGTGAATGTCCCTCCAGCTGTGGCTTCACAGAAATAGAAATGACAAAATGGGAATGAATGATGCTAAAGAATCTCTTTCTCAGGGAAATTGGTGGCAGGTAAAAGAGTTGTTTTCCTCCAGGAGGTAGAACGCTTGATTAAGAGAGGAATTTTACCTCTTGACTTCAATGGATAACTGAATGTCTACAGTTATTAAAATAGATGTAGTAGCTTCTATGCAATGTGATTCAATGCTCCCTTCTTTGGAATACAGAATATTTCCCCTACTCACTTTTCAATTGTGTGTATCTGTTATAAGTATGTTAGTTTTAAGTAAGCTATTTCTAAAAGCCCAAGGAGGTATATTTTTCACATTTCTTTTTATTTGCCATGGTATAAAAGGAAACCTCTGTCTCAGTCACCATCATTATTAAGTCATTTCTCCACAGGTTTCCAGGGACCGTCTGCTAACTAATTTCCATTTTCAGTGGCTGATGACTGTGTTCATTCAACTAGAGTGATGGAGTTTCTTTTCAATGGTTTTAAAATAGGGTCTTTTATAGAAGGTTTCTGCATATCACCGTTGAAGGTGCAGTATGCCATTTGTTTTTGTTAAAAGTTTCATTCAGGTCATAAATGACTGACGACGCCTACATGGCAAGTTCTGCCCTAATTCCTGGGAATTTAATGCTGCAGGCATTTAGCCTTCAAGTATCATATAGAATGAAAGGTAAGAATATTTATTGTTAGTTAGGACTTTTCCTTCTTGCCGAATATTTTATTCAAGGTATCCTGTAACGTGATTCCCATTTTCCAACTGAAAAAACTAAGGACCTGAAGGGGAGGCATATTACCCTGGTAATAGAGTGGTACAAAAAGGAAAGTTACACCGGTTTTCACCATTAGAACAAGAAGAAAACAGCTTTTAATTCCAGATCTGTCTAGCATATTGAAGTCCCAAATAACATGCAACTATCGACCACCTTGGTAAGTCCTAGCACATTTTGATTCTTTCTACAATCTTATGTATAAGTTAGTAATTTAAACAAATGCATATATTTTAAAATGATTTCCAGCATTTTCTTTCCTGTATTGTATTTGCCTTGTGATATTTCTGAACAGGCTACTCTACTCACTGTTTATCAGGTGAACTCTATAACTCAGAATGGGATGAAAGGTGTTGTTTTGTTAGTTTAAAAAGTCTGAATCCCTAAGACGGTGAAAGGTCTTTAATAGTAGAATCAAGGCTGTATGACTAAAATTTCCTGCTTGGAAAGGGAATGTTTAATAATGTTGGTTGAATCATATTGGACACTTATATGTCCCACATACTTTACACAGTTTCTTTGTGAGTTGGTGAATGCCTTTCTTTGAAAACAGGAAGCTGAAACTCTAGAGACAATGAGTAAAGTGCCCAGGTGCACATATCTGTTTACAGTCCAGTGTCAGCCAGTCCAGGTGTCCAGCATTGTGCCCTGCAGTATAAAACATTACCACTAGTTGTAGAGGAGAGAGTCACACAGAGAAGAGAACTAGGGAGACACTATGCACTATTTTCTTATTTGAGACTCCATAGTTTCTCAGTCACCTTTCAACTATGCTACAGAGAAAAGAAAGAAGAAAATAAATGTATATTTGGGAGGAATCTGAAAGTAGAATGCATTTATTCCCTATTCCTAAGAAGATGTGAGGTACAAATATGTCCTAGGGTAGAAACTGATTTACAGTTGATTTAAGAGTTCATTACTGAGTTAAGAAGGACTAAGGGTTAAGTACTGTACAGAACAAAACCTCTAAACCATGGAAATTCAAATAGATAAGCATTTATATTTAACCCAACTACCCCAGTTATCCATACCATAGAGTCATCAGGGAGCAAGTTTACCAACCCTTTCCCATGATTCTTGTTTCAATGGCTTTACCACAAAGGAAATAGCAACCGGAGATGAAAGAACAGGACCACTTCCAGAGTCTTACCCAATGACTTCTGTATACAGTTCAATGTCCAGCACTCAGCCACATAGTCATGTATTTATTGCAAATGTGCAGGAAAATGTGGTTTCTATTCGCACATTCCTACACTCAAGCACTGTTTTACTCAGAGGAATAGAGAATGCATATTGTGTAATAACTGGTAGTCTCAATATGCAGTCTTGCACAGACACAGTAGATGAATTAACAAATAGAGGACTTTAGGGCAGCCCAAGAGTTGCAGGAGAAAGGTAATTTGTGGCTCTTTATAATCAGCATGACCTTAAAGTATCAGAGGAATTCTTGAATTTTAAGTGGCTCAAAAGTAGTTTGAAAATATTGACACTCAGATGAGCATGAAACCAAGAGGGAGGCACAGCACTGCATTGATCTATGTGGCATGAAAAATAAATGGATGGACTGATGTTTTCTATAGTAGGATGCTGTGTAGGACCCATCCCAATCATTAAATAACTCTTAAGTTCCTGAGGCTTCTTCAGAGTACTAGGGAATGGTAGAGGATGCCAGCTGGGCTGAAATTCAACCTGTTATACCACTATACAACTGGGTGTAGAAATCCATTCAAAAACAAGATGAGGGACTAGAGAGATGGCTCAGAGGTTGAGAGCACTGACTGCTCTCCCAGAGGACCCAGATTCAATTCCCAGCACCCACATGGCAGCTCACAACTGTTCCAAGGGATCTGTCAACTTCACACCAATGCACATAAAATAATAAATAATAAAAGTTAATAAATCATAAAAACATTAAAAAAACAAGATGAGCATTTTTACATAGAAAATTATAAATTGGATTTCATAAAAAGTCTGAGTGTAAGTAGAAAGAATAATACATCATTACATATAAATCTTGCTGGTTCAAGCTCCTGCATAACATATATTATTTCAAGCCCAACATATATTATTTCAGAACCCTTTGGTTCCATGTAATTTTATCACAGGGTTTGTAGACACTGGTGAATCTCATATTTGTCAATGTATATGAACACTTAATCACATAAATAAATGACTCTACTATGAATTAGAATTCTTTTCCTAAATTTAACTATAGTGGTTTGATAGGGATAGTACCATTGATTCCATGTCTTAGAACACAGAAACGTATTTCCTTACAATTCCAGAAGTTTACTTTGACATCTCTCTCCACTTACCTAGACATCATCTCTTTGTGTCTTGATGTGCTGGTTTCAGTTTGCTTTTGAATTTTAATTTCATCTCTTTTTATAATGATATCAGGCATATTGGATTAGGAATCACTCTAATGACCTCATTTTAATCCGATTACTCCCTTAATTTTTATTTCTTGGAGTTTCTCAGGATTTCTTTTTTACAGGTATGTATGTATATATGTGTGAGGAGGTATTCATGCATGTAGAGATCATAGGTAACTGTCAGGTGTTTTCTATTGCTTTCCACTGTATTTTTGAGACAAGGTTGCTTTTCTGAACCCAAAGCCCATCAATTGCTTAGAGTCACTAGCTAGAGAACCTATCTGCCTGTCTTCTTGACTGCAAATACTAGAGTTACAGATGCAAGCTACTCTACCTGACTACTCTACAATCTACAAACATGGAATATGAGATTCTTAAATGAGGTCCTTCCTTTCTTCCTTTCTTTTTTCTTCCTTTCTTTTAAGATTGTCTTTTAATTACAGCATTTCTTCCTTCCCTTTTCTGCCTCCAACCTCTTCCATGTAGCCCTCCATGCTCTCCTTTAAATTTATGATCTCTCTTTTCATCAATTATTACTGCAGACATATGTGTATTTGCATATATATTCTCAAATAACATGCTGAGTCGATATAATGTTACTTGTGTATACATCTTCATGACTGACCATTTGTCACTGAACAACCAATTGGTGTGCCCTCCCTGGGGAGCGCTTCTGCTCCTGCTCTCTGCTTTCCTCAGTTGCTTAGAGTACTTTGTGTAGGCTTGAGACCTTGTGGGCTTTTTCCCATATAGTCTGACATATTTGTTGGTGTCTTTATAATCAGTTTATGTTTGGGCAGCAATTTTCATGAGATTTTATGGATGTATCTTATCAAATTACTAGGAGAAACAATCTCACATCAAACTCCTTGATCCTCTGGTACTTATAATCTGTCTTCACCATCTTTCGTAATGTTTCCGGAACCTTAGTTATTTGATTCTTTAGTAGATGTAACCATTGAGAGTAGGCTCCAGACTTCTGTAATGGTCTATATCTGCTGTAATAGAAGCTTCATTGGTAAGACTGCAAGGACTAAACGTGTTTGTAGTTATAAAGACAAATAGTTATAGACAGTTGTTAGGACTTATGCTGCTTTAGTAAATAAGAGGTTGTAGCTTCTCTAAAAGCCATGACTTCACCTGCACTGACTGGTTAGCTAGGTTGTCAGTAGACATGATATTTCTCTTGTTGACCAGCTAAGTTCAGTTGGATGGACACTGACTACCTTCAAGGTATTTGTGTCACCACTTCACTTATAGTTTTTGTGCCATGCTGATTGTTGCAGTGATTCATAGGAACTACAGAGGAGTAGGACTGTTGGTTGAATCTCTTCCTTGGAAGCTTGCATGGAACATTCTGTTACTTTAAACATAGTTCTCAGTGAGTAGGAATTCATGTAGTACCACCTCAAAGGTGCCTGAGTCCTGTTTATGTAGTACAAAGTGTCTTCAGCAATAAGAACTTACCTTCTAACTCTAGGGGGTAACCAGGGGCAACAGCAATAGAAATATATGTTTTGGAAGTCCCCTAGACAGCCTTGTCCAACTACTCAGAAGAGGGCTTCTCATGTATGGTATTGGGATTTGTTAGGTGGTTATTTTTATTTTTATTTTTTGTATCTTGGAGGGAGTGCCATCAGCTGAGTGAGAAAAAAGTTATGTGTGTGTGTGTGTGTGTGTGTTTGTGTGTGCATTATAAGTTTTGTTTTGAGGTAAATAATTACCAATAGATTCCTTGCATCTTTTTATGTCATCCACATTGCTATTTTTACCTACCTAGCTTCCTCTTCCAATAATTACCTCTCTCTACCTTTGCTAAGGAGGCCCCATTTTTCCTATTTACTATCAATTCAATTGTATCCTGCTATTCTCCTTTATCCTCCTCCCACTGTCTTCTGCATTTGCCCCTCTTCCCTTTCCTAAACTCAAGTTCTTATCCTTGTTCAGCAAGCATGTTGCTCACTGGGACATCTTCTTTGTTCAACTACTTCTTAAAAGTCCTTATTTTCAGTTATACAATATAATGTTCTTGGTGTTTAGCCTCTCAATATATTAATTTAGGGGCTATGTAATTCAGCTGATAACACCAACTTTACACCAAAATTTGTCTGTGCTACTGAACTGCTTGATAGCACGCTGGAATTGGGAAAGTCCTAGGGTCATAATGGTCTTCAGGGATTATTGATCAAGCATCCTCTATGTGACAGACTCCCTGTTAGGATCCGTAGCATCGTAAGACCCAGCAAGGTGCAAAGCTTTTCATGAACTCTGTTTTTTGAATTTAGAAATGCTGCACCAGACAATCTATTCCACTTGCTCTGTATTGAAATTTATCCCTCTGTAGAGGTGGAGAAGGATCCAAATCCTTAAATTATAAATGAGACCACTGCTTTAAACATAAGAAGTATTTGATAAACATATGTGATATGAATGAATATGAGAACAAAATATTACTGTTGAAGTCCCTTGTGATTGAGTCTAGTTTATGATACTGAGCAGCTGTGCAACCCCGGATACCTATGTAACATCTCTTCAAAATGAGGATGCCGATTACTTATAAAGCTCTATTAAAAAATAAGCCATAGGACAAGAGTAAATTATTAAACCATAATCATACAAGAGTAAATTATTAAACCATAATCATACTACACAATACTTCTTTTAGAAATTGTATTGATATTACTTGTAAAAACTCTTAATTATCTCTGTGAGTATTCATTTCACTCAGGTATGCATCTTCCAGGATGTCAGAATCTTGTGCACAGTTCTGTTTTCCATAGCTAATATTCTTTTTGCTAGAGTTCAAGAGCACCAGAATACCGTCCCATCAAAAATCTGTCATGTCTGCATACCTTTGTATGCAGGGTTTCCTCTTTGACCCATTAATTTAGAGCAATGGTTCTCAACCTTTCTAATGTTGTGACCCTTTTATAAAGTTCCTTGTGTTGTGGTGATCTCCAACCATAAAATTATTTTTGTTGCTACTTCATAACTATCAGTTTGCTACTGTTATGAATCATAATGTAAATGTTTATGTTTTCTGGTGGGTGGTCTTAAGTGACCCCTGTGAAAGGGTCATTTGACTCCCAAAGTTGTGGCAACCCACAGGTTGAGAAATACTGATTTAAAGAAATCAGGGAAAAGCCATCTTACTTCTGTCTGACAAGCAATATTACGTCTTTTGTTTTGTTCAAAATATCAAATTATTGTTAGTGTTGGCAATAGGAATAGTTCACAGACAGGAAGAAATATTTTTGATTGATTCTGTTTACTCTGTTTTGGTTGAATATAGTTCATGTTGTGTTGCTAAAACAAAATAATCCAAAACCTCAGTGGCCAAGTAAAATTCATTTTTTTATTTCTAATATACACTCAAATGAAGCAGGAATGGAATTTCTTCTTTTTTTTAAATTTGCTGTTTCATGTTCCAGTGCAGCAGAGACTTTCCTCTGACATATGCCTATAACAGAAATAGATGCCATTAGCAAATTGCATGACCTATACACTTAATCTTAGAATTTCTTCCAGGAGGTAACCTTGACCTCTTCCTGTAACATCTAGATGAAAGCAAGTCATGGAACTATTTAACTCTTGCCGCATGCCAAAAAAGACGACAGGTGGAAATACCATGGAGCTGTAACAAAGTCTATCACTTACAAATTCACCCAGTACTTTGCATGTGATGAGAACCTACCTTGTAAATTAAAAAAAATAGATAAAAATTTCCCAATCACTGAAGATGTAGATGTGAATAGATACAGCCCTACATTCCTAAGCTTCATGTTCTAATGTCTGTGTAGTATTCTGTGGGTATGTACGTAATGAAGAATGTCAAGCAGGAAAGATGGGTAGGAATGGTCTTGGTAGAGAGAAAAGGCCCTGAAGAAGGAGAATAATGGTATTCTTATCAATACCTTAGGAGATAATGACTGGAAAAGAAAAATCGAGCAAGGGAAGTAGTCAATGATTTCAGTGAGGTAAGGGAGAGGGGTATATCATGTCAGTAGAAATGCTACTAGACCTAGGACGTCACTTTCTCTTGTAAATAAATAGGGAGGTTAATCAATCTATATTTTAAGCATTAAATACCCTAGGGAAAAGGGAATGGCAGAAGCAGAGAGACCATTAAAATCTCATTATTAAAGTTGGAAAGACTGAATGCATAGTAATATCAAAAATGGTTAAATAATGACTAAGAATGTCTTAGAATACAGGTTTAACAAGACTGGTGAATGGGCTGTCTTTCACATACAGAGCTGAGTTTAACCATAATAAGACTGGCTTTTACAGACCTCTTGTATTAAACTGTATTGATCCTTAATTTTTTGTTTGTTTGTTTGTTTAGTTGCCCATTAGTCACCATTTCCCCCAACTCTTTACTAAATCTTCAACAAATGTGTTTTTCATAAAGTTAATTCGTTTCTAAGTGTAAGTTAAAATAAACCTGTGAGGTATCTTGGTATCTTAGAATACTTTTGTTGGTGGTGCCTTTTTTAAAGGGTATAATTTATTTATTTTACAGCCGTACTGCATTTCCCCCACACCCCTCTAGTCCCATTCCCTCCGCTGACTTCCCCTCCACTCCCTCAATCCACTCCTCCTCTACTTCTGTTCAGAAATGGGCAGGCTTCCCAAGGGCATCCACAATGCATGGCATATCAAGTTGTGATAAAACTAAGCCCTTCTCCTTGTTTTAAGGGTGTTCAAATCAATTCAGTATAAAGAATAGTTTCCCAAGTGCCAATCAAAGTCTTAGGGACAACCTCTGCTCCCATTGTTAGGAGTCCCACAAACAGGCCCAGGTACACAGCTGTAACATATATGTTGACGTCCTTGGTCAGTCCCTTTCAGGCTCCCTGGTTGTTGCTTCAGACTCTGTGAGTTCCTATGAGCCAGGTTAGTTGTTTCTGTGGGTTCCCTTGTGATGACCTTGACTGTTCTTTCTCCTACAATCGTTTTCTCTTCACCAGGATTCCCTGAACTCTGCTTAATGTTTGGCTGTAAATCTCTGCATCTGTTTTGGTCAGTCACAGGATGAAGGTTCTCTGATAACAACTGGAGTAGTCACTAATCTGATCACAAGGAAGTGTTAGTTCAGGCTACATATCCACTATTGTTAAGAGTATTAACTGGGGTTATCCTTGTAGATTCCTGGGAGTTTCGCTTGCATCAGGTTTTTCTACCTGACCCCCGAAAAGCCCCCCTTTCCAATCAACTCTTTCAGTACTCTCTTCTTCAATCCACCCCACAAGTCCCCATCAGCACTTGCTCCCAGTCTACTAGTAGATATATTCTACTTCCCCTTACCAGAGAGATCCATGTGGTCCCGTGGGCATTCCGTGTTACATAGCCTCTTTGGTCTGTGGATTGTAGGGTGGTTATCCTTTCCTTTACAGCTAATATCCACTGATCAGTGAGTATATACCATCTGTTTATTTCTGGGTCTGGGTTACCCCAATCA
This sequence comes from Dicrostonyx torquatus, assembly GCA_028555095.1. Classification (NCBI taxonomy): domain Eukaryota; kingdom Metazoa; phylum Chordata; class Mammalia; order Rodentia; family Cricetidae; genus Dicrostonyx; species Dicrostonyx torquatus. The sequence goes on along the minus strand of JAQHUG010000017.1, from coordinate 5,306,226 downwards.
TGATGATTTTTTTCTAGTTCTATTCATTTGCCTTCAAATTTCATGATGTCATTGTTTTTAACAGCTGAGTAATAATCCATTGTGTAAACGTACCACATTTTCTTCAGTTGAGGGGCATCTAGGTTGTTTCCAGGCTCTGGCTATTACAAATAATGCTGCTATGAACTTAGCTGAGCAAGGTTCCTTGTGGTATGATTGAGTTGGCGGTGGTTTTGAAAACTTGAGGGGCATGCTCCCCCTTCCAGTTGTATATTACTACTGATACGAGGAAAATCACCATTCAGTAAATTCTTGGACCTTCTTACATGCTATGGATTGTAAATAAATATTAGGAATATATATATACAAACAATCCAGAATTAACAAATATGATCAATGTTACTAGACTAAAATTTGAATCCATAAGTGTTTCAAAATTAGACAGTGAAATATTGGTGAAGTGTTCAGACCAGCTTATGGAAAGTGACCTTATAGCAAGATTTTCATCTGCATTTCTTTGGAAATAATTCTTTTTTAACTTTTAAAACAATCTTATTTTACATACCAATCCCAGTTCCCTCTTCATCCCTGTCCTCTCACTGCCCCCACCTTCCCCCACACCCCCATCCATTCCTCAGAGAGAATGAGACCTCCCATGGGGAATCAACAAAGTCTGTCTTATCACTTGAGTCAGGACCAAGTCCCTCCCCTCTGTACCTAGGCTGAGCAAGGTATCTGGACACAGAGCATGGGCTCCAAAAAGCACTAGGAATAAATACTGGTTCAACTGCTAGGGGTCCCACAAATTTCCCAAGCCACACAAGTGTCACCCACACTCAGAGGGCCTAGTTCTGTCATATGCTTGTTCCCCAGTGGTCAGTTGGTGGTCAGTGAGCTCCCTCTATTTCAAGTCAGCTGTTTGTGTGAGTATCTCTACCATGGTCTTGTCCCATTTGTTCACAATATTGCTTCTCTCTCTCTACAGATCGAGTTGGGTAAAGGACACAGAAGGAGAGCAAGAAAAGAGATACCTTGAGAGAGGGAGTCATTGTGGAAATAATTCTTATTTAATCATAGCTCTACATATTCTTTTAAGTATTATTCATAAATTCTTTCTTGCTAAAAGGACAGTGCTGGTTGACTACAATGGAGACTAGTGAATCTATAGGCCAACGATAGTCAGCATTTAATTTTTTGAGGAAAAAAATTCCAACCTCAGGTTTGCACAATGGCAAATAGCCAATAGCAAAAATATTCATAACTTTGATCTGGAGGTTCACAAAAACAATTCTTCTTAGTCATTCTGAAACTGCAGCTTCCTAGGATGATCACTGAAAAAAATAAACAAAAAAACAAACAAACAAACAAAAAACACCCTTAGTTGATTAGCATATGAAACCTGCTTAAAAACTAACACATGCCAGTAAACCTGCCTGTAAGACAGCAACAGCTCAATGGGATTACTTTACTTTTGTGCATGGCTAAAAAAAAAAAAAAGAAGAAGAAAGGAAAGAAAAAAGATCATCTTCGAACATGTGTCAATTGGTCAATCCCTCATTTGAATTCGGGAATGACACAGCATCACAGAGACGTTCTCTACACCCAAGTGCAGATGTATTGACTTTGGCAACTCTTGAGGCTGTGTTTACTTTATCATGACAATAAAGTCTTTGAAATTGAAGTTGAACCAAACTGACAGACACCAAGGAACTTCTACTAAAGTTGCCTGAGTACATTTTTATTTATAAGATTCAGCATAAAGTATTATATTGGAACATTTAATAAAGGTCAAAAAAAATCCACACACTGAAAAACAACCCTCAACAGAGCAGCAAACTGACCGTCAGTTGTCTACTCATCAGCCTTTTATAGAATACAGGATGAATGATGCCCCTTGGACACGGCTGTCCCTCAAAGAGAGGTGACCGGAAGAAGCACTTACCCCTACAAAGTAAAACAAAACAAAACAAGAAAGTTTGTCAACCTTGTGTTCAGATTTAGAGCATCTCAAAAAGTTTCAAAATGTATCTCTACTGTTCTAATAGTTACAAAGAGAGAATTCTATTTTGCCTACCATAGAAATCTTAAAGTCTTATCATTATTCAGCTATTTAAACTTGGGGGAAAAATAAAATCTTGGTCCTCTTCAGCATCCATTCACATGTATTGACTCTATGTATGCATCATGGTTTGGTTAAACGAAAAATCTTAAAAAGACAGGAACAAGAAGATACAACTTAAAAATGGAAGGAGAATAAATTTAAAAAATATTTAATGAGCCTCATAGTGCTCATTCATGCATAAGTGGCCACACACAATGTTTATAAGCAATACAAAGCTGAGAGTTTTCCTGTTTTTCTGACTGGTTACTGATTAAGAGGCTTAGAGAAACTTTGACCGAACATCTGAATGAGGTCTGGAAGGAGACAATTCCTGACATATGTGAGCTTTTTTAAAATACTCATTTCATTGATGATAGCCCAGATTGTTTGGATCACAACCAGGTTACTGTATCCATGCTTTATCTACTGCATTCATGGAATAATAGCAGAAACGAGTAGCTGGAACTGAGGTGGTTTGCTGTGCAAACCCAAAATACATGACCTGCCGGTGTAAGAAGAAACGTACTGACCTTGCTTATGTGAAATGAAATCTAGTAACAGAGGGACGAATAGCAAGAACATTTTGGTCATTAATTAGGACATCAAAATGTACCTATTGTTTGCCTTCCTGATATGATATCTAAAACAAAGTTTTCATAGATTAGTATTATACATTAAGTAATCATCACATGACTGCTTGGGACCTTGATATCCTTCCCAGGGAATTGGTGATGGACTCATCTACAAATGACAAGGTGATAAGATTGGATAGGAAAAGTTCTTCTTACACGAAGCAGGAAGGATTATATTATACTGCCCTGGGCTGATATGCCTGATGTCTCTGAGTTGTCAATCACATGCGTTCATTGAAGACTCAGCACCTTCTTACATAGCATTTCTAACTTTCCCAAATGTTCTAGCTTTTTCTTAGAAATGGGAAACTAGATTGTGTTTCTTTTTATCAGTTCTCAAGAAGTTTTGTCTCAATTTCTTAGTTTAACCGATGTGTGATCCATGTTTTAATCCACTAAGGGCTCACGGTAAAGGCAAGAAAGAGTACAGAAATAACTATGTTCTAAACCAATATATGGCTCCTGGAGAATAGAAATCATACTTAATACACCCATTCTTTTTTAAAAAAAATTGGGAGAGACAAAGCTTTAGAAGGCTACATTATCCACAAAAATATCCGAAGTATTCCGATGCTGCCCAGCTGTGAAACCAGGCTTATCTCATGTATAATGCACCAACTACCATGCTGTGGAATATCAAGTAACCTTAAGAATTTTGGGTGCAGAGGATCACATTTCTCTATGAAGGTAGTAGTAATATGATGCTCATGCGGATATGCTGGAGACATTTACATTCTGACGTTGGAGTCCTCCAGCCTCTATCCAGGACCTGAAATATCTTTGTGCTTCCAAGTCTTTTCACTTTAGTGGGCATATTCTGTAATCTAGAAAGAGGAAGCAGATATTCCCAGTGTTTTAAAAGGACAAAAACTCAACAGGTAAAAATATTTTTGAAATGAACTTGACGATTGTAATTAATAATGCGGTCTTTCGCAATGGTTCATGGGAAGAAAAATGTTACAACATCTAGAAACTGTTCTGCAATAGTTAATATAACCCTTTTATATGTATAGGTATGGGAGTTTATATATGCATAGATTTATCTTTCCATTGAGAGACTATAGATATCACATTTGCTCTCTTTTTATGCTAATGGTTATTGCTCTGTGTCCTTCAGGAGGGAATTTCATGGGTTGTGCTCCTTTTGTAGTCACAGCAGATGTAGGACTCAATGTTTATATCAAGAAGAATGCTATATGTCCCTCAGTTCATGGAAACTTCAAGTCTAGAAAATGGAGAAGTCTGGTTAATATCTCCAGAGACCCACAGGGAGCGTCACGCTCCATAAAATTACTTATGCATTTATATACAGTGCATGATCATCTCCTGGCAAGAGGACATAAGTTAAGCACCTTCTATATGCAGCAGGGAAAACCCCTTCGGCAAAGATGTCTATCCATTGGCATGCACACATTACAGTAGCTTTAGTTTTACTATGTCAAAAGGAACATTCACCATGCTTAATGAGAGTCATTGGATTAATGCAAGCTGTTTGCAGCAGGGGAAGGAATTTTCAGATGCTTGGGAAAACAAGGCACCTGGAGGGTATAGTGAAGGTCATTTACTCACACTGAAAATTCAGTTCACTTCATGCTTGCAAATCCAGCCCTTTTATCCATCTGGTATGAGTGTGTGTGTGTGTGTGTGTGTGTGTGTGTGTGTGTGTGAGAGAGAGAGAGAGAGAGAGAGAGAGAGAGAGAATATAAATATTTTAGGAATGTAAATTGCCCCACATATTCAATTAGAGTTATGAGAATTAGGAGAACAAAACTTTTTAAACACTTCTGACCAGAAAATCCTTGAATTCTTTTCTTTCCTTAAAGAGTAAGACTTGGAGCACTGTATTTCCATCTATATTCCAGAATGTCTATTATACATGTGCTGGTGTTATTGCTTTTTCCACAAACTTTTATACAATCACTCTGAATGGCCCGGAATTGGCAACTAAGATGGCATCAATTTTGTGTTCAGCATTTTGTCCTTTTAGTGATTTTGGAAATATTCTCCAAAGTAAATGTGAGGAAAATTTACATGGTCAAATTCCAGAAAAAAGATAAATTTATGCTCAGAAAACCTTTTCCAGCAGACCATGATATCTGTAATTTCTACAATATCATGCCTTTAGGTGAAAATGATGTCTTATTTTCAAATATTCAAAGAGAGTGTCTCTTCTTTGAAGTGATATCCTTAAGACTGTGTGTGTTCTTTGGCATGGTGGAATTTAAAAATAATAATAATGCTTATTCCTTGAAATTTTCATACATTTATATGATTTTTTTATCTTATCAATCTGCTGCTACCTCTCTCCAACTTCTTCTAGTTCCCCAACCCATTTCCATCCTAACTTCCCATCCTGTTTTGTTTTCATTATTAATAACCCCTTGAGTCCAATTAGTGTGACCATATGTGCATGGGTGTGAGGCCATTCACTTGAGCATGCGCAATCTACCAGGGTCATGTCCCCAAAGGAGGGTGGCTTCTCATCCCTCACTGGCTCCAATTTGCAAGTAGCTCCTCCAATAGATTGGCTTGATCTTGTGCAAGTAACCACAGCTCCTATACTTTGATGTTGGCAGCAGCCATGTTATGTTCTGAAATCTGTAATTTGCAGTTCTGCTCTCATCCACCAGCCCCTACATTCTTTCTGTTCCCTCTTCTGTCATTTTTCCTGCACCTCAGTTTAGAGGAGGTTGATAGTGATGACCCACCTGGAACTGAGCTCTTATTTACTTATAGTTGGCACTTTGACCAGTTATGAGACTGAATTAACCACTATCCACTGCAAAAAGCTGCACCTCTGACTAAAGGTAAGAGCAGCATAAATCTCTGAGTATAAACCTAAGTATTTAGAAGACAGTGTGGCAGCATAACCACTTAGCAAAACAGCAACAAGATGTTCTCTTTTAGGGTCTGTGATCACTCCAGTCATGGGTTTTTTTTTAATGGTTTCATAGTATAAATCATGAAATTATATTGCAGGCTTCATAGCCAACTAGAAAAAAGTTTACTATACCCAGAACTGTTATATAAGTGGGCATATCATGTTAAGCAGGTTGGGACTGTAGAATGTATAGTCCAGTAAATGGTCAGTGCATTGGTGTCTTTTCCTCTCCTACCAACCTACATAGCATCTTCTGACATCATATAAGCTCACTATCAGAGGAAGAGCTTCCTAGTCATTTCAAGGTAGATTTCCCTATGCCCTGTATTGAATGTCAATGGTGTCTTGAGCAATAGGGATTTAACATCTAGTGTTGGTGGGTGACCAAGAGAAATTCCATTACCCTGTGTGATTTGGATTCCTCTAGACCCTTCCTGACTAAGAACTTATAGGAGAGATCCTGGGCCTGAAACTGAGATTTTTATTTAATAATTCATGACTCCTAAAAGCAACATTGTCAGCTCATGCAGAATATTTCTGTTCAACTCACCTTTTAAATTCTTTTATATTTTATAATTAGCTTAAAAACTTAAGGATTTCCTGAAGGCCTCTTCATCTATCCTTAGTTTTGGTTAATAATGCCCCACCTTCTCCTCTCCCCAGTCCTCCATCCCAACCTTTAAGGCTCAGTATTTTTTCATCTCCTTTAATGTCATCTGTGTTCTAGTATCATCTCTAACTCAATATTTTTCTTGGGTTGGAAGATAGAAAATTATATGTAAAATGAAAAGAGAAAGAAAGGGAAAGTTGGGGTGGAAAGGTCCAAACATGAAGGGGGTAAAAGATGGGAGAAAGAGGGGTTTATGAAAGGGTTAACCCAAGTGAAGGGTGAATGAGAAAACTACATGGCACACCATTTCTCAGAGATGCTAGAAAAGAATAATGAAAGAGAAAATCCTATGAATCCCAAACTTAATTTCAAAATTGTCCCACACTACCCTTTTCTCTGCTTGATCCTGCCCATGATACTTGGAAACCCAAAGAGAGAATAGGACTATTGTGTGTTTGAGATAGCTGTGGGGTTGAATATACATCTAATAACGTGCCAGGGCCACCTGCACAGTGGTTGCTTACTATGGTACTCTAATATCCCTTTAGGATTCTAAGTTGCCTAAATTGAGCCATAATTTTGAAGTTAAAATCTGATAAAATGATATAACATAGGAAACTACTGTAACATAATAAATAACCTGCTATATAATACATAAAACAAAATAAGCACATAATATGAAGGCATATAGCATTTAAATGATGTGAGTCAAAATATAAAATAGTAATATAGAAAATGAACTTGTAATCCACAACGGACTATTCATTGTCAAGGAGAAATAACAAAAATTGTATTAACATATATTATATTACACATGGTTTATTTTTTTTAACCCTGAAGGTAAGTCACTTTCATGGCCAGTATTATCCCAGTGTTATCTGTGAGCTGGTTGCAGAGGTCAGGGTATTTGCCTGAAGCCACACAGGTAATAAGGGGCAAAGGCTTTAAGAAATAGTGAAATCCATCCAGGTCCTCATGACAGATTTCCATAGTTGTTATCATAAGTTATGAACCTAACTTAGCCTAACCTCCACACAGCTGCTCTTAACCCACATACTGACCTATAAAGAACTTCATAAAGGTGAGGATTTATTGTGTCTTTCCTTACATCTTTATTCCACATGATTTTACTCTCTAGAATGCATTTCTAAGAATTCAATTCCCATCTACTGAAAAACCCCTTCACAGGCATTTATTCAGTTGGCAATCACTCCCACAATATCAGAAAACAAAGACCTGAAGTCCTGAAGTGACATCAGCATAAGAGACTGGTCATCAAAAGTCTCTCTGACCATGCTGGCTGAAGAAGAGACTCTCAACAGTTCAGGAAAGGCACAGCACCAATTGTCCCAAACTGGTGTGCCAAGGTGCTGGCCTCTTCCTTGCCAGAGAGGGAGGTTACAAGCTCCCCTCTCTTCCTAGAGCTCCTAGTTGCCAGAGTGTACCTTGCCAGCTACCAAAGCCATGTCTAGTAGAAGCAGAGGGTGGAAACTACTTCTGTAGAGCAAATTAGGCATCTGGAGAAATTGCTAATTCTGTCAAACTGCTCCAAACACACACACACACACACACACACACACACACACAAAAAAAGGGAGCACTTCAGTCTTCCTGTACTGCTTAACTGATCAAAGTCAACCACATTTGCATGCAACCAAAGTCATCCTTCTCATTAACAGTTTTCCAACCATTTTGGGAGATTTCTTCTGTGTTCTTCCTTATAATCTCCAAATGATGAATCACCCAGTGCCATTGTTACTGCTGTTCCCTGGTACATTTCTGAGTGATGAAAACCACAGTCACCAGCTTCAGAGCAACTAAACCCCTTGTTGAAGCTTAGTTATCACTCTGAACTCATGCACTGTTATGGTATGGATCTACTTTCATAGACAACAGTCAATCTCTACCTTCTGACCTCTTCTCGCATTTCCTCTAGGCACAGACAGACAGACAGACAGACACACACACACACACACACACACACGTTCATTCATGTGAGCACACACACACATACACACACACATTCATTCACGTGAGCACACACACATACACACACACACTGCAGGCATGTACACATACACATGTGGATACACAGAACCCCACATGAAATTCTGGGGTCTATTTGAAGTTCTTACCACAGGACAGTATATTACTCATGGTGTACCGAAGCCAAGATCAAAGGCATAATAAGTGACAAAAATCTTGAAGTCACCTGATTCGTGACAGCATTCAAAAGCTTGGCGATGGGGGCATCATTAATATTTGAGAAGATTCCTTGGTTTTTGGCAGGATCCTAGGCACAATGTTTCAATTAGCATGCTTTATGGCTTGGAGAAGCTGGTTTCTCAGTTCTAAGTACCTTATCTGGCTGAATCTTATTTTGTCAGATAAATTACAAAGGAATTTGTACAACTTCACCCAGACTCAGCCTTAACCAGAAGATTTATATGAAAACAGGGCCCTCCCTTGTGTCTTCTTGGAGTTCTTCTGAGAGTTTTCTTCATTATGTCTTCCAAATGCTCTGCTTTACTAATGGAACATTAAATGGTCTTCTTTTGAGGAGATGTGGCGTGGAAGTTTCAGTTAAATCTTCTCAGAAGAAAGATCTAGATTGTGACATTACATTAGGGACTGAGAGCAAATTACTCACCATGACATGATCTTCTTAATTTCTGCTTGCTGTGAGTCAAAATGCAATTAATGTAACTTGAACTATGCAGGATTAAACCCTCGTTTAATGAACACACTTTGATGGTGTCTGTTCAAGTTTTATCATTTGCAACCTCTGGACAAAGTCAAAGAATATCAACAGGAAATTTTTGCAGGGCTCGTTACGACGTTGAGAAATTTTTGCCACCTATGTGTGATAATCAACAATGAGGACATTGAGCAAGCTGTGCTTAAGGATGGTCTTGATGTGTTGTTGCATGAAAGATACCTCAAACATTTCCCAGCTGAGAGTACTTTGAGTGTCTTAATGCAACTTTTCCATCACCATCAATCTGCATTGAGGGAAGACCTAAAGGCTAACACTTTAGTTGTTCTAAATTTGCAGCAGGTTGGTAGAAAACATGCCTTCCCTTGTGATCTTTCTGGTTTCACTTGGAAATCAGACACAGAGGCAAATGTACACACACGTCATCTCTAGAGGTGCCCATCATAGCCAGAATCTGTAATTCTGTGATTAGCAACCCTTCCACACACATATTATGCTTTGAAATTGAGACATTACATCTAATGGCTTGTCTAATTTTCTGGTAACCTTCAGCACAGGTAAAGCAGTTGTTATTCCTGGGAGACCAGAAAATGTCCACAGTGTAGGGAGCTTCTAATAATGAGCATATAATTATACCTACATTGAGTAAGTTTGTTATAAGAATAGAAATGTTTTATTCCATAAGAAAAAATAGAACATTTTGCCAGTATAAACCAAGCCAGAATCTTTTTTTACAGCCAATGACAACCTGAGAATTTTCTAGAACATTGCTGTCTTTTCAACTCCAAGATCTTTCAACTCAAGAACCTTCAAAATCACAACTAGCCCAGCCACAAAATGTAGGAAAGATTAGTAAGAAAAATAGTAGTCAACTTATTTGTCCTTTTAGTAAAATCTAAATTATGGAAAATATATGATAAAAAAATCCAAAACTTTAAGCTGAGGTGAGATTATTGGTCTCGGTTTTTCCTTGGCTTCAGCAGAGTACTAGACCTCCTATGTTTCATAGGGAAAATTTATAAGTATTTGCTTGCGTCATTCGTATAAGGATATCTCCAGCTTTAATTTTGCACTAGCATTTATTTAATGCTAACTCACTCAGATACCTGGATCTTTCTCTCCAGCTAGACAATCAGCTGCTGGAAATGAGGAACTCTGAAGACACTTACCATGGCAATTAGTGACTGGTTATAAAGAACTGTTGAGGCCTACATTGAACTGAACTGTACTTGGATAAGGAGAAGAGCATCTCCCCTTTTTAAAGCAGTTATTTATCTAGAAGGAGGCAAGTTCATGCCTGAGTGACTTCAAGCATGTTACTTAATACCTTTGTTCCTCTACATTCTCACCCTCTATATAGTCATTTCAGTGAATTACTCTGAAGCTTAAACGAGATGGACAGTATACAATGTTTATTTCCCAACTGACACTAAGGAATCTGGCTTCTCCATCACATCTGTGGATAACTTACTCTTCCATCTCCGTGGTAACAGCTCTTTGGGTGGTTATTCTCATCTACAGAGTGTGGTTGGGACAGCAGGAGCCCTGTGTTATCTGGAGTAACTTGGCCTCCCCTCTCTTTCCAGAGTCAGGCTTCTCTTCCCTACATGTCTCACTTGGGGCATGCACCAGATGGCAGTGTCCCATTGAAGACAACGATCTTCCTGGCCTTTCAGCTCACTGACCAACTAAGTGACCAGTTGCTTTGCCATCTCTATGTGTGTTACAGGTCAATGGCATTAGCCTTGGGGCCTAGTTGATGTTCAATGTAAAAATAAACACTGGGAGGACCTCTGCGCACGTTCTATTTCCCTTCAGTGGCAAAGTGTTTCATTTGCAAGGTCAATTGGAAAAAGTACATATGTAACTGGGGTGGTAAACAAGCCCTTCAAATAGGTGTCTGTCAATGTTTACATTTCTGCACACTTTAGCAAGTACATAAGGGCCTTCCCAGTCACTCTGACACACACTGTCCAGCACAGAACCACAGGCTTGAGTAATGCAGGCTCATTACCTGGGAAGCTGTTCCCTAGAACTGACAATGCTGATAATTTGATATTTCCTGCTATGAGTTTGATATTTCCCCTTATGACTGTCTTGGAATTCATGTATTTGTTAGATTTTAAAAGGTCCACTCTCCTTCAGCTAAGAGCTCTAAAATTTCATGGTGGCCAAGATCCTTCCGTTTAAAACAGCAACAAACAGCCCATTGCATATGCAGTTGTGGGCGGGGGGGGGGGGGGGGCGTTTACCAAAGGAGTGGAGACTGGAGTTTTTCTTACCCTTATTAATTTCTCCTACTAACATTGCTCTAAGCTGATGCCAGGCTCCCGAAAAGTCTCAACATGGATGAAGCACAGTTCTCACTCCAGAGGGTCATAAGTTTAGCAAATGGTTAATCATCAGCGAGAATCTGAGCTTCTGCTAGGCAAGGGAGCGGCAAGTTCATGAGCATGCGCATGAGTGTGTGCTTACCCACACATTCCATTCTTAGCTGCTGCTCTCCAAGGAGCTAGTGAGCCAACAGCTGCGTCATTTACACAAGGGGTGTGTATGCTGCCTGGAGGATGACTATGATAGTTGAAATTCAAGAAAATTTTTATGCATTGCTTCCCAAGTCACACGTGGTCCAGGATTGCCATGTTGGAAAAATAACTGAGGTAGATCTTTCACTCCTTGATTCTTATTCGCCCCCTTTTCTGCATCTGTCCTGAGTTACCCGCAGCCCTTGACCAGCAGCAGTCATGTGCCCTCTGGTGACCTCTAAGGACGCCTTGGAATCTGATTTTCCTACAGATGGCTGCCAGTTTGATCTTGGGAACCTGATCCACACTTGGATCTTTTGCAGGCTTCACAGTGGCATTTCGGTGTAGGTGCCATCCAGATCCCTGCTTCACTTGTGCCCCAATATGTACAAGGACACTGTCTTGGCATTTCAAAGACCAGCTCTGCCCCTAGGGAGGCTTGCTGTCCCCAGCAGTCCAGATGCCAACACCAGTGCAAGAGCAATGAAGAAACAGCTTATTGAGTGGCCTGGCCAGTTGAGTCCCATTGGTGCCTGTCAGAGTAGAGCACAGGCAACACATCCAAGTTTAGGCTCGCATGGATAACTGCCTGAGGTTTAGTTAAAAGGGGTTCCCAAACCTGCTCATCTCCTTTCTCAAAGTATTTCGGAATATGCTTCTGTATGAGAGAGAAGAAAAGAAGTAGTCCTAGAAATGCTGGCTTCTCTATGGCATTGTGCTTTTGATGGGGATGTAGAGGTAGCCTTGTGATTGGCCCTTCCTAGAAGTCACAGGAGCTGAGATGACGCCTGGAAATCTGCACTGTTTCAGAAAAGCATGTCATGCTTTTCTAAAGCAGCCTGATGTGGACTATGTGAAGTTTCTTCCTATCTTAAAGCAGCAGCAGAAACACTCTACTATTTTCAGGAGGCAAAACCCAAGAGTAGCCTACAAGGTCACATGAGAAGACAGCAGCAGAGCCAAGTCAGACCTCAGTTCTGGCACCTTGACCACTGCCTGTTCTCTGGGCTGAGCTGACTCAGACCCAGCCCAGTACATGCCTTGTGAGCTTCAAAGGGCAGGAGATGACTGCACTCTGTGTGCTGAAGGCAGATGGATGCTTACAAGGCTTTTAAAAGGCTCTGAAAATAACAGTCATTGTCAAGAAAGCTGTAAAAGGAGAAGCAGAAGGAGAAGAACCAGGAGTCAGGGATGGAAAGGATAATACAAAGTGCTAAAACTGTGGGGAGATAGCAAAGAGTGAGTCAGAGATTCAGGCGTGGGTAGCTCCTTTGTTGACTCAGACCTATGTTCACTCAGCGCTAGTCATGGAACTGGAGAACCTAGCCAAGCAGATTTATTTGGAGAAAGAGGGCAGAAAGAAAAATCTGTATTAACTCCACAAGAAGGGAAGGGTCATATGGGAGATAGCCAGAGGAAAGGTCATATGCAAATAGCATCAGCCTGCCCAGTAAACAGCTTACATCACCCAATGCACCTATTTGGAAAGAATGTGTGTCTAAGTCACTCTCAAGATGTTGTAAAACCAAAGAGACAAATCAAGGTACCTTTGAGCTACTGAAGGTAGACTTTTGCTACTCTGTTCTCTAGAAACAACAAAGTGTCTTCCTGTGATGTGAAAGCTCCCATGGTATTGAAAGAAGCTCTCAACATGTGTTTAACTTATTCACACGTTTGATAAAATGTTTGGGTTTCTTTTGTTTTTGTTTCTCAAGACATGGTTTCTCTGTAGCTTTGGAGCCTTTCCTGGAACTAGCTTTTGTAGACCAGGCTGGCCTCCTGATAAAATGTGAAAAGTACAATATTCATCTGTTCTTGTGTATGGGACACTAGTCTCTGTTATCCCTTCCCAAACATGTTGGATTGAGATGAGGCAGATGCAAAAGGTGACTATGGTACTGATATTATGACAAGCCAGCTGTGCTGTTGTCAGTAGATGGTCTTCTATCTGGGCCTCAGTGTTTTCATCTGTAAAATGGAGCTGCCTAATGTCACTAAGCCCATAATCACTTGGGGAGAGAGTGTCAGTTAATGCTATGAAGCCTAAAGCACGGTCTCATCTTGCTGGCAAAATGAGAAGAGAAGTTATTGCAGTAGTCTTCCAGAAAGGCAATCTTTGTCTGAGGTGAAGAAGGAAGTTTCCAAAAGGCAATGATGAGAAAAGAATAAAAAATTCACATACTTTCTCTTCTACACTGCTGTCTTTCCTAAACAAAAGAAACAGGGTGGGGGCCTTGGTTCTCCAGTCTTCAGGATTACAAACTGGATTCCAGAAAATGGTATGCAGTGAAGTCAGAGTTCATGACCATCTCTTGGTTAGCTCTTAATTCCACATAATCATCCTAGATGTAGCTTTTAATCCCCTGAGTGGCCACAGTATACTACACGGTTGGTCTAATGCCAATCCTGAGAGCCCAGAACCATCAAAATTCGAGGAAGTGACTCACATGCTTGGGAGGATTCTTTGATTCATCCCTTTGGTAAGTCTCAGCCAGACCTCTGTAACAGTAAGTATAATGTGGGTCCCTGACATGGACCACTCCAATCCCCATGCCCCAGAACAGGGTTGCTTATCTCTTAACCTCCATATATGTCTTTGACTGTGTGTAAGGCAGTGAGAAGGGTTGAGGATGCAGCCAGCCATATTGGAGTATTTGAATCACTGGGGTTCTGCCTGGAGAGCCTATTTATTTTGTCTGAAAGGCCACAGTGATTTTGTTCTAGTTTAAGGGAAATCTCAAGCCACTGAGTTGTGTGATGCTGGGAAATGCTAGGTGAATATTTCATGGTTACCTATGCAAAATGGATTCCCCTTTCTGCTTTTATTTACCCATCTATTCACATAATAAATATTTATCAAGCAACTACTATAATCCATGCACTATGTTAGAAACACGGAAAACAAAAATGAAAAAAGCATAATCGAGCCTCCCAGGAACTAACAGTACAACTCTAAGACAAGCATACACAGAGGCATGTGGTAAAGTGTTCTGTGTATTACCACAGAAGCATAGTTAGTACTTAAAAAATAATATATTCAGTCAGATCCAGGGAGGAAAGAAGAATCTTCAGAAAAGCCTTTTAAGGTAGATCTTCCTTGCATGGCAGCATTTTCAGAAGGAAAATAAGTGCTGTTGGATGAATCAGTGTGGCTACAAATCCTAACTCTGCTAACATGAAGCTATGTAATTGTGGCCTTAGTGTCACTATTCTGTACTTGGTTCTGAGTAGAGGATGGAACTTGTACATGGCCCACCAAAGGCACTGCGAATGTTGCATGAGACCAATAGTGAGGAAGTAATTGTTTCTTATGTTTGTACTTAACTCAGTACTTTTCCAGACAGTTGCTCTGGCTTAAATCTTCCCAGTCAAGCCATCTAAATCCTGGTATGTGGATGTTTCCACTTATCTATCTAAGATGTGCCAAGAGCAGAGAACCTTGACTTAGAAGATTAGAAATGAGAGCTAGCCCAAATAAGACTATCTTGGTGACACCTAGACACATGTGGTGCCTAGTGGACACAATGACCACCCGTGTCCCCTTCAGGGATGAAGATGTCATTGACAGCATGACAGACTGTTAGAATTTACTTCCTGCTGTTCTTCTAGAACAATGAGTGTGTCGGATAATCCCTGTACAGAAACCTGGACAAAAGGTAACTAAATGTGACTTATGTCATAATCTTTGGTTTTTCAGACTGGCCAATGATATATCAAGTGTCTTCAGAGATTAGTCAAGTTATTTGTGTTTTCTTCATTTACACTCAGGAAACAGAGACTGTTTCATGGACTTACCAGCTACTCAATATAGTATAGCACAGATTCCCATTACAATGTGAGTTAAGATTCTATGTTGCAGGCAACCAAATCTTGTCTCTGGTTTATTTATTAAGTGTTAATTAAAAGGCAGGAGATATAGCTCAGAGGGTCAAACTACTTGATACCCAAGTGTGGGAACTCATTTTCAGATCCCTAGAACACACATAAATCCAGATGCAGCATTACATACCTGTGATTTTGAAAATCCCTGGACGCTCATAGACCAGCAAGCCTGCTATATGCAGTGACAAGTAAGAGAACCTGTGCCAAGTTAGAAATTAAGGATTGACAGTCAGGTTGTCCTATGACCTCCACACAACAGCCATGGCACTTTTGCCTGTAGTCACACACATGAGAATGCACTTATAAGAGGGAAGAGGGGGAAAGAGAGATGTCTCTAAAGGGATCAAGCAGTCTGCAGTAACATTGGGCAGACAGGAGAACCAGGCTGTTATTGTCACAGGAAATGGAGGAAAAAACAAAGAAACTGACTCCCTCTTCCCCAGCTGAAGAGTTGGGCACCATTCTCTAAATTTGTTGCTACCACTACTACAAAGAATGGTGATCTCCACCATTTTCCTTCAGACCACAAAGCATTGATGCATCAGCTAATATTCTTGCAATTGCTACTGTCATTACATCTAGTGACCCAAAAAGCATTGACTTATGCTTAACAAGTGAAAAGCATCATGCAGAAGGGGATTAAGAATAAAGCCAGGAACCTCATCCCTCAATCAGCTTTTATTTGGAAACAGTGAGACATATAGTTCACATGATAAAAAGCACCATTCTCTTAAAGTCCTTGAAAGATGAAGATATTGATCAAGAAGTGGATGTTGCATAAGGCTTCACTTCACTATTAAAAAAAAAAACTCAGCTTTGTAGCACACAAAATTTAGTTAGGATGTTTTTCTCTAAGAGATGAGGAAACATGTTTTCAAATTTGAGCATCCATAGAATTGCCTGGAGAACTTGCTGAAACAAACTACTAAACCCCAAGGGCGACATTTTTTCGCAGTTCCCCAGATGGTCCTATGGGGAACAAATGCACAGTGAAAACCCCTGAGTTAAGGAGACCTCCAGTTCTGGGAGCAGCAAAAAATGTAGAGGCAGTGGAAAAGAATATTGATTAAAAAGGGATTTCGGTGAGAGAACCATCAGGTACTTAGTACAAAAAAAAAAGGTAGCTTAACTAAGAACTTGAGGAAGGTTCATGAACTTAGTGATATAGACATGGAAAATGTTAGAAGACTTGAGGAATTTTATTCCAAATAGCATGAAGAGACACTACTGATTCTGATATATATTAAGAGCTGAGAATAAGAGAATTATTTTTACATAAGATAATTTATTTGGGTATTATAAAAAAAAGTAGACTGATTCACATGTGAATACTGTCTGAATTATATGTTGAAGGCAATTGAGAGCCATGATAAGTGACATTGGGAAGAATGAGCTATAAAAGTCTAAACAGAGGTCATTGCCCTAGCTTCTAGTTTGTGATGGAAGTTTATGCATGACACAGAACCTCTCTGACTGCTTATTTTCTTGGCTGAGGAGAAGTGAGATTTTTGGGAAATAATGTAAGTTTGAGATTAGACAAATTATTGAATAAGAGACCATACAATGGGTGAATGCAACAATATAAACCCAAAACACTTAATACAATAAAGCTAATGAGAAAAGTACAGTTGACTTCAATATTATAGCAGAAAATACTATGACCTTGCTTCACAGTGGTAAAACATCAGCAGCAACAACAAAAACTAGTTCATGGGAATGTCTATTTGATAAGTTGCATTCAATTTTGGAGGTTAACGATAGATAATGTATGGGGAGGCAACAGATATGCATATAGATGGATCCTAATTCAATGCAAACCTGTTAGTTTATTTACGTTATTAATATGATACCCTAGAGGACATAAACCAATTAAAAAGTCATTTCAGTTATTAATTGGGTCCCCTAATTGAAGGGACATAATAAATTAATTAAAATGTCCTCAGCTCTATTCACTAAGGAACACAACTAAGTCAGGGGAAGGATTGGACAAATAGGTCTATATTAAATTTCTAAACTGAGCCCTATCCAACTGGATGGAAAAGGTGATGAATGCACAGGAGGAAGTGTTTGAGTAAGAAAAACAGAAGAGAGAATGCAGATTTTCCAGCTTGTTCTGGGGATATAGTGTAATGGTCATGTCATGTAAAGAGGTCAAACCTTAGTTTACTTAATTAGGATGTGAGAACATTAAGTCAGATACCTTGAAATGTTCCTCTCTATTGCTGACGGTTAAGAATCACATTGACTAACAAATCCCAAGTACCAGCCCTAAATGTCCCAGCAATAATGAATCATGAGCTCACATTTTCTGAACAGATACCAAGTTTCTCCCTGTGCTCAGGATGTAAAGACAAGAAGATGAAATGCCAGTCTACACCACAAGTAGCGCCTGGCCCAGAGGGACAGAAATGGGAGTTGTACGTGTAGGAGTGTGTAGGGAGAGAACCAGAGCTTGAATAGATGGCCTGGGCCTTGTAACGCAGGCCTACAAATGCCTTAAGTTCTGTTTCCTAGAGTAAGTAGAAATGGGAATACAGATATTCTAGTGAATAAATTTGTGCAGACAGATGTGAATAAGACACAGTAGGCAGGAGGTGCTCAAGACAAGGGATGTCCCTTTGTCCCACATTATTTACCCATAAATCTAGTGGTCTTGGTATTCCATGGAGAAGCCGAAGGAAACGTTCTTTCTTATAGTAAATCATTGCCTAGTTTAGGGTGGCACAGAACAGCAGATTTAGTAACCAGGGTCTGTTGGTTAAAAGAAGCTCCAGTTGCATTGAAATTTAAGATTTTCAGTTTATGTTTTGCAAATACATACACATATATCACACCAAAGAGAATATATATGTACACAATTAAACAACATAAAAATTAAAATAGATGTAAAAATACATGAGGTGACCACTTCTGTGTCTAAGCTTGGGAAGCATCTTGAAGGATCCCAGAACAGCCTTGAATATCAAACATCCCATCACCCTTAGAAGCACCTGAACTTATTATGCTAATAATTTTATAAATATTATCTACATTTCTATCTTACATGTATATTCCCTGAATAGGTGTGCCCTTATTGGCCATGGCTTTGAGCATGAAGCTCCATATCCCATTGCATTATACTCATTCTAATGTGACTTACCTCATTCACACAATGAAAGGTATTTTCTAACTATTTCAAGATAAAGTAGTTTATTCAGAGATTGGGAACCTGACTCTGTTAGTATAGTACCTTTATACTGCAGGAATCAACCTACCTCAAGATGCAGCAATACCTCTCTTAGACATATACACAAAGGATGCTCAATCATGCCACAAGGACAGTTGCTCAACCATGTTCATGGCAGCACTATTTGTAATAGCCAGAACCTGGAAACAATCTAGATGCTCCTCAACTGAAGAATGGATAAGGAAAATGTGGCACATTTTCAAACAATGTACACAATGGGCTACTATTCAACAGTAAAAAAGGTAATGACATCTTGAAATTTGCAGGCAAATGGATGGAACTAGAGAAAAACAACTGTGTGAGGTAACCCAGACACAGAAAGAAATTTATAATATATTTGCACTCATAAGTGGCTTTTAGACCTAAAGCAAAGACTAACCAGCCTACCATCCCTAACCCCAGAGAACCTAGACAACAAAAAAAAAACCCTAAGAAAGAAAGAAATAGATCTGCCTAAGAAGGAGAAAAAGACAAGATCTCCTGAGTAAGCTGGAAGCATAGGGAGCAAGGGGGAGAGTGGAATGGGAGAGGGGAGAAAGAAAGGCGAGTGAGGAAAATGTGTAGATCAATGTAAAAAATAAAATATAAAATTAAAAAATGTTATTCCAATAGAGATACTGTTCCCAGGCATCTGCTTTGTGTACAGCAGTAGATAAAAACATTGTATGTTTTTTCCCATTTATTAGTAACATCCTCAGATGAGCTGATAATTTCCCCATCACTGACCTTCAAAAATGCTCAGCCTCGTCAGTTTTCATATGTGGGTAACTATTCCTCATGTCTGTCTGTCCATCAGCATGCATAAAGTATTGTCTTTATTTTCTATAGCGAGAGTAAATTTTTTATATCTTATAGATATGGGTACTCCTTGGATTTTCCTTGGAATTTGCTTGGCCCTTAGGCCCTTATGGCCCTTTAATCAATTCTTTCTCTTATGAAACATGGTCTTATGAAATCTGTTTTATTTATTTATATTTTTTAAGAAAATAAAACAAACTACCTTTTAATTTTACATAAAAAAATCCCAGTTCCCACTCCCTCCCCTCCTCCCATTCCCTTCACCTACACCCTACATCCCACCCCTCATCTACTCCTCAGAGAAGGCAAGGCACATTTCTTTGTGGACGATCCAAGGTCCTCTCTACTATAGCTAAGCTGAGCAAGGTATACATCCAAAAAGAATAGGCTCCCAAAATGCCTGTAGAAGCTGTAGGGATAAATCCTGGAGCCACTGCCAGTGACCCCGCAGTCTGCCCCAGCCATATAGCCGTCATCCACATTCAGAGAGTCTAGTTTGGACCTATGTTGATTCCTACCCTGTCAGGCTGGAGTTGGTGAGCTCCCATCAGCTCAGGTAAACTGTTCCAGTGTAGCCATCATGGTCTTGACCTCTTTGCTCATATTCTCATTTCTCCCAGTCTTCAACTGGACTTGGGGAGCTCAGCCCAGTGCTCTGCCCCGGGTCTCTGCCTCTGTTTCCATCAGTTTCTGGATGAAGGTTCTATGGTAACATTTAAGATATTCATCAATTTGACTGCAGAAAGAGACTAGTTTGCTCATATTCTCATTTCTCCCAGTCTTCAACTGGACTTGGGGAGCTCAGCCCAGTGCTCTGCCCCGGGTCTCTGCCCCTGTTTCCATCAGTTTCTGGATGAAGGTTCTATGGTAACATTTAAGATATTCATCAATTTGACTGCAGAAAGAGACTAGTTTGGGCCCCCTCTCCTCTATTGCTTAGGGTCTTAGCTGGGGGCCTCCTTACAGATCCCTGGGAATTGCTCTAGTGCCAGGCTTCTTCCTAGCTCCCGTAATGGCTCCCTCAATCAAAATATCTCTTTCCTTGCTATTGTCTCGGTCCTTCCTCCATCTCAACTATCCAGTTCCCTCAAGTTCTTCCCCCTTCCCTTCTCTCCTCCTCTTCCCCTTCCACCCTACATTCTCCTTCCACTCCTATGCTCCCAATTTTGTCAAGCAATCTTGTATACTTTCCCTTTCCAGGTGGATCTATGTATGCTTTCTTTAGGGTTCACCTTGTTACTTAGCTTCTCTAGGAGCATGAACTATAGACTCAATATCCTTTTTTCTTTTTTTCTCGGCAACCCAGGTAATACATAATGTACTCCTTCCTTTTTTCTTCTTTCTTTTCTTCCTTCCTTCCTTCCTTTTTTTTTTTTAATTTTGTAGCTAGTATCCACTTATGAGTGAGTACATACCATGTTCAACTTTCTGGGTCTGTGTTATCTCACTCAGGATGTGTTTTTTTTTCTAGTTCCAATTATTTTCATGTCAAAATATGTAAAGAATTCAAGAAATTAGACATCAAAATTCCAAATAATCCAATTTTAAAAATGGGGTAGAGAATTAAATGGAGAATTTCCAACAGAAGAATCTCAAATGGCTGAAAGACTCTTACCCATCATGGAAATTCAATCAAAATGACTCCGAGATACCATCTTACACCAGTCAGAATGGCCAAGATCAAAACCACCAAGTATATCTTATGCTGGAGAGGATATGTAATACGGGGACAGACACTCCTGGTGGGAATGCAAATTTCTGCAATCACTCTGGAAATAATTATGGCGATTTCTCAGAAAACTGGGAATCAACCTACCTCAGGACCCATCAATACCACTCAGGCATATAAAAAAAAAAGATGTTTAATTATACTACAAGGACATTTGTTCAACTATGTTCATAGCGGCATTATTTGTAATAGCCAGAACCTGGAAACCACCTAGATGCCCCTGAACCAATAAATGGATAAAGAAAATGTGGCACATTTAGACAATGGAGTACTATTCAGCAGTTCAAAAAACAATAAAAAATGTTCTCCAACAAAACCCTTCTCCATATCTTAGAATTTCATTTAATCTCTAGACTGTTTTATGGGGAAATTATTCTCAATAGTATATGCTGTCATTGCTAAACATGGTATTTACCTTCATTGGCTTATACTTTTCAATGTTTTGTTAACTTCCGTAATTGTTTATCTTAAAATTTATATGTGTTCTATTCTACTTGTGTGTGTCCTATTGACACCCAAAGGTGTCTGTATTGAAAACCTGATACTGGACTTACACACACGATCAAATACTCTACACTGGATTGAGTTTGTATATCTGTGTATGTTTGATATGTCAGAAAAATTGTATTGATGTCTGGAACATTGAACTTTATATGGCAATATTGTGTCTGGAAGCACAACTAAATTCTACTATTTATTCCAGTAGTTTGTTTGAATATGTTTTTCTTCCTGTTGTCAAGTTGAGGAGGCTTACGTTTATGTCTAGTTTACTTAGAAATATCGTCTTGTAAACAAAGGGCTGTGGAATTCTGGAATTGCATGCTGATTTATGCTTCTATGGAAATAATTATATGATTGTCTTCTAACTACTGATGTAGAAATTCCACTCTAAATATTCTAATGATTGATTAAATTTATATTCTGGATTACAGTGTGACGATGTACCAGCTTATATCTATCTATCTGGTTTTAAGAGTGCTTTAAGATTATTGTTTACTCTTGTTCCATTTATAGTCATAAGTGAGATTAACTTGTAATTTTCCTTTTTAATAATTTCTATAGATGTGACACCTAGAGACAATTGGCTTTTAAAGTGACCTAGTTGTTGTCCTCTATCATTTGGTCTTCTGGAATACCTGTGTAAGCTGGGATCTTAATATTTTGGTAGAGTTCATATAGGAAAATATTTAGACATCATTTTCATTAGGAGAAGGCATTTGATATCTACTGACTTTATCCATAAGTACTTTCTGCCACATTGTTCTTAGCTTTTGACTGATAACATACTTTAGTCCAAGCTGCATCTTCAGATTCATTATCATACTACATAAGCATTTCTGTTTTCCTGTACGTTGCACATAGCTCGAGATTTTGTATTCAATTTTGCTAGAGTGATTTTGTTCTTTTTACGTATTAAAATAATTTTAATAACATACAATTTCTATTTTATCCTATTTTAAAATTAGGAAGATTGTTTTTTAAAAAATTTTCTTTTTTGGCCTTTTACATAACATGTCCATTTATTTAAAAGTCATTTTTCACCATGTAAACAAATAAAAACACAAGCACACATAATTATATATATATATATATAAAATGTATATGCATGTATATATATACAAAATGCATACACATAATAATAAAGATAAATTTTTTAAAAAGGTCTGTTTTATTTGTTAGTTTTAGATTAGGCTGTTGGTTAGATAGCACTTTAATGGCATTAGCAATATTTAATAAAATATGTATACACTTGATTTTTTATGAAAGAAAAGACCTTTCAATGGGTCATTATTAACTGGATATATAGGACTTTTGAGTAGAGATATCTTAATGTTGACAGACTAAGCTAGCTGAGCATTTTTATAGTAATATTTACAATACTTATACTACTTGACAAATTTTATATAACGTGTTTTAATTATACCCACCCGCTTTCTCCAAAACCTCTTAGATCTACCCCTACCTGCTTACCCAGCCAACTTTGTGTTTGTTTGTATAACCCAAAAAGTCTAATTTGTCCTGCTCAAATACTCCTGAGTGTGGGGCCTGCTCTGTAGAGTGGTGGACCTATCAGAGGTCACATTTAAAAAAAATTGCTCCTCTCTCACAGACATTAAGAAATGGCAATAGCTCCTCTGCTAGGGTTGGGACTTCATGGGCACATTCCCTTTCCCTCACTGAGATTTCATCTGGCTTGATCTTGTATAATTTTAAGCACGTAGTCACAGTCACTGTAAATTCACATATGCAGCTGTCCTCTTGTGTCAGGTCAATAAAACACTGTTTCCTTGAGATCATCTACCACCAATGACTCTTACAATCCTTCTATCTCTCTTCTGAGATGATCTCTTTGCACAGTGGGAAGTGTGATATCCACATCCTGTTTAGGGTTGAGCACTCCATGCTCTCTTATTCTTTGTACAATGACCAATTAGGGCTTCTGTGTTAACTGTCACATACTGCAAGAAGCCTCTCTGATGATGCTTGATTGATGCTAATATAAATTTTTAAACTTGCATTGCTTAGTATTCAACAATTTATCTGCCTCCCATACAATTATGGACACTTTGGTTTCCTTGTTGCTTTCTTCTACATAGTTTTGAATTTTCATCATGACTTTTTTTTTGACCCAGAATTTTTCAGAGGAATTTTTTAAAGTATATTTTTAAATGATTTAAGTAGTGAAAACCGAAGTTATATCTAGTTTTATTTCTAATTTGATTGCATTTATGAAAGATTATATTTCAGTAATTATTCTAAAAAATTGACTAGGCCTTGCCTTCATCCAAAACATATCCATTAATAAAATAAATAATATATATATATATATATATATATATATAAATTGTGGCATAAATTTAGAATAGCCATATCTTTATTGTCTAGTGAAAACATTATTATTCTGAATTTAAAGTCTTCTTATGTCAAATAAAATATCTAGGATTCAGATTATCTTTCTTGCATTAACATAGCTTGATACTATGTTTACATTTGAGTTTATACCTCAATTTTAAAATTGTACTGCATAATTTATTTTGTGTCTGATCTAAGTAGCATGTATATAGTTGTAGCTATTTTTTAAAATTATAATATAATTACATTTTACCTTCCCTTTCCTTCCTCAAATCCTCCAGATACCCTGTCCTTGCTCTCTTTCAAATCATGACTTTTTCATTATATTTCATCACAATTTCATTATATTTCATATATATGCATGTAATAAAATACAACCTTCTCAGTCTACATAATATTACATGTAAATACGACTTCAGGACTTACCATTTAGCTCTGGACAAGCAATCACTGTGCTCCTTTCTTAGGAAGGAAACCTCTTCCATTCCCAGCTTTCCTCAACAGCCTATAGCTCTTGTGTAAGGTTGAGGCCTCCTGTGCTTGTCCCCATCTGCTTTTGCGCATCTTCTGGTGTCATCCTTTTTTGGTCATGTTTGGGTAGTCAAGATGGTGATAGTGTATGCCGGACTTTATTATTATTATTCATTCATTCCAGAGAGAATTTATCAGTATAATTTAGGAGACACAATCTCTCAGCACACTCCCTGTTCCTCTGGATTTTACAGTATTCCTGACCCTCTTTACAGTATTCCTGAGTCTCAAAGGGCAGAGCATTTTGTAGATGTATCCGTTAGGCCTGAAATACACAACACTGAATTTGATTGGTTGTAGTTTTCTTTTAGTAATAACTTTCTGCTCCAAAATTTTCTTGATGAATGACTAAGACTATGCTACAAACACAAATCTAATATACCAACATAATCTCTAGCAAGAATATATAAATACTTCTTAATATACTACAGGTGAATTTAGCATTTTTGGAGAAGTAGTTTTGATACAGTGTGTGAGTGTGTGTGTGGGTGCGTGCAATGTGTGCTTCTATGTATATGTTCATTCCGTTGCAATGCACACTTACATATAGAGGCCAGAGGCCAGTGTTGGATCTTTGTCTTGTTCTCAATTTTTGATTGAGACAAGGTCTCTCATTGATCCTAAAGCACTGACTATTGTGGCCAGAGTGGCTGCCAGCAAGTTTGTGGGAGCCAGCAATATCTGCTTCTTCAAACCTAGGATCATAAGGGTTTGCCAGGAAAGCAAACTTTTTTAGTGGGTGCTGGGGATAGGAACTAAGGTCCTTACATTTACACAGTAAGTACTTTACCAGCTAGGCCATGTCTCTATCCCCTCAGACTTTTTTTAAGGCATCACGTAGGTCATTAACCTTGATTATGATCATCTGTTGATTTCATCTTATTGCTATAGTACGTTTAAACTTTATTTTTTATATTTTTCTTCTGGCTTTCTACCCTGTTTCATTCTTCTTGATTCATAGTGAAATGTTTGTTCCAAGATTTTATTTTCTCATTTAAAGTTATGAAGTTCTTGCCTTTAGCCCTCCTTTGAACTTCTTAAGAGTTCAAATAATTTCAAGGAACATAGAATCTGACCATTCTATTCACTTCTTTCAAATGATGATGGGTGTTTTATAGGACCAGATTTGCTCTTTAAATCATATTACTCAACTATCTTCTCACTCTTTCTCTTTGTAAAATTATTTCTTTTATTTGAGATTAGAATTGCATCATTTCCTCTTTCCCCTTACTCCTGCCAAAGTCTTCCACATACCCTTTCTTACTGTTTTTCAAATTCATGGCCCATATATATGTACATACATACATACACATATATATATATATATATATACATATTTTTATATATATACATACATAAATACAAACTACAACCTATTCTGTTTGTATAATGCTGTTTATATGCATATTTTCAGCGATGACAATTTGGCACTGGACAGCCAGATGTGTACTTTTCCCTGAGAAAGACTATTTCTCTTTCTTGCAACACTACTTAGTTACTTATCGTTCTTTTTACAAGAGGTCCCTTAGGCTTTGCTCCATCCACTTCAGCATGTCTACTGTGGTCCTTGTCCAGCTCATCTTCAGGTAATCATGTTGATGAGATTTTTCTGGCTTCTGACATGCCTAGGAGATTCAATCACCTAGCAAACTATTCAACCTCTGTCTCTACTCACCTTTCTGCCCCTGTCTTTAACCTGTCTGTTTTACTCCTCCAGTTGCTTTTTTTATTTTTCAGGCCCTCTTCAATATTTGGATTTCTTTAATTTCTCATCTTTCCAACTGGCACCACCTATTCTTTAGGAGTGATTTATGTTCTGTTTTGGTATGTGCTGCAGGAAATATATCATTTTTCACCTTTGTATTTTCTAAAGATAGTGTATGTTGAGGCTGAACATGGCTAATTATCATTATCAAGTAATCCAGAACAATCAGGTAATAATTTTGCTACATCTTGACTTATGTCTGTAAATATAAGATGACTGTCTCAATTTGCAGACAGTGGACAAGCTGGTCCTGGAAAGCAATTCTATCTTAACATCACACATAGAGAGCTAACATGTATCACTGACAAATAGCAGTTGATTTTAAAAATAATTTCATCAACAAATGAATGAATTAACTGCCTCAATGTAAGAATTAATAAATTATGCCTAAATCATCTGTGCTGGTTTGAAAGAAAATGGCCCCCATATCTCATGGAAAGTGGCACTATTGGGAGGTGTGTTTTTGTTGAAGTAGGTGTGATATTGTTGGAGGAAGTATTGCCACTGTTGGCAGGTTTTAAGGACTCAGAAGCTCAAGCCTGACATAGGGCCTCTCAGTAGTTTCCTGCTGTCTGTGGATACAGATGTAGAACTCTCAGCCACTTCTCCTGCACCATGTCTGCCTACATGCCACCATGTTTCCTGTTATGATAATAATGAACTAAACCTCTGAACTATAAGTCAGCCATAATTAAATGTTTTTTATAAGAATAGCCATGGTCATGGTGTCTCTTCACAGCAGCAAAACCATAACTAAGGCATTTTATTTTGTAAATCTTCTGTAATAAGTAACTTAGCCTGAACTATGACCTTCTAACTACTAAGTGCACATCTTTTATAGGAGCACATAGCATCCACATTCACACATTTATGTAATATTAATAATTTCTGTTACATAGTCTGATTGAATTATTTATCAATCCCTTAACAATTATTGTTCAGTGATTTTTTAACTTGATTCAGTGTTATACTCTTTCAACTCTTCTATAGTATGAAATAGTGTTCCATAGAAATCCAATGCTGCTTTTTGTTTTTAATCCTAGCAGAATGAAATAAGGTAGCCTGCTGTGATACTGGACAGTCAGTCTCAGCACCTAACAAATCTTGAGATCAACAGTGTAGACACTAATGTTTAAAAATGTACAGTGTTACTAAGCAATGATGTTCATAAGGCCAGGAGTATTAAATTTAATTTTGACTTAATATTTTCAATTTGTGATAGGTTTATGGGGAGGTAATCCCATTTTAAGTTGAGGAGCGTCTGTATTAAATTATAATTTTAATAACTTCATCCCTGTTTTATTCTGTTCACTTACCATATTTAATTAAACTCATTCTTTGATGTCAGCCATTGAGATTGCTTCCAATTATTTTCATTATAATAGATTCTATTTCATGAACTTATTTGTATAGCTAACAGATTGTACTCAACACAGAAACATGTTCAAATCTAACTTCATTGCTTACTGTGTGACCACTCTGAATTGTAGCATGCTAAATGCACAGCATGTTTATTGATATTAAGTGAACAACAGTGTATGTCATGTCTTGTGGTACAGATCTGTTATGCCAGTATTTCGGATACAGAGTCCAAGAGTCAGAAACTTGAGTTACATATATAGATCCTGTTTGGAAAAAAAAGTATTTTGATTGTAATCAGTATTTAGGGACAGTTAGCTGCATGCCTCTAGCCTTCTGCTTATAAACCAGTACATATGTATGGAGCAAGTTTCTCAAAGAGTGAACAGCTAATGGATCTTGCTGGGTATTAGCTGTTAAAACTGCTTGACTCAATGCCACATGCCCCTTCATTCTGGAATAGTGTGAAAAACATGAACATCACATATACTTTACAGCCTGAAACCTATGACCCGAGAGAACACAGACAGAAGAAACAGAGCCACGTGGATGTTAGTTGCTTACCTAGAACCAGGAAAATGAGAGCTGTTAAGTAGATAGTCAGGGTTTCCAACTCCAGAGACCATAGATTTAATGTCACTGTCCCTGAGAAACTTCCCAACACCTAGGAATCTGTTCTTATAACATGACAGTTTCAAAAGGTTTTTTTTATAAATTTTTTTGTACCTGTACGTATGTGTGTTTGGTATCCATACGTGTTAATTCATGTCTATATGTGTATAAATATGTTTGCACATGGACAGAGGCCAAAGGTTCACATCCAGTGTTATCTTTGATTGCTCTCCTCTTTATATATTGTGACATTATCTCACTTGAATTGAAAGTTTGCATATTTGCCTAGTCTAACTAGACTATTTGATCTAGAAATTCCTATGTCTCCTTTCTGAGCAGAGGTATTGGTGAGGGTGACAGCATGTCACATACTAAGCATTTACATGGTGCTAAGGATGGGAATTCAGTTTCTCACATTTGCATGGCACACTTTTACCCACAGAGCTATTTCTAGAGCCCTTAAGAATATTCCCTATGTTTTTTCGAGTATTATAGCATCTCTCATTGATTTCTTAGCCTTCTCCCTCTTAGCTAGAATATGTCAGTGCTATTAAGTGTACAGACATACTTATTCCTTCCCAGCAGATTTGGGACTTCTTGAAGAGGTAGACTAACGTCATGCCTTTATAATTTCTGCAGCCTCTCTTTTCTTGAACAGTCAGTGTATATGAATTATCTGATGTCTAGGGAGTTTAAATGTGTCATGTCTCTGGAAGAATCTTTTTCTAGTAAATCAATGGAAAATAAAACAACCATGAGGAAACACATCAAACAACAAAACAAAACAAGGTGACTGAAGGTCATATTAGATTCATGAAATCTAAATAATAAGATGGCTTTATCATTTTTAAAGATTTTGATTATTGTTATCTCTCTGTGTGTGTATGTGTGTGTGTTTGTGTGTGTGTTTATGTGTGTGTGTGAGAGAGAGAGACAGAGAGAGAGACAGAGACAGACAGACAGAGAGAGAGAGAGAGAGAGAGAGAGAGAGAGAGATGCATTCACTGATGCCTTTAGATAATAGAAAAGGGCATCAGATCCCTTGGAGCTGAAGCTACAGGATGTGATCCACCTTATATGAGTGCTGAGAACTGAGCTTGGCTCCTCTGACAGAGAAACAAGTACTCTCCATGGCTAATTCATCTCTTCAGCACCTTAGCATTTTTAAAGTCTTTTATATTTCACTTGATAACCTAGATTAAAAGATAGCATAATGTTAAGTTCTTTCTGGCTAGTAATCTGCCAGTATTAAATGTGAGTGCATGATAACTAACCGCCTTGAACACCTGTGACAGTAGCTCAGCTTACACGTACCAATCCAACAACATTCCTCAAGACACGTGAGAACCATGGTTGGAAAGCCACACGCTGTCTGACATGTAGATGTTTATATTATTTTATTGGTTCTTATTTGAAACTCAAAAGAATAAATATAAAGCCAGATATAGTAGGAATTATGCAAAGAAATGCAAACCAATGTTGAAGATTAGAATGGTCGCCCCCAAGCTTAACAAACTGGGTGCTTCCTGAAGCATGCAGCTTCTATAAACAATGTAGCCAATTCCCTTAATCTCACAGAATTGTATAAAGCTTAATTTAATATCATAATATATTGCAATAAGCTTTGTAGTAGGTGTCTAAAAATAGCTGCTAGTAACAGAATTGAAAGATTGCTTATTTTAAAAAAAAAAAAACCTATCTTAAAGTCATTAGGATTTTGAGGTCATCCAACTACTACAAATATAAATTGAGTTATGTTTAAAGGTGTAAAGTACACGTGTTTTTTGCTTTTCAGAATAGTAATTACATATCATATCTCCACTACTGTGACCAAGCCTATAAAATCATGCTAACATGTTCTGAAGAATTAAAAAATAAAACCTTAGGTAAATCAATTATATTTACTTATTGTATTGAATTTTAAAATAGATTAACTTTCCCTGAAATACCATTAGAGAACATTATTGGCAAGCTGAAAATTGCTTAATAAATTTTATTTTCACATTTGACAAAGCTTTTCCTTCATTATTTTTTTACTTCTTTTCATGAACTTAATAGTCATATCCCTTTCAAAATGAATTAAATGGTGATCATTACAATTTTCTCAAATATGAGGCTGGAGAGAATGCCCAGTGGTTAAGAACACTAGCTGCCTTCCAGGTGACTCAGATTTGTTCTCCATTGCTTGCCTGGTGACTTGCAACTGTCTGTCTCCAGTTCTAGAAGGCCTCCAGTTCTTTTCTGGCCTTCAAAGGCATGAGGCATGCACATGGTACAGAGACATATGTTCAGGCAAAACACCTATATGTATGTGTACATATATATATATATATATAATAAAAAATTTCAAAATAGTTTTTAAAAGATCTTCGAAGAAGTAGCAAAGAAAATCTTGTCTGTTTTGTTTGTGAGGAAATTCAATGTTGTCATTGAAAGACCATCAGTAAATACAAGGAACTTTGTGGCTTACATTCAATGTTGACTTCAAGGTGAGTTGAATCTGAGCAGACAACTTATAACAGTTAAATGCTGAGACTTGTTATTTTTCAAATGAGAAAATACCCAAATCATATTTTGAAATCCACAGATCTACATACTGATTTTCCTCCTTCTAACATTAGTGTTGTCAAATTCTCAATGCCATCCCCTTCCCCACTCATGGCCTTCAAAAGCTAAGAGAACAGTTGAAGTCCTATGCTAATATCTTAATTCATTGAGACTTGATGGGAAGTAGCCTTGGTTGTCTTTTTAAAAAGTGAAGGCTTCCCATGTAATAACCAAGTCAATGGAAAACAATTTTAATGACGGAAAGTGTTCATCATGAATTTTTTTCTGCTAATCTTTTAGCTTAATCTTTGAGCCTAATTTAAACATGAGATAATGATTAAGTAAAAAGCACAATACCTAAACTCATCTCTGGGGTCCTAAATTTGACATATTTGATGTGCAGAAGCTTTATACATGGCCATAGATGTTTGCAGCTGAGTGGTATGAAGCATCATAGGCAGATATCTTGCCTTTGTTTCCAAGTGGGACCCCTGGTGTAACTACTATAATAAAGTTGTAGTATACATACATTGAACTTTGTGTGATTCATGGTTTGATTTTGGATGTTAAGGAGATGAAAAGAGAGAAGGTCAAAGAAGGGGAAAGACACACACTTGAGTGCTATTTATCTGTTAGCTCTTCAGACTGAGCTGTTACTCATGTGTGGTATCACATACTGGAAAAGTTGTAAGTCCAGATCCAGTTCACTGCCATCTTCTGGGTTCTATGTCTCTATCAAATTCTAAGCATTTCACTCTATTCTGTTCCCAGCACTCACGTGGGATGGCTCACAACCAGCTGTAACTTCAACTCCAGGGAACCTGACAGGCTCTCTAGCTTCCACAGGCACCTTCATATATGTGTACATATACATAAAGAGACATAACAGAGAGAGTGTGTGAGAGAAAAAGAGAGAGTGTGTGTGTGTGTGTGTGTGTGTGTATGTTTGAGAGAGAGAGGCAAATAAACTTGAAGTTAAAAGAAGTAACAAAACCAAAAAGCAGAATGCTTGAAAGGGGGACTCATGGTGAAATGGGGACATGAAAATAACTTTGTAAGCCTTCTGATACGTCTCAGCAGCATAGCAAATAGAGCTATTTAAAATTACTTTGTGTCTGTGGTTGCCCATGAATGCCTTAACTTGTAGTACTCAGGGTGATGTGGGGTTTATGATATTAGTCTCTCATTAAGCTAACTGTACTCTCAACGTTTAAAGAAATATTAAAAGGGTCTGTAAGTTCTCTTAATTTGATTCTTTGACTAAAGGACATTATTAGGTTTTATTTTGGGTTCTCTTAATGAATCTATGTGGGAAATGGTTTCATTGTGAGTAAAGAAGTGAAAATATCATGTTGAGTGGGACACCACATAGACTCAGAGATCTGGAAGTCTTATAATTTTTCTTTGTGAGAACTTAATTTACCATACAGTGGCCCACCTAAATAGCATCCACCAAGGAGAATATGCTTGGTTGGATCCACTAATGCACCAGCTTCACTTCCCACTAGTATAATTTTCCTGGCTAATAAATGCTTATTTTCAAGACTAATGCAACTCCCCAGCCATTAACATAATGCTAATTGGGAAGTTAGTAGGTACCCAGGAATAGACTTTGTAGAGTTGAAAATATCTGAAAAATAAGTAACACATTTCTTTTATTCCCAGAATTTCTTTTGTTTTCAGTATGCAGGACAAAATGTAGAGAAAACACGGAAGAATTGTGACTCCACAATAAATGTTTCTCATGTCCTATTAAGAATGCTGCAGGGCTTCTGTCTGCAGGGTAGTTTTTAGGAGATAAAATCAAGTTCATGGAGATGAAATGTGAATTGCCTTGAAAGAATGGGGAGGGTGGTGATTTGAATAAGAAATGTCCGCCTTAGATGTCTCATTACCTGGTTCCCAGTTCATGGCACACTCTGAGGTTGTGGAATCTTTAGAAGACGGGGTCTCCCGAGAAGAAGAATGTCACTTTGGGCAGGCTTTGAAGATCATAGACTCATCCATCCCACTCCAAGTTTGTTCTCTCTGCCTCAAATGTTCATGCTTGAGGTTGTGATACCTCAAATTCCTGCTCTTGCTACCTGTTGATATACTTCTCATGACTGGCCCTGCAGAACTATAAGAGAGAATGAACTCTTCAATGAATCACCTTTGATCTTGGATTTTGTTTTTCACAACCACAAAAAACAAAACAAAAAAAAGATAAAGCTGAAATGAGTAAGGAGACTGAGGAAAATAGCTCAGAAAAACAACAACAACAACATAAAACTGTAAACAAGACTCTTGGCTTCAAAATGGCCACTCTAATTTGTAGAAATTGATTGAGATGTAAATTTCACACTGTGTAGCATTTGTTTGAGTGACTATGTTAATCTAGCTGCTAAATGTTTTTGTCTGTAAGCACATTGCTTGTTTGTTTGATTTTGATTTGTTGAGTTATAGCCTCTCTACATAGCCTTGACTAACCTGGAACTCACAATTTAAACAAGCCTGACCTTGAATTCACAGCCTGGCCTCCCATGTCTTGAGATTAAGGGTGTGCACTACCACTTAGCTTCTAAATCGATTATAGTGAAGTGGAAAAATTTTCATATTTAACCCAAATAGGGAAAATGACATGGAAGTGAGGGTACAATTTTGTAATCTCAACACTGGGGAGTCTTACATAAGAGGATTATGAGATATAGGCAGAGAGATAGAAAGAGAGAGCACTAAAGAAACAGAATTTGAAGAAAAGTGGAAAAAGACCAGCTGCCTGAAACTGTAGAACTTAGGTTGTTATGTTACTGGCATAAAAACATACTCTGAGCAGCTTTCTTTTGTAGCTGAATAGTTACCTGTTGTGTGTCAACTTTATATCTATCTCTCTCTATATATGGGATGTATACACATATAAAGATAAATAAAGGTTATGCATATATATATATAAAGATATATATATATATATCCAAATAAAATACTATAACCATCATTCTGCATGATGGACATCATTCTGCATGATGTCAGTCTGCACATTCCCTACTCCATGTTGGATGCAGGGAGATCCTCCCACAAAGCTTCTCATGTACCTGGCTCAATCCATCACCTTACTTGTATCTCCTTACATGACTTTTCTTTTGTCTCTGTCTCTTGAGGTTTCCAGATACCTGATCACATCATTTTATAGAGCCAAGTATAGGATACTCCCAACTGAAAAGAAAGAGATCTACTCTAAAGGTATAGGAGGCATTATACCAGATTTGATAATAGCCCAAAACTGATAGGATTCACAACCATTGGGGATTTTTCAATCATTTCCACACTAAGACATTTCTTGCAATTCCTTCTTTTGCAGAAGATCCAGATGGCCACAATTTCCTGTCTACGTGTCTGTGTACGAGTGTATATGTATCATAAGAAAGCTTCTATTTCCATCTTCTCCTAGCTCTAGCATATACCACTTGTCTCCCTTCCACCTCAATCAATAAAATAATAATAATAAAACTAGGAACACACAAAAGTAACAAAAGGTCAAAAGTGCTGCTCCTGTGCCTGGACCCCTAGCCTGGACCAATCTTTGGAACTTTGTTTTGCATGATCTGAAAATTCCATCCGCAAGTTGTTGTAAACAAAAACAAAAGAGCATCTACCTCACAGATGAATTCTATTCTCCTACAATGCAGAAAACAGCTGCAGCCATTTCTGGTTTTCAGTGATTTTTTTCCCTTGCTGCTACATGTTATTTAAGCTTGATTAACTAAGCAGATCACTCAAGTTCAGGGGCAAGGAAAGGTGTAAGCCACAACGTTCTTTAGGAAGACAAAGCCCATTTGAAGCAGGCTGATGCTTGGTAATACTTGAGGGAATTAACAAAGAAAACGTGCCTTTCTCTTGCTTTCTTGTTGTGGGTCTTTTTGTCTTTATTTTTTTATCAATCATATTCAACAAAATAAACTCCATCAAATAAAAATGAAAGTCAGTCCATGAAATTCAGGTGATAACACTCAAAATGCAGAGTGAGAAGGGCTGCTTCACAGATAGCACAGTTTTGCTATTGTTGCAAAATAATTTGCTCTTCACTCATGACCTTTTGCATCTGTTGCTGTGTGGGGCTGTGCCAGGGACACTACCAGAGTGAATGGGGATAATGTGGCTCCAGTTCCCTAATGGGAGCAAAGCCCTCATTTTTGCTCTTCTAGGTATGCATTCTAAAGGCTTATAAAATCACTTCTATCTTCTGTAGCTTTTAGATTCCCCTGAAAAATCACCAGCCCATCATCTTAATCGACATAATTAGTCTGTTTCAGAAGTGTGTTTGTAGCAGTCTTTCTGAAAAGGGAGCTTGGTCTGATGAAGGCTATATATACTAAGGGAAGTTTCCCGTGATTCATCTGCAGAATTAAGACATGGATATAAACTCAGGAGTACAATATATTCAAGTGCCAGCGAGCACCATACCTACACAGAGTTAGATATTCACAGAAATCACACTGTGGCAGGTCCATCTGCCCCTCTTTTTGTCACTTAGATAAAAATCTAGGTAAGACAAAACTTGCTGGCAGCCTTGGTCAATGGAATTGGAACACAATATCACAATCTGTCATCAGTATATAGAAGTGCTTTTGAGCCTGAGCCATAACTCCAAAGGGAAGCCCTGAGAGAACCACAGTCAAATGTTGATTTTTATACCAGTGGCCCTTTGGTAGGTATGTCCTTTCCTGCTTCCCTCCTCTCAGAGCCCAGTAAGGATAGGTCTTTGGACCTGGAATAAACTTGGCACAAGCACAGTAGTCACTAATTACTCACAAAGTATGGCCAAGGAGGCAAAGGTAGGAAAAGATTAAGTATCCTGAAAATCCAGTGTTGCTCAGGTGGACCAAGTGTTTGCCTTTCAACCAGCAGGCTTTGTAGTGAGTCGAAAGCATCCTTTCTGACTCACACTAGACGTACTCAGCTGCCTCTTGTTGCACACTGCCCCATGATGGATGCATGTGTAAATTTCAACTGCATGTCTTTTATGAGTTGCATGCTGTTTCTCCAGCTTCTTTATACAGCATCCTCCTGCTTGCAGTGAAAACAAGTGTATTGGGTTTTATACGGTGATAAAATCCCACATAAGACAAACTATACAAAAAGCATTTTATGTACCTTCAGACTTTCCTAATGTCTTACTTTGTTCCCCATCCCTGCAACACCCCTTATTTCCCTTTCTGTTTGTTTCTGCTACTTCTCCAGTCATGAAACTTCCCATTCAGAATGTTCTATGGACTTCCCGTTCTCTTTTATTTTTCTGTGTATTTCTTACTTGCATTTATGAATTCAATGCCAGAGAACAATTCTTTTTAACTATGGAGGAACACACGGACGAAGATTTGTAATGACAACATCTGTCTTCCCCAAGCAGATGTTGGAATAATCCCTGGATGCTTGCTTAGTATGCTGGTCAGCATAAGCCAGGATTCAGACAGAAAGTAAGGATCCTCTAGTGTTTTGGGGATATTTGAACATCTAAATTACATATTACACTTGATGAAAAATTGCATTTTGGGATGAATTCTATAAGAATGCAATAGTGCTAATCCATTGTCTGCCACAATTCTCAATTTAATTATGTTATTATAATCTAAGTGATTGAGCCTGTAAATGCCAATACCTGCAGTGAGGAATTGGTTTGCAAAAAAGTATGTGTAGCTCCTATACTGCCTTGAGGTATGTTTATGTGATAAGCCCAGATAAACCTTCTGCAATGTTCTGTGCTCTTCTATCAACAGCAGACAAATATCTCAGAAGGCTTTCTAGAGTTTAGGTTAAACCATGCTTAACCATGACCTTCACATGAAATCTTGGCTTTAGTACTATCTCCAAAAGAAAACTTCAACACCAGCCATACTTTGCTAGAGCCAGGACACTTCACTCACTCACAGCTCAACCAATAATTTGAAAATATATCCTTACAGAACAGTAAAAGAGTTAACAATTTAGAAGGCAATCTGAGAATGTGTTATTATGGAGAATGTAATTCAAGATGCTGAGGAAATACGAGACAAGGCTCATCCCAGAGTGCATAGTCAGGAAAAATAGTCTGCAGATGGAAGAAAGGAATGGTTGAACAGAAACCTTTAGGAGAGGAGGGCAGCAACCATGCAAATATCCAGGGATGAGGACAAGAGGCAGAAGGAGTAGCAAGCACAAAAGACCTCATATGGGAATGAATGTGTGCAGCAATAGGAAGGAAGCCAATGTTGATGGACCAGAGTCAGCTGGGGAGAAGGTGGAAGGAAATGAGGTCAGGAAAGGAGCCAAAGGCAAGAACATGGTCTTATAGACCATTAAAAGGAATGTGAATTTTAGAAAGCAAGAAAAATGGAGAAGAGTAATTACCCAAAATAAAACAATAATTATGCAACCATGTGGTAAGAGGATTTTTAGAAATAGGAACTCAGGACACTTTTAATGTTTCCTTAGGTCCCAGAGAAGGTAAAATTGACTTTGGATCTTGAAGTTCTTGGCCGAGAAGGAGAAACGGATTTCAGAATGAGAAAACACTGATACACAAAGATGATAATGTGCTGAAAAACAAAGGAGAGGAAAGTGCCAAGGCACACCGATCTGACTGTGTGGGAGGCTGACGTCTACAGAGAGGCAGTGTCAGCTCTTCACTGTCCCTGCATGCCACCCACAAGACTTCGGACTTCCACCACCAGGCGCGAGAGCCACTCGAGCATTTTGAGAAAGGAACTGATGTAACATGATCAAAGTTTTACTTCAGTGGTGTGAGGAATGAATGGAAGGATTGGGGAGTGTCTCGAGGTCATGACTGCCAGCTGGAGAGCCTCCAAACTGAGTTAGAAGACACAAACCAGGACAGTGCTAGAAAAGAGAAATATATTGGAGAAGGATGGCCTCAAAACTAGATGTGAGTGGTGAAATTGAAGGCTGTCAAGGATAATTTCTGGACTCATAGTTTGAGGAATTCAGTCAATGGTGAGATCATTACCCAAAATAGGATGGCGTATCTGGTTTGAGACTGGACATATTTTCAGATTTAATACAAAAGACAATCTATCAAATACAAATCTCCAGTGGAACAAAAACTTAGAGACATACAGAGAATACAGATACAAGTGCATTGGGTTCGGACAGCCTGGTGGTACTGGCTTATAAGGCCAGTTATCAGGAGTTCAAGACCTTTTTCACTTAAAGAATGAGTTCAAAGCCAGACTGAGGACCCCCATGACACATTATCTTCAAATAAAATGTAAAAGAGGGCTAGAAATATATCTCAGTGTTGAAATGTTGAACTAGCATGCCTGAGAGCCCAGGCTCAATCTCCAATATCACCAAAAGTTAGTTAATTTATAAGCATATTTTTCCATATTAGGTTCAACAAAAGATGTAGAATAGATTTAAAGCAAGAAGATATTATAGATTATGAGAACTGGGAGACAGTGCTGACACAAAGTTGAGAGGGCTTATTCATGAATTCTTCCCTCTCTCTGCTTGTATATAGGTACACTTTTATGACTATAGGTATAGTGTACCATACATATGCTCTTCTATTATGTATATCTACATATATATGCATACATACATACTAAGCAAGAGAAAATATTTTCATAAGTTAAATGAAGAACAACAGGTTCTAAAGATGGATAGGATTTAAGTAGAGCCAAAAAATAAATCTCATATTAAGTTTCAGACTTTGCTTAAAATATGTGAAATATGATATACTAGCTTAAGGTAATGATTTGGGTAATGGTTTTCTAGTATGAGGGGACAATGATGAACTAATTCTTAGACATGTTGAATTTAGGATGAAGGTAAGATCCAGGTATACAAATATGCATTAGAAACTAAAATTACACCACTGGAGTAAAACTATGTAGCATGGACAATGGAACAAAGGGAAAAACTTTTAAAAATAAAATAAAAGTTAATTGTGAAATCTACAGTCATATAGGTTATTGGTGAAAAAAGAAAGGAATAGACATGTGAAGAACTCTTTCTCTTTGCCCTATGTAGTCAACAAGATGAAGGAGTGTAGACTTGGATTTTCTCAAGAGTTGACTAGCACTCATCTAGCTAGTTAAGAAGAAATATCCCTTAAGAGGCAGATTTTAGCTGTCTTGTACATCTATTTACTTCCATAGCAAAAGTTGATGCCTATGCATGCAAGAGTATGTGCTTAACGTGACTGTTAAAGTCCTGTATAGAAAGGTGAAGGCAGAAATGGAAGTGAAAAAGAAAGACATAGCAGATAACTGCTGAATCCTGCAAAAAAGATGACAAGAACATATAAGAATGATAAATGGAAACATGAAAGTCCAACCCCACCACAGAGAAGGGAATTGAACAATAACATAGTTGATACTCACACAATGAGTCTAAGCTTACAGATGATAGAATACACAAGAGGACACTAACCAGTATTTCAGTGATACTGGTCATCAGATTGTCTCTACTGGCATCACCCTGTGCCCTCAAGTCTATGCTGTTATGGTCTCTGGCAGCACTGATCTATAATCATGATGCATAAAGTTGTCTAGATGACATTGCTGGAGGAGGATCACTGGCTTAGACTACAACTGAGTGGCAGAGGGCCAGCACTGAAAAAATTTCCTGTTTTTTATTAATCCTCTGTAATCTTTCCAGATTGGAAACATGACAGCCTTGAAAATAAGTTAATGTTTTTAGGTCTTTGAAGAAAGTATGCAGAAGCACAGAGTACAGTCTATGATGCAGCTGTGGCTGAAATCACAGTACCAGTCAAATACTGAAAGTGTCTAGCAATAGCAATGCAGAAAATGATAGTTTGAAATGCACCCATATTTCAAGTTTTTTTATCTTTATTTGTAACATGAGGGCTGGCTCATTGGGGTTTCTGTCCTGCCCAGTACCCCGCAGCCAGCAAGCCCCAAAGAAAATCACACAGAGAGTCTACATTAGGTTATTAACTGATTGGCCCATTATCTCTGGCTTCTTGCTAGCTCCCATAAGTTATATTAACCCATTGTCCCCATCCATGCCAGGCACATGGCCGGTACCTTTTCTCAGCTGGGACAGGGACACATGATGCTTCCTTGGAGATCTGCGCAGGAATCCCAGGGAAGCTTCCTGCTTCCCAATTTCTCCTGTTCTCCTTGCTCCACATCTACTTCCTGTCTGGTTTTCCCGCCTATACTTCCTGCCTGGCCAATCAGCGTTTATTTAAAACATGATTGACAGAATTGTCCCCCACCATTTATTAAGGTAACTATTTTTATAAATTTTTCAAACATTTCACACCATATGTTTTGATCATATTTACTCTGTGTTCTCACTCCTAACTCCTCCTCTGCCAACTTCTATTCTCTTACCCCTCCAAATTTGGATCCTCTTTTTAAAAATTATAACCCAAATCCAACTTGTGCTCTTCACATACTTCTGGGTGTGGGGCCTTCCACGGAGCCTGGGTAACCTATAAAGATTCATACCCTCTAATAAAACTGACTCTTTGCCCAGAGGTTATCAAATGACCAAGCTCCCCAGTTGGTGATGTGGCTTATGAACTCATTTCCTCTCCATGCTAAAATGTTGAGTGTCTTGGTTTTTCAAGTCAGCTTTGCAGAACAAATTGAATGTTTCACAAGACCCTACCCCTATTTGAGGAGTTACAGATAGCTGATGATGCTAGAGAAAGGAAAATCAGTTTTCTTTAGGGAAGATGCCTTTAATAAAGTGACTGATGAATTTTTGGTATGCTCCACTGAAAATGTTACTGGCCGAGATTTGTAATAAGAAATAAAGTTAAGAATTGACTTATCTGTTCTGAGTAAAAGTTGACCTTGGAGATTATTGTCTAATGTACAAACCTAACCCATTTCATAGTTTTATGATAACAATATGAACAGCATACAGTTGATCCAACAGTAAAGGCCAAGAGACCTCTGGTCATTACCTAAGGATCATCCACTTAAGCCTAGTGGAAGCAGAACCTGCCTTCTGCAGCAAATACCATATCTTCAGCTGAATAGACTTTATATCAAGTTCATTGGGCAAAGAGAACAAAACGCAGAGAATTGTTAAAAACAAAAAAGATCCCATTGTGCCTACTCTTTTTCATTTCCATATAAAGAAAAAAGTAAACAAAATAACAGTGCCCTCAAAAGATTTTTGTATACACATCATCAAACCTTTGAAAATATCATACTATTTCACTGTAAAAGGAGCTTTTCAGAATGGTGAGATTTTGAACTGGGGATGTTATCTTGAGTTACTCATATGATTCCAATGTGATCACAGAAACCGTGGTTAATGAAAAGAGAAGTAGAAAGTGAATGCAAGAGCCCGAGGAGGGGCTGGAGAGATGCCTCAGTCACTAAAATGCTTGTAGCAGCACGAAGACCTGAGTTTTAAACTTTAGAACCTATGCAGAAAGCCAGGTATGAAGGCAGATACCTGGAATTCCAACAATGGGGAGGCAGGGATAAAGGGTCGCTGGGCCTTGCTAACCAACAGGTCTAGTCAACAAAACAAAATGACTCATCTCAGCAGGATAAGTATCGAAGAAGGCACTGAATATCTAACTCTAGTATTCACCTTACATACACACATGCAAACACACAAATGAAATGTAGGCGGCGAAGTCTGTTGCAATTTTTATTTCTTGAAAACTCTGACAAAGACTAAGAAGGTAGTAGAAAACATTTTAAGTGTTGGGGGAAACAAAACTGAGAAATAAGAATTCTAAATGCCAATATTTGGTAATGGTACATTTTATTATGTTGTTCATGATGTGTTGGTGTTCTCCAGTGTTCACATGCATTAACAAGTTCAGTCAACCCTATCACAAAAAACTTAGGGAAAATATATTTAAAGTGAACACACAGTAGACATTTCCCTGTTTCTCTTCTATAAAGAATAGAGTGCAGTGTCTTCTAAGCTGTTTATATTATGCTCAGAATCTTAAATAATCTAGATGAAACTCAAATATATAAGGAATGTTCTACATTATATGAAACACCGTGGAATTTTATGCAGAGAATGTTAACATATATGGATTTCACTATGCATGGCAGAAGCTCAAACCTCTTCTCTACAGATCTTAGAGATAACTCTATTAACAGTGTATCACCTTCAGCCCATAAATATGACATCATGCCTAATTAAAGAAATATTGAAAGTATATATGTTAACATTGAGTAACAAATATGTAATGCTTTGCATTATTATTATACAGACTTGCTCTTGAAGTTTTAAGCATATCTATTAGGCAAGATTAATGAACTGGGGATAAAAAAATTACAAGACGAGGAAAAATTGTAGGCATTTCCCAATGATATTATAAATACCTAAAAGTACAAGAAAATGACCTAATGCAACCATGCAAATTCTCTTAAACAGGGAGAATCAGGAGGGCTTAGGCTTGAAGTTCTTAGATTTTAGTTTAGTTAGTCACACTAACTCCTTTACTTTAACCGGTATTTATTACTTAATTGGTTTACAGGGGATTCAGTTCAATGCTGAAAGGCAGCAGTCACAAAACACATTTTGTCTTGTTCCTGACTTTAATAGCTATTAAATATGAGATATTAGAAATATTTTTGTTTTGAGACACTTAGCAAGATTTGTTGATGCCCCGCTGTTCCTACTAAGCTCTTGATGGGTTGTGTTAATACATAAGATTCCTGAAATATTTACTGTCATCTTGATTGGTCTTTATATTTCCAATTATTATCCTTCCTAGGCTTAGATATCCATCAATTATCTTTATAACTCACAAAGAGAATGTTTCCATTCACACTGTCTCCGAGGTATTTTGTGTTAAGAAAGGCTTTTTACAATAGAAACAAGTTTTTTTTTTTTGAAGATTAAGAGGTGAGACTGGTTCTCACTACATAGCCTAGGCTGTCTCAGCTTCCCAAATACTGGAATTAGTCTTTAATTTACAATGAAAATATAACCTTTAATAACATTTGAAGCTGGTATACTAGGCAGGTAACAATTCTACTGTTTCACTTTTATGCAGTGTTGGTGATCAGATCTCATAAGATATATGAGAACTTTATACTGAGCAGCACCTCCAAAGCCCCTTTTACTACTTATGAAGGTGATTGCCCTTTCTCAAATAGTTCACATTTCATTTACCCAATAACTAGATTTATATTTATGTGTATCCCTTCATACTTAAAATTTTTTTTTCTTTTTTAATTATATTGAACTGAAATATGTCTTAAAATTTTCTATGGCCTTTTTACTTCTTATCTTTTTTAATTTAAATTTATTTTTTCAAACAGTGTTTTTTCATTTCATATACCAATCCCAGTTCCCACTAGCTCCCCTCCTTCAGCTTCCCCACTTTCCTGCTTCCCACCTTCCATCCATTCCTCAAAGAGGATAAGACTTCCCATGGGGAGTCAACAAAGTCTAACATATCAGTTTGAGGCAGGACCAAAAGACCCTCCCCCACTATATCTAGGGCAAGCAAGAAATTCCTCCAAAGACAATGGATTCTAAAAAGTCAGTTCAACACTAGGGATAAGTCCGGGACCCACGGCCAGTGGCCCCACAGACTGTTCCAGCCACATTCAGAGACCTGTTTTGGTCCTATGCTGGTTCTCCCACTGTCAGTCCTGAGTCAATGAGTTCCCACTAGCTCAGATAAGCTGTTTGTGTGGGTTTCCCCATCATGGTCTTGACCCTTCAGATCATACTATTGCTACTCCCTCTCTTCAACTGAACTTTGGGAGCTCAGCACAGTTCTTCACTGTGGATCTCTGCATCTGCTTCCATCAGTTGGGAGCATTGGGAGGGGGAAAGGGAGGAATCAAGGGGAAGGGAAGAGAAGGGAAGGAGAAGAAGGAGAAGAGAAGATGAGAGAACAGGATGGTTGAGATGGGAGAAGGACAGAGAGAGAGAGAGCAAGGAAAGAAATATCTTGATTGAGGGAGCCTTTATGGGGCTAGTGAGAAATCTGGCTCTAAGGAAATTCTCTGGATTCCATAAAGAAAAGACCAGCTAAGACCCTAAGCAATAGTGGAGAGGGTGCCTGAACTGGTCTTCTCATGCAATAAGATTGAAAATACCTTAATTGTCATCACAGAACCTTCATCTAGCAACTTTTTATCTTTTTTATGAATCCATTTATGATGCATTCATAAAAACATGGTTATTTGTTTTCTTTG
The DNA here is from genome assembly GCA_028555095.1 of Dicrostonyx torquatus. Lineage (NCBI taxonomy): Eukaryota > Metazoa > Chordata > Mammalia > Rodentia > Cricetidae > Dicrostonyx > Dicrostonyx torquatus. The sequence continues at coordinate 5,262,335 of JAQHUG010000017.1, read as the reverse complement.
AGATTTTTTTTCTATTCTTTTTTATTTTAGCTTAAGGCTCTTACTAGAGTAAATAATTTTAAGGTTAGTCAACAAAGCTATTCACTGTTATTTTTCTTAACTTCAAAGTTCTTTGACTTTAATCTCCAAACTTATCACATGTGAGCACTTATTGTTGCCCTTAGTCTCTATTAGGTTTGCTTTTGATTTCACTAGATAGAGACTGGTTGTCATAGCCTTGTTCCTGAGATCCTCTCCCATGGAGATGGAAGACATGATGGTCCATCAATAAGATGTCTGGAAACTTGACCAAGTTAATGGGAACTACCCTGTCTGGTCCTTTCCCAGATGACCTCATTAGCTCAAACAGCACATGACAAATCATCCTGTTTATTTTTTAAACCAGTTTTTCAACAAAACGCTTGAAGTCTAATATACAGTTTCTCACCCTAGTCTCCAATATTAGTAGCAAATCCAACACTATTTCATCTCACCTTCTGCTAGACCCTAAGTCTAGCATACAAGATCTATTCTTTTTCTGTCACTAATGAGTTCCATGGAAGGATAAACACAAAATTTAATAGTTTATAAATACATAAGTATTTACCTTACTTAAAATATGAGCATTTCAAAAATCAAAACCTGTCTTCTAAAATTCAATATAGTTTTTTGTTTCTTTTAAAAATATTTTCTTGGTTTTTTTACTCTTTGACTGTTTTACCATGTATAGCCAGCCCAGTGTGACTTTCTTTCATTCACCTATCTGTCCTACTGAAGCTTTTCTTTGCATTAAGTACTTTGCCTCATTTTCCTTTGAGGTTGACTGATATCCTATCAACAGACAATTCCTTTGGTCTTTGCTCATCCAAAAAATCTTAATTTTTTTTATAAATAGTCAATTGCTGGTGTTTGAATTTTAAGATTTCAGTTTACTTAGAGATTGCAAAATATTCTTCTTGTTACCATGTAGTTCTCTCATTTCTATTGAGCATTTGATCATCATGTGACTATTTGATCATCATGTGACACTCAAGTGACTTTCTTGTTTGTTTCTTTCAGAATTCAACTTGGGTTTTCAAAAATTGTACTGTCACATTCCTGAGAATGTTTCTGCATGGTTCTGTGTATTACTTTTTAAATTCTTACTCTTTGAAACTGACAATTCTTCCCGATGGTCACGTTATCTTTTGACATTTTTATAATGTTCTCTTGATATTATACCTGCTAACATTTATTCTACTACCTTCTCCTCTCCTTCTAATACTCCAAATACGTGCTCTAGAACCTGCCATTATGTTGTACATGTCCCTAATTTCTTTCTCACATTGGCTGTTTGAACTGTCTTTTTTCACTCCTGTATATTTTCTTCTGGCTTTCTTACATCTTCATTATTTTTCACTTCAGTTCCCTAATCTTGATACATCCACTGAGATCTTAATTTCAACTATGTTTTTAGTGTTATAATTTTTATTTTAGGCTTGAGTGTACTTTTCTATTTCCTGACAAAGTACTCAATCATGTAATTGCTTAAGCCTACTAATTATAAGCATTTAAGGGTATCTAATAGCTCCATTTTGTGCATTTTTTGCTATTTTATTCTGTTGCTATTTCAACAGAACCAGATATTTCCATATACCAATTTACATTACTGCACATTTTATACAAAAATGTAGCAAAGGCAATATTATATTTCTCATGAAATAAAAATATACACTCCATCTCCATTGTAAGGATAGACCACCTTAACATAGCAATGTATGAACACTGCTTTGTGACTGTTGATGATCAGCAGCTGAGCAGTACAGAAAAGATCATACATTAGAGCAGTGGTTCTCGGTAGGTTGTTGTAGGATGAAGGTCGCTTGTTTGTCCTCAGCTCCAAGTATATAGTAGGTCTATGTCAAACCATTAAGCAGTTTGTAAGGGCGCCACTTTTTTTGTAAGGAGGGCTACTATTTAGTTCCCAGCCACTTAGCCCTGGAAATAATCACACAGAAACTGTATTAATAAAATCACTACTTGGGCCATTAGCTCTAGTTTCTTATTGGCTAACTCTTACATATTAATTTAACCCATTTTTATTGATATGTATTTTGCCACATGGCTGTGATTTACTGGCTAAAGTTCATGTCTCCAATGGAGCTACATGGTTTCTCTCTAACTCTTCCTTCTTTCTCCCAGCATTCTGTTTCATTTTCTCCATCTAGCTCTGTTCCCATATAGCTCTGCCCAAAGCAGCTCCTTTATTAACCAATGATATTCACAGAACACAGAAAGGAATCCCACATCAGGTTGTGACCCCTTTGGGGCCTCATATCAGATATCCAGTATATCAGATATTTACATTAGAAATCATAGCAGTTATGAAGTAGCAATGAAGTGTTTTTCTGGTTGGGGGTCAGCACAACGTGATGAACTGCATTAAAGGGCTGTAGCATTAGGAAGATTAAGACCCACAGCACTGGAGGACCTTTAGAAATGCTGTCAAGTTCTAAATCACTCAGATGTCTGTTTCTGCCTAATATCTTTCTGCTTCTTCTTCTAACCTAGATAGGATAAGATGCCTCAGACCAGGAGAACTAGAAGACAGGGACAGTCTATAGTGAATAGACTACTACCAATTGAAACACATTAAGTGATGTTAAAAGTTTTCTAGTGTTCTTGTTTCATTTAACATAACTTATGAAATTGATTAAGTCCTAGGTGATACTCTTGGAATAACAACCATTATACATGCTTAGAATTCTCCCCTGAATACATAAGGGAAAAGGGATAAAATAAGCAGTCATCTATGGCATTTTATAAGCTAGTGGGCACGTTGTGTCTGAGTATGAGTAAAACCTGAAATCACAGATAGGCTTATCCCTTTAAAGTTTCTTTCCACTATGATTTTTCTCTACAGAAAGTCTTGGTTTGATATTTTTCTTTCAGGCCTCTATTCACTTACTAGTCCCCCTCCCTTAACAAAAGAGGTGTAAACATTAAGCTCTGGGAATATGGCAGGCCCCAGCAAACCCACTGAACTTGATATTAATCCCTCTCTACAATTTTGACTCATTTACTTTTACCTGTACAATCTGTTTACCACAAGAAATCCAGGCTTTCTTTCTATGCAGCAATTCGGTTGTTATTTTAAAACTTGAATTTTAGATTTTTTTTTTAAAGAAAGAAATAACATGTTACCTGTCTGGTCCAATTACATGAATTCACCAAGTTCACAACACAAAATGGCAGCATTATGTGGTATAATCTAAATGTTATGAATATGTGCTCAGTGAATGCTGGGGAGGGTGTGTGGGGAAGTCTACACTTTAGAGCCCTGAATCCTCTGCTAACCAAAAGGTTCACTTTCTGTCTCACTACTGTTGCAGTCAACCAAGGTCCCACAGTACAAAGTAGTATAACTAACCTACTGTATGATACTGAGAGAGACAAATCATTCATAACTTTTATTACAGTGTAAGGTCTTAGGCCTTCTATCCTTATGGTTGTTGTCAACATCTTACCGCAACATAGAAAGTAAACTTTATTATTTGTATCAACGATTACTTTTTAAAGTTTCCATGATTTATTTGTTTCCACAATTATTGTCAGTAAAAAAAATCAATAAAACACGACGTATAACTCATGGAGGGAAAAGCACAGTACTAATAGTACGAATATACAGAATTGTGATGGCACTAGGGGTGGGTGCTACCCTATGTTCAACGTCAAATTGTCCAGCTTGTCTAAAATTCTGAGACTATGAAAGAATGGGACTTTACATTAGGAATGAGGCATATTCTTCTGATTTAAACCCAGTCAAGGAAGTAGGAGGGAGATTTTGTAAGTTAATCTTTATCAATTACCAGGATTCCACAGACAAAACCCTATCTCTATTGTAATTAAGCTCTTTAGTCCCATTGCTAGTAGAGTTATTTCAATTAACTTATAAAAGACAACTGCTCCCAATCTGATGTAGAATCAATCCTCAAAAACTACCAATACAGAATCAATGAAAGGAAGACATCATAAAATTAGATTAAAAAAGAAAGATATAAATTCATTAAAAAATGAAAATCAAGGGGAACTTTAGGGAGAAGTTCTCTAAACAGAAACAGAATTAACTCTCGTGTCTTGAGACACGAGATCAGCTTTTCATGGCCTGAGAAGCCACCTAGCCTTCACCTGCAGCTGTGAAAGCTGATGCCCTGCCACATAGCCATTTTCATTGTAAAATGAAGGAAGAAAATAAATAACTGAGGCCACAATTTCCAAACCAAGAGAAAGAGAAAATGGAACATCATAAAACTACACAAGCAAAGAGGAAAATCAATAAAATTCAATGCAGCACATCTTTCCACTTACTTCTGAACACACAAAGTTCGTTCATCTGGAATGCACCAGGTGTACGGTGTGTGTTATAAATCTTTCACGTCCTTAGAAATATGATCTATCATTAGGCGCACTGAAGAGAACCACTCGGCCTCGCTAATTATGCTTCTTACTTTCATTCAAACTTGGGTATTGACCTGCAGCCTCAGGGCCTGACATTCATGTTTTAGTCAACAGCATAGTAAGAGAACAGGGTAGGCAAAGGATGGCGCTCCTTACATCAGTGACTCACTGTCCCTCCCTCACTCTTGAGTAGAACAAACTGGACAGCCTCTTTTGCTCTTCCCCCATGGTGCATAGTCCCCTTCCTGTCACAGAAAAGGTACCACTCCTTCCCATCAAAGACCATCCACCATTTTAATCAGTACACAACTGTCAAGAACAATTTTCAGAATTTCTTCCCTGCACAAATCATCTGGAGTATTTTCCATTAATGTAAACCTCTGAGGACTAATTTCAGCTTCAATTAATATTTGCTGGGAGCTTTTATGAATCCCACTTTTTGAAAACACTGTATTATATTGCATCAATGGAAGCTCATATGTGTACTGTCTATTTACCTTCTTCTTCTCTTTATACATAAAATCAAAATTCCTACCACTCCATTCTACCTGTGAACAATTAAATTCTCTATAAGGCCTCATCTCCTTTGCTTCCTAGAGGGATAACAATGTCCCTACCTTAATTAATCTTACCTCCTCCCATATATTCTCCAAATATCTGTAGTCTTTTCTTATCTGATTCTACAGTTACTTTGTGCTGACCGTCATTAAATCATAGTTTTTTATTGCTTCTGAGTTTTTCAAATCTCCCTTAGTCTTTGGTGTCCTATGTTTAAATATGGTGTGTCCAGGTATAGATCATTTTGTAGGGAGGGGGTATTTACCCTGTTTGGAGTGATTTCAGTTTCACCAGTTCTTCTGATTGAATGTCTGTTTTAAGTTCAGAAAATTCTCACTCCAAAAATTTCTGCTCTCTCCCTCTTCTCCTTTTGGTTTTCCAACCTACACATACAGTCCATTATATATATGCACTTGGCCCACAGGTTTCAGAATTTTCATTTCCCTTTCCATTTTTTTTTTCTTTTTGCAAAAGTCAGTGTTAAAAGTTCGGATAGAAGGCTCCTCAAATCGCCAATTATGTCCTCACTTGTTTCTTGTTTACTGATTGGTCAATTGACCCAGTCTAGGGTTTCTTTATTCTTCTGCTTTTCCGTGCTGTTTTCTATTTTTGCATTCAACTTGGGTTTGCATCTGGGAGCTCCCAACTCTAAGTTGTAATACATGTCTACACTGTTGTTCCCATTGTTCACTTCAGCCCTTAGCATTTTAATCACGGCTACTTTTAAATACCCAATCTGATAATGGCTTCAGTTTTGAAAACCATATTTTTATCCTTTTATGTTTGCTTATTTTTTCATTGAATGCTAGATGTTATATATACCATAAAGCGAATTGAATAAATAAGCTGTAAGGGTGAGATTTAATGCTAATTTGTACAGGAGTTGGGCTGTGTTTACTGTTTTTTTGTAGCTGTAGAAGGTAAATTTTTCCTTTAATATCCTTGTTTTTATCTCCTCTTGTCATTTGGTTTCTCTTGAGATTCATAAATAGGGCCTGAAGAATCTAAATTCCTTTAGCTGTAATCTATTGTTATGGGTAGCAGGCATGGTGTTAGGATGCACAGGGAAGGGCAGCGTGTATTACTAACAACATGCTTAGATCTTTAAGAGAAACTGGGGACTTGGTTGTGAACCTCAAAGGAGCTTCTCTCCATCTTTTCTCTCCTTTATGTGAGAAAGGAAAGATAGAGGGGGACAGATATGAGGTTTCCCAATCTCCCAGTTTATGTGGGATGTGGCAAACCCCAAGGTTTCCATGTTATACTAAAGCTCTGTGTTTTGATGGTCAAAGGCAACCTTTTTTGAAGAAGAGAGTGCCCTGGTCATAGGTCTGTATGGTTGCTAATCTCTTCCCCTCAGGGTGGTGAAGAGTCCTTTCTCCAATCCCAGTGGGCAGGATGAGGAATGAGTGTGGTGATTCTCAGGCTGCTAGAGAAGAAGGAGCATGCAGAGATGAAAAACATCAAGAAGTCTAGGTGGCAAGAGGTAGTTGGAGCCAGCTCAAAATGTCTTCGTGGATTTTTCCCACTGGAGGAATAGACACTGGCGCCTGTCATTTTCTCCTTTTACAAACCTTTCAGCTTTATAGGAACTTAAACCCCTATGTATAATTTTGCATCTCATACATCAAATCATAACAGACTGAATTATGGCTAAAAGGATGCTTCAAGAAAGTTTCACCTATTTTTAGGGTAAAGCTACCCTAAAGGGAGGATGTGAGTAGTGCAGAAAGACACTAAGATTTCTGGAGCTGAGTTTCGGGTTGGAATTCCAGCCTTTTTAGTTTGGCTGGGTTCCCTCATTCCCCAAGAAAGGTTACTTTCACTTTCTCACTCACTAAAAATAAACTCTTGATTTATCACTGTGTCCCATTTGAACTCTCTCTTGGGCAACAAACCTAATACCATTGCCACTACTGGGACTAGAGGAAACTTGGAGACTCGTAAAACCCCAGCTTAGCCTGCTAGGGGCGATTGAGGTAATGCTCACAGAAGTGATTGGTCTTTATTCAAAAAACTAGTTCCTAGAAGTTTTTAATTTTCGGGAAGTCTACCCATAGTCTCAACTGGTGATTCAGTTACCATCATCACTGATTTTTTTTTTTTTTTTTTGCTGCAGTGATGACGCTCAGTTTTTCTCCAACTGGTATGATGGTCAAAAGGTAAGCAAATAAGTAAAGACATTTAGACAAGAGCATTTTAAATCTTATCACTTAAGACTTAATGCTGAGATTGGCCAAGTGTCTTCTTACACACAGTGTACATCACACAAGCACACACACACACACACACACACACACACACACATTGATTCTTTATTTTTCCACCAACAATTCTTTCCAGAAGTTCAGTTAGAATGCAGTTATTGGACTCTGAATGTTTGTATAGATCTCAATGGGTTTTTGTGGTTGTTGATTTTCTCTTTCTATTTAAGGAAGACCTCTAGTTCTCTGTTACCAGGTATCCATGGCTGCCTGTTGAACAACATTCATCCCATAATACTCCACTTATATTTTCACTTTTTACTGCACCATGGGAAATTTGCCTGTTCTCTTGTGTACTAATATATAACTAAATTTTTTTTCTCATACTTTTATGGAATAAATGTTTTCAGCATACCTGCCGTACCATAGTTTGGTAAAAGAAATGTAACTTTACCTTTATCAGTTCTGTATAACAGGGAGGAATTTTTCAAAAGAATGTTTTAAAAACAAACAAACAAAAACAAACCTCTTATTTCTTTGAGAATTTCATACAACGTGTTTAATCGTATAACATCCCAGGTCTCCTACTTTCCCCAGACACACACCCCTTTTCTCATCCATCCAGATTTGTGCTGCTTTTTTTAAAAAATCCACCAAGATAAATGTGTGATGCCCCAACATTCCTAGATTTGTGGTCTTCCCCTGAAGTGTGATAAGACAAATGATTTACCAAGAAGTACATTCTTTTTTCCCTTGTTTTTATGAATATAGTTTTTACATATCAATCCCAGTTCCCATTCCCTTTCCTCCCCCCACCCATCTACCTGTCCTCTCAGGAACAAACAATTGACAGCAGGTCTACAACCTAGGTGTGAGACTTTTTACCCAACTCCCTTCCCCATGCTGAGCTTTTGTCTGTCTTGGGCCTGCCCAGGTTTGGAGCATGCCCTCAGAAGGACTTTGAACTCTTATGTGAAACAGCCCTGCCTGGATCCAGGAGACACTGCTTCCTTGAAGTCAATCATTCCCTCTGGCTCTTATACTCTTTCTACCCTGTTTTTCTCAATGCTCCCTGAGCATTGGGAAGGTGAGTGTGATATACACGCATATACATATACATACACAGACACATGCACACAAATAAAACATACACTATATATGTTCTATATAGGGTTGAAGATTCTGCAGTCTCCTATCCTCTGCACCTTGACCATTTGCAGGCCTCCGTGTTAATTACCATTTACTGCAAAGACTTCTCTGGTGAGGACTGAGAGAAGCATGAATTGATGGGTATAACTATAAGTAATTAGGAATTAATTGTTGCCTTACACACCCAGTAAAGTCATGGTAGTAGGCTCTCCCTAGCATCATGAGCTATCTAGCCATAGTTTCTTAGACTATAAGCTATCCAGCCATAGTTTCTTTGACCAAGAGCTATCTAGCCATAGCTTTTAGGTATAAGAATGGTGCCTTGTTTGAGCAACATTTTGTGGAGAGGGACTTAAATCTAATCAGAAAGTGATTGGTTTCTTCCATGGTATTGGTGCGACCATTACACCAATGGCTACGTATTGCCCCCCAACTATTAAAAGCATGCTTTAATGAAGCTTTCCATTGCCTTAAAAATGCTAAAAATCATATTTAAAACTATCTTTGCATATTTAGTCATCTAAATTTAAAGTACTTGAGCTTGATTTCTACCTTTGGTAATTATTATTTGGGAAAGTTTCAAATAGCTCCTGAGTACTGAAGACTAGTAACTGCACATGATTCTCTTAATCTGCAACAATGAAGCCAGCAATGACACCTACTTTCTAGTGTAAATATGAGGACTGAGTGAGCTGACATGCCCAGACACATCTGAAACTGTTACCACAGTACAGTATGTGCTCAGTAAACCGCAACCATTACCACTATTGTCGTTGTTTGGCCGTCATTTGTGATTGGTTCTTCAGTGATCTTTCCTATATCTATATTATCACACTCATTAAGAAGACAGACCGGCCTCTTTGGAATATGAATACTGTCCAGTTAAGTTACTTCTTGGTGGACATGGCATTGAAGAATATCTGGAATCATATATTTTAGCCACAAAATAAATGAACATTTTCTTCTCTACTGTCATACAAACCTACTTTTCTCAAAACTGAAGATTGTTTCTTCTATAACAAAATTGCAAGTCTCTCATGGAATTCCGTTGTCACTAGCTGCACCAGGATCATATGGTATACTAGTATTTCCTGGTTTAACTTCTTTATACTTTTAGGCAAAAGGGACAGATTTCAAGATAAAATAAATAATATGGAGTACATCTACTACTTACAATGACTATTTCCACATTTTTTGCAGATATCAGTCATCACTAAACTCCCCATATGCTCTCATATTCATCCATTCACATTGTATATTGTTCCCCAGTATCATTGTGTGCACTGTGTTACACACTTGCGATTCTGTCTTGATGAGCACACAGCCCTTTCTTAGCAGATCATCACAGTCTAGAAAGACGACTTACTCAGAACAAGGTGTGTCACCGCAATGGGATGGATGTGTGTAGACTGTGGGAGTCTATAGTGCTCAGGGAAGAAACAGTAGAGGCTTCCCTGAGGAGACACAGTGCCTGAGGCAAGCCTTAATATAAGAAGAAACCATGTATCAGAGAAAAAGTGAAGGACCTTCTGGGCACAATGGACTTCAGTTGCAAAGTCAGTCATTCGGAACAGTGTTTCATACTTGGCCTTTTGAGTGCTAACCCATGCAACTACAGTAAAGGAGGATGTAGAAAAATGAGACAAAGGTGAGAGAGCAGAAGTCCGATATACTAGTGTTTGGTGCTTCATCTTGAAGAGTCTTCCCAGGAGAATGTTAAGCCAAAAAGAACATTATTGTATTTCTGTTTATAAAAAGAGTGGTGTGAAATAGCACTGACAGTTTTCATTCTGGACTCCAATTAAGGGAAAGCTATAGTGGTAATATGGAAGGCCAGAATGGGTCTGAGCAGATGCATACCAGAAATATTGGAAACAGGGATATGGATGGAAGACATAAACAGCCTGAAATGACAGAATTCTGTGATTCGTTAATTAAAGCTAAAAGAATCATGACAGGGTTCAGGAAGGTATGTAGCCTGAATGGGATGTCTAACAAACTCAGAGAACAGAGGTGCAAAAATTAGAACATCCATTTGTGTTTAATTGCACACAAATAAAATTGCAACAACGCTCAGCATTGAAACACAAAGATTTGGTATTTGCTCTCAAGCTCTGGCCCCTCTGCAACCTGGAAGGGCTGCTCCTTAATGGCTTGAAGCAGATTCCAGGACTCCACCCTCTCTCTGTTCCCCAACTCCATCTCTGTCTCTGGAGGATCCTAACCCGTGGAGCTCCCCAGAAAAGTTGCTGTCTTCCCAGTTTCAGTCTTGCCTCCAGTCCCCAAAGTCAAGGGCTTGTAACAATTTTTTTTTACAAAAATAGCTATTAATCACTCTAAGGAAACAGAGAAAAACAGGAAAAACATATGCAAGCGACTGCCTAGCTTATGAAATCATACAGATTTCTTTATTTTTTCTCTTTCAGACTATGCAACACAAAGTCCTCCCCTGTTCTGTTCCTACACCTCACTTTGTTAAGGGTTTGGCAATCTTTGCAAATAAGTTTCGACCATGCTTTAAAAAGAGGGGTAAGTTTCTATCTCCTCCTCCTTCTCCCCCACCCTGCCCTCTCTTCCTTCCTTTCTCTTTCCTTTTCCTGTTCTTTTCCTTTTTTTTCCTTGCCATCCTTGAGTTGAAGGCAAGACATATTGGAGGGCTTTGTATGTACTAAGCAAGTACTCAGTGAGCTACACCCCCAACCCTGGGAAAGCCCTTTTAAAGCAGATGAACTCAGCCTTCTCACAATGTTTCGAAAACATCCATGGAACACTTTTTTCCATCCGCACTGTACAAAGAGAGCCCTGAACTACAGTCTTGGAAGTGGTCTAAATCATACCTGAATAGATCTTGACTATGTGTGTTGCTGTGTCTTGTCCTTTTCTAAGATGGGTATAGCATGCTCTGATAAAGGTTCTGCTGTACTGAGGATTTTTTTAAACCATGTGTTTCATATGCTGCTTACTGTATGTCTACCATCAGGAATCATGCTTGTCATGCAGACAGTACACAACACCTATATATTAAGTCATGAAATATCCTCAACGCCCAAAATAAATATCCTCAAGCATTTCCTTGTATGATTGACATATTCAAAACTAGTCCTCCAAGAATATTTTTCATATTCATAAAACCATTATGAGAAAAGAAATTCATTTGTTGGAATTGATTTTACTTCATTCTCAACTTCACCGTGCTCTGTGAAGTGTGCTGAAAATGCCAGTCAGTGATTGCTGTAGTATAGAAGCAGCCTTCTGTAGTCCCTCACCCTGAGGAGGGGGTAGGGAATGGGGAGAATGAGCAACATGACATCAGGACACCAACAAACTTTCTAGACTGGAAGTTCACATTAGTTTTGTTCCATAACCATGACAGATCTCACTTTCTAGTGATAACTCCCCAAATGCATACTGTCCTTTCAGTGAGATTTAAGTCCTGTTTATCATTGAGTGGTAAGATGTCAGTTATCTCTTCCAAAATCTGGGCAGGTTTGACCATGATCATCTTGATGCTCCATGCCTTCTGAGGCTTAATCATGATGCCAGGTAGATTCTGCTTCTTAGCTTTGGAGGTCTGGTGTACTGTAATGGAAAGAGAACTGCTGCATCATAATCTGACTGTATTTTTTTTTAAAAAAGAGGAAATGGAAACAAAACTCTCCAGAAAATGACAGGGGTCCTGATGTCCCAGCTAATGTCTCATACCACTTCTGAGAGCAGGCACATGGGGGATTAAAGCATAAACTTCCAACAAAGCCTTTCACAAACTCCTCTCACACAAAAATATTGAAAACTAACACAATACCCATATGAAGTCACTGTCCATTCAATTCCATACTCCATAGTAATCGATAATCATATTAATAGTAACTCCTCAATCCAAAGGCTATACTGGGCTTCTCAGTGATTATCCTTGATTACATAGTTACATAGCAGCCATTGAGTGCATTTTCTTATTTTGTTGCCTTAATTTCATTTTCAATTTCTTTTCAATCTTTTTCTCTGCCTATCCCCACTATATATATATATATATATATATATATATATATATATTTATATTCTGCCATCATTGTGCTTGATGATAATGAAGTTAGTGAATGGAAGTAACCAAAGTGAATGCAGCTTCCTAGTCACTTCCAGTCAGACTTAGTGAAAGAACCTGAGGGAAGATAAGAGTGGAAGAGGGAGCCTGGGGATGTGAATGGATAAGGGCTGGGAAGAGGGAGATTGAGACAGGAGAGAGAATGGGGAGAAGGGCAATGAGAGGAAGAGGGAGTTGAATTGGCAGGAGGATAAAAGGAAGGAGAAGGGAGCGAGAACTGACCTGACAGTTATGCTGAGATAATTGGTAGTTCTGTTGCTTCTTGAAGTTATTCTGGCCCTTACCCTAGTCTACACCCAGTTTTGTGAATGTTCTCTTAATTCTAAATGAGTTATTTTCCTGTATATGTACCATGCCTCGAGCTCATCCAATAGTGGAGACAGAACTTGGATGTGTATGTGTTCATTGTTTTCCCATGTGAGTAGCAAGGTATGCTAGCCTCTATACTTGGGAATTTCTACATATTTTTTAATAAATATTGTGCAATCTTTTATATCAGTCAAATTTAAAAGTTTTATACTCAGGTTGATAAAAACCAATGACAACATGAGAATTGCCAGCTTCTTATTCTTACTGCAGAAAGATATCATTTTGATCCCTGAAACCATTCTTGTATTTGATACTTAAAATCCAAAGTGATACTTGGGTTTCCTTGTGGGTAGAACCTCTATTTCCTTGCCCTCATTCTCTACTTTTTTCTAATATATATACATACATATACATATGTATATATATTACACCAGTTTACAAACAATTTTCTTAAAAATTTAGAAAATGATTTTTTTAAAGTTAAATATAAAAGAAAAAGAAAGAAAGGAATAGTTTCTAGAATCTTTTCATATTGCTAAGAGCATGAAGTTGCTAGTATAAAAAAGGTCTGATTTGACCTAATTTAGCTGAGAAATGTGTTGGCTCATAAAACTCAATTGCCACCTGGGCAAAGATGCTCCTGCTTCCAGGGGTGACAAGAATGTCAAGGCTTTGTTTTCTATTTCATCTCTGCTCATCTGTGTGGCAAGATTTTACCATCTCCTCTATTACACAAACTTCCTCAGACACCTTGGAGCTGGAAGGATTTAACCACTGGCAATTTCAGGCAGAGTCTAGCATCAGTGCTCAGAGGTCACCTCCCAGGAAAGAATTACCTTCTTTAGCAGGTTCTCTCTTTATTTGGAAGCTGTGCTCTTCAAAGGTCCTGCCTACAAATTCTTTCTGAGTGTGAAGCTGCTCAACCAACCAACGTAAACCAATTGGCACAAGCTGTCAGTTCTCTGCCCCTCAGCCACTCCCTGATGCACAGGCAGCCAAGTGCTTGACGCTTAGATATTAACCACATAAACTACAAGTTTATTTCCACTGCCGTGAAAATCTGGGCACAAGAAAACCCTTACCGGGTCATTAGAAATAAGGAATCCACTCTGTTTTGACTCCAAGTTCACGGGATTGTCCAACTAGCAGGTGAAGTTCCTGTAGTCTAGCAACCTCCCTTACAGATCTCATCAAGAATCAAATAAAATCTATTTGCTTCTCTCAGAAGAGAATGGGAGAGGAAGCAAACACAAACCGTGTGCCAAATGAATGCTACTTTTGTTGACTCTTTTCCACATTGCTTTCCTAAACCTGTGTGGATAGTTACTCCTGTCCTACATTCTATATTCTAGGTTAGGCTATACCTACACAGTTGGGGAAGGCCTCAAGTTGTCTATTATAACTTCTCGTGTTTTTTTTTTTTTTAAAAAAAAAAAAACAAAATAGAGCATGCCTACCCCTCAACAGGGTTCGGAACCCACTAAAGATGAACAAAAATATTCAAGGGGTAAGCGGTTAGTTTCATGATTGAGTAACAAAAGGAGGTTGGAGGCCTTAGCATTGTTTTACAAGCTTGGTTTGATTTGTAGAATCTTATAACTCTGCCTACCATAAACCCTGCTGGACAAAATTTTTGGTTCAGCAGACCTTTGTGCTTACAAAGTCCATATTGTGTTTGGGCAACAGTGGCAGAATAAAGAGGAAGAATTCCATTTTATACCAGTAATTAAATCATTAGTATACTCTTAGGAATTGTGGGAAAGTAATTACTGCTGTTCCCTAGGAAGAGACTGAAAATGTAAAGCTACAATATAAGGGAGGGTACAATTGTCCTGCCATTGTAATTCACATTGAATTCATAACTGAATGAGATAAGTTGCTTTCCATCATCATTATCTGGTTGTCAGGTTTCAATAAAGCAGAACTACCAGGGTAGAAGTCTATGCTACCCAGATCACCTCTGATCAAGCCCAGGGTAGTCAGTGCTGAAAGGAACTCTGAAAAGCCTTCTGGAATGTTCAAGGACTGATGAGCTCACAGTCTCACCATACCACACTTTCCATTCTGTCTCATCTACATCCAAAGTGTCTTAGCCAGAATCTCACTCCCATCTGGGTCTTTATTTCTAAATCTATGGTCATTTCTAGGGCCCTTCCAAAGTGTCAGTGTTGCCCCAAACAATAATATTCCACCAACAACAGAATTTCTTCACCTTTCCCCAAAATCTTCCCAGCATTCTTCCTTCTTTCTGTAATGGATCCAATGTCCCTTAGGTTTAGATCCTCATATTTATCTTTAACATGTTTATCTCCCATTTTCACATTTATATCATGAACTTGTCTTTCTTCTTCTCTTCCAATATCTCTTTCCCTCCACTCTCACTCCCTCACTTCTTTCTTTCCCTCTCTTTCCCCTCCTTCCCTCTCCTTTGTGTGTGCATGAGTATGTATGGTATAAATATGTAAACACCCAGGTTTACATATAGGAATACCAAAGAAGGATTTCTGGTGTCGCTGCTCTATGGCTCTATGAATTATTTCTTTGAGACAGCATTTCTTTTATTAAGAAGGTAGGCTGACAGCAAGAGTACCAAGTGATCTTCCCGTCTTTGGCTCTGATGGCAGTGAGATTATAGGCATACATAATCACGCTCATATTTTTTTTTTTAGGAATATTGGTGTTTGGAGCTCAAATCATCAGTCTTGATCAGCAAACACTTTTATCTACCGAGCCATCTCCCTATCCCCTATGTTATGACTCTTAAAAGATGTTTTATCCCTCTTAATTTCCCATTTCTTTTTTCCAACATGTTTTCCCTTCAAATTTCTTAATTTATTTAAAGCATATACTATCAGATATCATAATCCTCAGGTTCACACTACCGATGTTCTGGTTCAGACCTTACTTCATGTAAGATGGCTGCATTTTTTTTCTAGATTATAGCCCTTTTTAAAAACTTTCGAAGTGAGGCAGATCAGATTAAGCCAATGTTAGCCTCTCATGTTTTCTAAGTCATTAACTCTATAAATGTCTTCTTTCCGAACACTTGATAGAAGCTGGTATTTGTATCAATGACTGAACTGTATCTCTCCATTCTCCTCTTTCCATCGCCCCACTTTCACAATCACCTTTCCTTTCCGCTATTTTTCTCCAATTCCAACCCTAGCGTTCATCTAGAATCAGTGACCTCTTCAACCTTCTGGCCTTATGATAGTTATCATGATCATTGCTCTCTTCCCAGTTACGCTCTTAAATGATCTTATGACAGCTTCTTTCCCTTAGTCTGCCATCACAATCGGGTTTATAAACACACTTCTAGCTTTCTTGTTCATATGAATTACTTTCACAGTCCCTATGTTACATGTTTCAAAGCTGTGTAATTAGGTTCTACTAAGGTAATGACTTAAAATTTCTCAATTATTACCTTATAGTGCCTGTCTGTTAGTAAAAAGTCTATGCTCGGGGTACCAAAAATTTGTAATCAAGTGGTCTTCTAACACACATTCATCTGACTAGTGTGGGGAGTGCTCCAAATTCCTTAGTTGTGGGGTAGGGGTCACGTCCTTTTGCTTGTAGTGAAATTTGTTCTTTCAAAGCCAAATAGACAAGGCACTGCCACATTGCAAGTCCATTTTCAGGGCAGTCTTGACCCTTCTTTGAAAGAAACTTCCTTGTTTCTGCAAGTCCCAACAAGGTTCACCTGTCTTTGAATTATAACAAATTGAAATTTTTAAGTACTTCAGGTAGCCATCTGTAAAAATCTCTCCATCCTTTACATTTGTTTCTCAGAGACAAACAAGATGACAAAAAGGAGTTAAGAATGTGACTCATTGGACATTAGTTTAAGTGGCGGTGCATAGGTTTCTCCAATGCCAATTCTATTTACTCGAAATTTCCAATCCAACTTACAATTTTATTGATTTATAAAAAAATTCACATGCTTGTCACATTCAAACATATGATAACAAATGTTTAATGGATACTAAACTCAGATATGATTTCCCTAGACATTGTCTTTTACTATTCAATAATAAAAATTTGTTTCTTTTCTCTATTTTCTCAAAGCTCTACATCTTCCGTCAGCTTTCTCATGGCTGATGAATATGCTTCACTGCATAAAGCCACCTGCTTCCTTGACTGTGAAGCCTAATAATCCTTCATCTTCATCAGTACACACCTTGAAGTCCATCAGTCTCATTTCTTAAGGCAGAACCTCTTCAGTTGTGCCACAAAGTTCTCTCTACCCCAAGTTTCACATTCTCAAAGGATTCATTATCACTTGAAGTCATCTCCTCTCTCAGCTGAATCAATTTATCCTTCTTTCTTTAAAATCATTTATCTCCAAGAACGTCTGCTCTGTTTTCAGAAAAACTAAAATTAGTCCACATTAGAAGCCATAACAACAAAAATAAAATATTCTCTGCTGTCTGCAGATCTCCTTTTGCAGCCTTTCAATTCTGTCCTTCTGCACAAAACAACTGCTCAGTTGTCTCTATTAATTCTCTGTAGGTTCTCACTTCCCTTTCCTTATTTCAGCTTCTCACCATTGGATGTTTGCGATCTTATCATGGACATAATTAACTTTTGTACTTACTTGATTTCCAAAGTAAAAAGTCTAAGGACCAAAGCCCGATTTAGTAGTTTTTACATAATCCTAATCCATGTGGCTTGTTTCAGCTCTGAAGGAATTTGGGTCTGTTATTGACTTTAACTGGAAGTACCCAGAAAAGACTCCCCATTCTCCCAACTCACGTATGTTTTATTAAAGATCCCACAAAGAAGGGCTATGAATGCTTAACATGTTTGTGAGCACTACACATCTGTGAAAAGGAAATCTTTGATTAACTGGCTCCACCAGACCAGCCTGTACACATGTTTGTGGGGTATTTTCTTAATTTCGAATTGAAGTAGGAGGACCCAGGCTACTGTGGGCTGTGCCATCTCTACACAGGTGGACTTGGGCTGTATAAAACAGCAAGCTGAGAACACCAGGGTAAGAAAGTCAGTAAGCAGCATTTTTCTGTAGTCAGTTTCCTTCAGTTCCTGCCTCAAGATTATTATGGCTTGGAGTTCCCACCTTGGGTTTTCTACATGAGGGACTGTAACCTGCAGCCAAATAACCCCTTTCTCCCCCAGGTTACTTTTGGTCATGGTGTTTATCACAGCAACAGAAACAAAACTAGAATAGAGTATAGGTGAAATATTTTTTCTCCTACATATATGTACATATGACTATATGTACATCATTTCCCCCAGTTCCACATCCTATTATGTTACAATTTGGGTATGGTTAAGGATGTTCCCTAGGGTATCATATGTGTGTGACTTGCTTGTCAGTGCTGTGATATGAAAAGGGTGAAAGACCCCTTTGTCATGAAGGACAGTAGGCAGTCCTTGAGTCTGGAAGGCATTTGTCTCTGGAAGGGTTGTGAGGTTTCAGACAACCGTTGATCTCTCTCAAGAACAGGTTGCAAGAGCAAGCCCTACCCCTAAGCTGTCTTCTGGATTCCTGATTGATTGTGAGGTCACTTACTCTGGCATTTGTTCATGTCATCTGCCCTGAGGTCCTCATCAGGGCTAATGATGCCAGTATCATGCTATTGGACTTCAAGAACCAAGAGTCTCTTCTTTCTTTTTTCTGGCTCCAATATACCTTCAGAGCACCAGAAACTTAGGAACGCACTGTTTCCACAGTATAGCTCTCTTTTGGTTTTCTGTTCTTTCTGTTGTATGCAGTTTGTTTTCATTCACGTCTCCCTGACTCCTACCCTACACCTGCCCAATACTCCTCATATTGTTAGAACATTTGTAAACCCCATCTTATTTTTCCATGCGTGCGTCCTTATACCCATCAGTATGTGCAGTGAAGGGTCATGTAATTGAGCTGAAGAGAGATTCTGCATTTGTAGAAGGTATAGGTTCTAGAGATGATTTAAAAATTACTTTCTAATTGGGATGTACCTACTTTCACATACAACAAGCCACATTTTAGCTATCATTTCTCTATCTCATTTGGGATACTTAGGGTTCCAAGTTATAGGATAAGACTATGCAAAATTGTAAGATGCCTTAAAGAATAAGCAAGTTAGTTCACACCTTACATCTAAAAGCATTATTTTCCATTGAGGCTTACTTCCATCTTGAAAACAAAATGGCTGTCAGGGCCTGCCCTTACTTATCTCACCAATACTGCTACAATAATATGCTTGTAGATTTTTGCTCACAATTCTATCAGTTGGGTCTCTCACGATGAAAATACAAAAAGGTTTGTCATCTGAAAATGACTTTTTCTTGATAAATGGTACTCCTTCATCAGCAACGGTATTGAAGCAGGTGTAAGGAAGGCACCAGTCCCCTTCGTCAGGGATGCTTTCATGGCACTCTTCCAAAGAGTTCCACCTAAAACAACGGGGATAGAAATAAAGATTTTATTTGAATTTTAAAAGAAAACCAGCATTTAGACCATAATAGGAAAATTCAGTATTATGCTGTTCATTTTTGTATCTTATATAATAAAAGTGTGATTTTTAAGACAATAACAACAGTTTTTATGTATATTTATAGGCCGTTTCTTTTCACTCATTTGAGTTATCTCAGACAAAACGCTGACTTCCTTGATTGAACCCTAAGTTATCGAAACAATTATTTAATCACTGTTTGGAGGGAAGCATGTAGTCTATAACAGATCAAAGTGAAGCTGGGTATTTTTCCAAATAAAGTCAATAAGCTAATGTAACATGGTGAGTTTAATGTCCTCAATCACACAAGGAATATTTACTACTTTCTTGATTTTGTCTAGCTTTCGAGACAGGGTTTCTTTGTAGTTTTGGAGCCTATCTTAGCTCTTGTAGACCAGACTGGCCTCGAACTCACAGAGATCCACCTGCCTGTGCCTCCCGCGTGCTGGCATTACAGGCGTGTGCCATCACTGCACAGCCGGAATTTGTACTTCTTTAATTAAACTCTCTCCTAGTTTACCTCTTTTCTGCTTTATCCTTTAAGGTTTTTGTTCATACTATGAATTATGAGCTTTAAGATTTTGCTCTGAGCCTTTCTCACAGAGCATCTTTTCTCTCTCTCTAGATAATCCAATCTGCTCCAATTGCATCATTTATCATCTATGTGCTAATGTTGCCAAAACTTTATCTCTAACTTACTTTATCTTCTTGAAGTTCACATCATATTTCTGTGTGTAAATGCATTTTGGACATGAGATGGTTGCTATACACACTCACACACACATAACCCACAATTTAGTAAAAAATAGAATCAAAGAACTATACTACTATGTATGGGTGCATGTATCTACACACCTTAAAATAGCTTTATTTTAAGGAATTTGCTTGCATAATTATACAGCCTAAAAAATCCAAGGTCTGTAGAATGAGCCAGTATATCAAACCTTAGAAATAGTAGATGGTGCTGTTCAAGTCAAAGAGTGAATGTTCTAAAGTCTCTTAGTGCCGTTTGAGTGCTAGCTTCTACTGAATTTCCTCATTTTTCAGAGAAGATCTGTTCCAGTCTTTAGTTGGATTAGACACACTCTAATTATGGAGGGCAGGGTCATTTCCTCAAAGTCCATTAATATGAATGTTATTATCATCTAAAATATTACCAGAAAATAGCCAGAAAAATATTTGACCAGATATCTGTACATTGTACTCCAGCCAAACCAACATATGAAATCAACCATCACAATTATTTAATGACATACTTAATATAAAGAACATGAGGTACAGAGAAACAATTATCCCAAGGTCATGTGCAGCTAATGGTGTTTCCAGGATTAAAACTGAGCATTTTGGCTCAGGAATCCATTCTCTTTACCACTGTATTTCCATGAATTCATCATCTCCAAGACTAAGCCCCATATAATTATGGACCTTATGCTGTGTTCATTGTGTCACTGAGGCAAATGATTTGATTATATTGCCCAAATGGCTTACTTGAAAGTTTCCCATAACCCCTTCTTCACTCTGCATATCATGTTATGAAGTCATCCGCACTCATACAACACCTGCTTACATACAGCAGATAATAAACATTTGTTGGGTGACTGCATGCCATTATTATTTCTTACATATTCAACATATACTTTTTAAATTGTTAAAATTTGGCTTGAATATGCTATACTCAAGAGGAAGTCCATGACAATATATTTCATTATTAAAACATAGAGAAAATACGTACTGACTCTTAATATTTATGAACACACTCTATATGTTTTGGTAGTCAGTACTTAAATCATCAGTCAATACACTGCCACATGGAACTGGTGATCCAGTAGATCAATCAGGAAGATATTGAGTTTCATCCAGATGGATGAGCAAAATACATTCTATTCACACTGTCAGAGTTATCCAGGAATACCTAAGTGGTAAGTTTCATGAACCGTGGAAATGGAAGTCTTCACACAGAAATCATGGCTTCAGCTATTCAGCAACAGGAGGAAAAGAAGACTAGACTTGTATTAACTACCTTTTATGTTGATGTCACAAAATTTATAATAGGAGACAGCCATAGGAGGAAAGATTTATTTAGGCTGTGGTCTCAGAGTATGGCAATCTAGCACAGTGTTGAAGGCACAATAGAAAGGCTCCTTTGATGGAAACAGGAGTGGGAAGCAACATCTACTTACAACAGGGTGAACCAGAATGCAGAGTGAAAGGCCAAATCATGGGTGAGCATAACACTAAAAAGCTTGCACCTAGTTGCCTCTTTCTTACATCTAAGCCTCAGCCTCCATAACTTTCAAAATCGTTCCCCAATAGTGACTGAGACATCAATATGATTCTATGAGGTTCGTTTCTGATTCAAAGCCTAGTAAGACTCCATATTGCAAAAGACAAACTTAGACTTGATAGAGGGGGTCCAAGGTTTGGTCATGAGAGCAGACTTGTTAATCATTGAAGAGTAGAGCAGGAGTAATTATAGGAGGCCAGCCTCTTGGGGAAGATTTAGTCTAATTTTCCAAGCATATAACTATGCTCTCCTCATGTGTATCCATGCACATCCTGTTCCTCAGTGAGTCCAAATAGGATGCCAAGGAAGAATCAACCTAGTCACAGTGGAGTGAGCAACCATGAACCAAGCATACCATTAGAGGTGCTGGGAGATACTGATAACAGTTTTGCAAAGTATGACCCAAATGTTGGTGCTGACCAGAAGCAGAGCAGAAGTCCTTCCCTCTTAACTTTTCAATTGCATTTTCCTACCATCAACGCCCAGCTGACAGTGTGCCCTATGGGTCCAGAAGATGGTGTGTGGGTACAGAGCACTAGGCTTTGACTTCTTTCTACCTGTCCTTCCATTAGGATCCACTTCTATCCCACCCATGGCCACACTAAAACATTGTAGTTAAGAGCAACTAAACTGCTTGGGGCCAAATCCTGCCTATACCACATACTTGTCAAAAGAATGTGGGTAAATTATACAGGTTTCTCTGACTCATGATATTTGATTATAAAAGTATAAAAGTGATAGCATCTACACATCACTATTATGATTAAAATTAATAAACACACATGGTGTCTTAGAAGAGTGCTTAAAACATAGTAAACCCCGTTGTGGAGTTGGTTATTATATTTCAATGTGGTATACACACCCACACACCTAAATGACTCTCTAAAGCTCTCTGTGACCGCAACAGTCACACGTGGAATCTGTGTTTTATTTGTATAGACTTCCATTATTTCTAAGGTCCTTGAAGACATGCATTATATTCTTCATAGTCTTGAATAATGTAGCAAGGTGTCCAGGACTGGTTGTATGTGAAGTACTTGCGGGTGAATCAATTAATTCCCAGGAGGCGTACAATACCACTGTCCTTGTGCCTCTCAATATACAAAGGAATATATTATAGTGTCAAGATTTTCTAAAAACTTGGGAAACAAATGAAGAAATACAAAAGTGATTCTCTAGCTCTTGGGCTCATGCCACCAAGTGCAAAAGACAATGCTTTGAAATGGAAGCCTCAAGTTGTGTCTGCTTTGTTTAAATTTTCAATATATTACAGTAATTAAACTCCTTCATGACCTCATTGAAATCCTGTAAGCCTTAATTAATGCTGGTAAAAAAAAAAAAAACCTTTTGCAATCCTCTGATGAGAGGCACCAGAGAAGGTAAGGAATCGTTATTATCACTGATGCCATCTGAAATGACTGCAAGCCGTTTGCCGCACCTGAACTTGCTGATTAAATCATAGCTATGGCCATGCAGAAACACAGGCAAAATTCATTCCTTCAGTGTAGTAGCTCTTTCTTATTTTTAAAGTTGTAGACATACACAAATGCACAGCTTTTCAATGCATCTCTTTATCAGGGGAGGCGTTTGAAAAGATGACAGAGGGCATTGACCAACAAGACAGGAGATCACTGGCCTCAGCTCTCCTGCTTTAAGTTTGTCCTTAACAAATGTGTTACCAGGAGTTTTGTAGTCAGACACGGGCTGGGAAAATAGCTGGATAATTTACCTTCTTTGCAACTTTGTTTCTCATGCCTTGCCTGCATGTATACTATTGCATAGATTTTGTGGGGAGTAAGGGCTGTGTATGTCAATGCAAGACTAAACCTGTGTTTAATGTGAATATAAATATGTATATATAGTTTTAGTGTATGCATGACTTTACCAAAATTTATATGAAACAGTTAAATTATAATATTACTATCATTTAAGATTGATCGCTTCCATCTTTTGAGTTGCCATCACTCCATCATCCTGAACAACGTATTCCCCAAGAGTTCTGAATAACTGGATTTCACTGTGTTGTCTCCTTGACTAACAATTCTGATTTTGAAAGGCTCTCAATCATAAAGTCAGACCAAAACTTTTGTCTAAAATATTGTGTTTATCTATGCTTTGTAACAAACCCTCTCAAATTTTAGTAGCATGGAGCATTCGTTTTTATTTTATTTTTTGCATACTTTTTCTGTTTTAGTTAACTTTTGCAAACCAACCACAGTTTCTCCTCCCTCTCCTACTCCTGCTCCTCCTCAGCTACTCCAAACCCACCTCCATCACCCCATCCACTCCTTAGAAAGGATGAGTCAGCAAGGCCTGGCACATTCAGTTGAGGCAGGAACAAGACCCTCTTACCCTGCCTCAAAGATGAGCAAGGATCTCACCATATGGAATGGGATTCAGAAAGCCAGCTCATGCACCAAAGATAGATGCTGGTTACACTGCCAGGGGTTCCACAAAAAAAAAATGCAGACAGCCTAGTTTGGTCCCATATAGGCTCCACAGCTGTCGGTCTAGTGTCCTTGTGCTCCTAATTAGTTCAGGTCATCTGTGTCTGTGGATTTCCCCATCATGGTCTTGACACCTACTCCCCCCGCCCGGTCCCATAAACCCTCTGACCTCTCTTCTACTGGACTCCCATTGCTCAGCCTGGTTCCTGAATGTGGGTCTCTGCATCAGCTTCCATTAGTTACTGAATGAAGGTTTTATGAAGATTGTTAGGGTAGTCACCAATCTGCTTAGAGGGCTAGGTCAGTTCAGGCACCCTCTCCACTGTTGCCAGGAGTCTTACTTGGGGTCATCCTTGTGGATTCCTGGGAATGTCCATAGCGTCAGATTTCTCCTTAGCCCAGTAATGGCTCCCTCTATTGAGATATCTCTTTCATTGCTCTCTCACTCCATCCCTCCCCCACCTCGACCATCTGGTTTCCTCATATTCTCATCCCACATCCCCCCCTTTATCGCCCCCTGCTATATCCAGTTTTCCCAGATGATTCATTTTATTATGCTCACGGTCAAGCAGAAGTGAGGTAAAGATTTGATCTTCAGTGACTGGGATCACAGTTAATCCCTCTAGTGGCTAGATTAACCTTGAACCACTATTCAATGTGGACCATATGCCAAGAATGTTTCTTCTCTCAGTGGCCTTCTTCACTATTCTACCTAGGTTTTCCTCAGAATGGACTAGCCACATTGGTTTCCTTTTTTAAAATTGATATTTATTGAGCTTTATATTTTTCTCTGCTCCCCTCCCAGCCTCTCCCCTCCCCTTCAACTCTCCCCCAAGGAGAAATGGCTCAGCCATTACAAGCAGCCACAATGGTTTCTTTTTTCTTTTTCTTTTTTTTTTCTTTTTTTTTTTTTGAGACAGGGTTTCTCTGTAGCTTTGGAGCCTGTCCTGGAACTCGCTCTTGTAGACCAGGCTGGTATCAAACTCACAAAGATCTGCCTGCCTCTGCCTCCCAAATTCTGGGATTAAAGGCATGCGCCACCACTGCCCAGGAGCCACAATGGTTTCTTAATTCAAATTTCCAATACTGGTCAGGATGGATAGTAGCACATGTGCTGGCAGGCCATTCCTCTCTCTTCAAAGTCACTGTATTACCATCTTGGGCTTTACCAAAGACGGCTATCCTCAGAATTTCTTCTCACCTGACTTCTCTAGAAGAGTTATTAAAATAACTTCATCCTGTGTTCTAGGTATGTTTACCATTTTCATATAGAGTCTAAACATTCTAAAGTATTTCTAGAAAGACAGAGTTTTCCTTGAACAATGTCTAAAGATAATGTTTACATCTAGTAAGCCAGGAGGATGCAGAGACAATGTCATCAGTCTGTTTTACACTTCGAATGCAACTCTAATCTTTCCTTTGAAGTGATGGAGATCAAGTTAGTAACGTTGCTAATATTTTCACATCTCATGATTCTGTGTTTCTTTCCAAACATGCAGACATTGTGGAGTCTGAAACTATATACTTATCAACCAACTAGACTCTCAGACTCAAAGAAGGTTGTCTCTCATAAATATCTGCTATGATAGATCAACAGGGGCCTTGGTTATGCAACAAAAGCTCTCACATAGTAGGGCTTTCTAGATTTGTGTGCAACTTGAGTTAATGATGCTACATTCTAACAAATCTCAGTGGCAGACTCTCCAGAGCCCTCCTCAGTTCCTAACACTCTTTATACTTACAAGTCATCCCTATGCTTGCCCTTCAGACGTTGTTTTCCTGACTTTGGGCAGTATTTGGCAAAAGTGAGCAAACTGTTCTTGAGCTTGCCTCTCTTTTGATTGCTGAAGCACAGTCTCCTGGCTTATCTCACTGTCCCAACAGATTTTTTCAGTCTCCTTCAAGGCATTTCTGATTATTATTTGGTCTTTAAATATTTGCTTAATATAATCCTCTTCCATGTATATGATGGCTGTGCTACAAGTTTCAATTTTCATCAACTTGGCATACAGTCAGAAAATATTTATTGGGCACCCCGTCTCTTCTGGACCATAGATGGACACCCTGAGTGCAAATCTATGGCTTACTGTTATCTACTGAGTTTCAGATGTCTATATACTATTTTATACTAAACATACCCTATAGCAATCCACAGTATGATAGTACTCCAGGGTGCCATGGGCTGCAGGAAGTCTTCCTGGAGCTGTGAGACTTTCTGTCTCTCTTAATGCATGACTCAAAGTCAACTTGTCTAAATTAAAATGTTCTCGCGCTGCCCAAATGAGCATTGTTCCTCTCATGCTGTCTAGCTCAGTGAATGAGACTCAAACTTGGCAAGTTGTGGAATCACTGTGAGTCATCATGATCTTCAAGTTAAAAATAAAAGACAGAATGGCATCATCCTTAAAGGAATATAAAGAAGATTAAGTGAAACAATAAAGATAAAACACTCACCCTAATATCTGGCACATATTAAATATTCAATTACTCCCCATCCATTAATGTCAAAACCAGAAGCAAGGTCCTCATCTTGAAGTTATTTTAAAGATTCAATTCTTTCAGCAAATTCAAACAAACAAAAAAGACATTTTATATACTCCCACTCTCATTATTTTTTCCATTGCCTTACTGTTCTCCGTAAAGTACATCTTATTTCTGTTTTATTCTCCTTATTCATCTTCTTGATATTAGATGTTTGTTGTCTATTTTTTCTGCCTTCTTCCTATTCAGAGTTCAAGATCTTATTAAATATCCTGATGCCCTACTTGGTACCCAGCATGGCATTCAGTGCTAAAGTCCAAACTGTTGAGCTTTGGCACGTCATGACATGATCCCTGCTTAGCATGCGCAGCTCTTCGCCTCTTCCCCTCACACTCTCATCCAGACAAACCCAACTTCTCCCAGTTCCCTTGGCATGGGCTGTTTCTGTTGCTGAAAATATCCCTCTCCTTTCTTTAATTAACTATTGCTTCCCTTTAAGAGTTTAGTTTGGAGGTAATCTTTACAAGGAAAGTCTACCTGGTCACTGAGTCTGAACTTGGAGTGTGCACCTCTTGTACCTGGCTAGGTGTCTGCTTCCTCTGAGCAGAAATTTCATTTCATCTGCCTCTGTATTCTCGGTGCCAAGCACAAGGCCAAGACTGCGTATGATGATGGACACAGACTGAGAATGAACAAATGGAGACTTCCCCACATAACTGAAGGCAATCCAGAAACTAACTGAAGCTGTTATAACTGTAGAGAGAATTTTTCAGACTGCATTAGGGTACTAGTAATAGCTATGGTATGGGGAAAGCTTTAACGACAATCTGCATTCCTTTCTAGAATTCTAATGTAATTGAGTGGTGTGGAAGGTCCATCTGTCTATGTGTTACTTTTATTGGTTAATGAATAAAGAAATTAGCTTGACCTATAGCAAGGAAGAACTTAGCTAGGTGGGAAAGCAAGGATGAATGCTGGGAAAAAGGAGGTGGAGTCTGAGAGAAGCCATGTAGCCCTGCTGGAGCCAAATGGAATTTTACCCGGTAAGTAATCTGGCAATACACAGATTAATAGAAATGGGTTAAATTAAGATGTAAGAGTAAGCCAATAAGAAACTAGAGTTAATGGGCCAAACAGTGATTTAAATAATATGGTTGCTGTATGATTATTTTGGGTCTAAGCGGCCAGGAACAAATGAACAGCCTCCTGCAACATTAAAAATGGCTATCAATGGTGGGACTTGAAACAGAAATCTGCTGACGTGAAATGTTAATAACTCTTTGATAAGAAGCATATCTTACTTGGATGATAAGATAAATAAATATAAGAGCCCATCAACTTATAACTGCAATACAAGAATTTTCTCAGCAAACATTAGATTCACATTGGTTATCTTAAATAATTCTAGCTAATGAAAAGACAAACAAAGAAATAAAATTATTTAACCCACAGATGCTGATTTAACACAAAGCCCACACCAACTATATAGGGATGGGTAAATGAGTAAGAAGAGATCCTATAGTAAAAACAAAAATTATGAAAAAATTAACATGTGTCACTAAAGAGTGTCTTCTTAGGAAAATTTGCACATGACTGGGAGTGGGTATAACTCTGTTAGTGCAAAAAAGACATGGATGAGCTGCTCAAGAGTAAATCCTTACTTTCTTTCAGAATAGACAGCATGTATATATATATATATAGATAGATAGATAGATAGATAGATATAGATATAGATATATGTATATATAGTGTGTATATATATCATATTCATAAATGCATATACACACCCAAACAAGATTCATTTACTAATAGAGCCACAACATAGCCATATATTTCATTATGGATCACATACAAGCCCACACACTGAAATATTCATAGCTGCCTAGTAGTATAAGTAGTATAATGCATGTATAAGCATTTGAAAAATATTTTCATGTACAAAATGCATACATCCTCTTCTAATTTTCTTCCAAGTTGTGGAAGGTCAAGACACTGTCCTCTGTGGTGCCTACATTTTAGAAAGCTTTAGCTGAGCCTTTGTTTACTTTTGTAGCTCATGTCTCCTTGTAACCTGGGGAGATCTACTCTTCATGTTGCTTGGGTGTACGAGCAGAGCACAGTATTGTTTTGACACTTCCAAAGTGTGACTCATCAGAAGAGCCTGGAAAGATAACGTACAATAGAAATCACAGGGTCCCATGATACATGAAGTTCCTAATACCACAACTGTGTATCACTATAACCACAGACCACCAAGGACTCATTATCAATGTGTGATAGAAAAAAAAAGGTGTCTAATAAAATGGTTTGCTGATGATGAATACCAGTGAAATACTGGTTTTTGGTGAAGTGGAAACAACGCAACAAAGAAGGTGATTTTGTTTTTTCAGGTTTTTTCTTGCTAATTTACTTATTTTTTGATTTGCATATTTCACACAGATTCATTATAAACACAAATTGCATTTTTCTTGGTCCTTCTCAAAAATATGAACTGAGATCATTACAACAGGATGAAGAGCCTGATATATAGCAACATCTTTTTTTTTAACCAAATGAAATGAAAATCCTAAGTAGTCTTTTACAATTTGCCCATGATAGCACACTCTGCATGTATATAGATTATAAATAGATTATAAAATGACCAGTTACAAATTTGTACCAGTATAGTTGCTAACCTCACTTCACAATAGTGAATCAAGAAAAAGAAATAGCCTTATCTGTCAGGTTTCATTTTTCTCAGCTCTGTGTAGACAAGTATGGTGAGCCAAGGTAGTGTAGTAACAGGGCCTAGAAAAATCTTTTCAAGTATAAATTTCTTATCAGTTTTCTCCTATATACCTATTGCTGAGATGAACTACAGTGATGAGTCTCATCTATATATTTTCAAATAAATAGAATGTCAAATAAAATTACCAAATATTTTTTAAATATATTTTTATGATTTGAGAATTTCTTGCATGTATATATTTTTGCATGTATATATATATATATTGCATATATTCTTGCATGTATATATATTTGACCATATTCACATTCTATTCCTCCATTCCAAATCCTCCTTCAACAACATCCCCCTTCAAACTTCATGTCCTCTTTATTGTTTATCATCCACTGAGTTCACTTAGTAATACTCATATGCAAATGGATATGGCCATATACTGTAGCATGGACAACCTACTAGAGGAAATGAACCTGAATAAACCACAATCTTTCTTCCTCCACATCATCTACCAACTAGTGCTGGGCCTCAAGAATTCCTCCCAATCCACGTTGGAATTTTCACTGGCTTGATCATATGCAGGTCTTGTGTAGGCAACCACAACTATAGTAAGTTCATGGGTGCAATGACCTTGTTGTGCCCAGAAGACTTTGCTTCACAGCAATCCTACCCCAATATTACAGCTTTCCTGCCTATCTTCCTTGATGTTGCCTGAGCCTTTGGGGAGGAGGACAATGCAAATGTTACATTAAGGGATAAGTATTTCACTATCACTTATTCTCAGTTCTTTGATGAATTGTGATTCTCTGTAGTAGCTACTTTCAACTACAAGAGAAACTTTGTTAATGAAGGCTGAGAAATTCACTATTCTAAGGGTATAAAGATAAGGGTGTAGAAGGCATTTTGGTACTATAACTATTAAGAAGATTAATAGTGGTTTCTATCCTAGGATCTATATCTTCCCCAGCCATTTGGTTTTGGCTAGGTTTATAGTTTAACCACTGTAACATTCATATTTTTATAGCACAAATGAATAAATTTTGCTGGACTAGTGATTTGTAGTTGAGTAGGATTGTAATGTTTTTGTTTTCTGTTTGTAGCCTCCGACATCATGAAAATTAGTCAGTAGCAACGTAACTTCCAGATATATACTAGCTTGTATTTTCCTTGTCTTATAATTAAAGTGCATAGTGTCTTCAGCATCAAGGTTTTAAGAGCTAGTTGTGCTGGTAACTAACAGCAATGGCAATATCCTCTATTGTTTTGGGAGTCTGGTCTACTATGGTGAACACTTATTGGGAGATATCCCATATCTGTCACTCATCTTTTTGTTTACTAATCTATGGTATCCGTGTAAACCATGATCCCAAACTGCCAAATATTAATTTACTCAGATATTTGGTTCAAGTATTTTTATAAACGTGTTACTCAGTCACACTATGCCTTTACACATACTTCAAACCACTACATTTATTATCAGAAACAAACATTCTTTAAATGTATATACTTTTACGATTGACAACTTTTAGAAGTCCTTAAATTCTCATTTATGGGATATATACAACTGAAAGTAGTTCTAACATGCCATTCTTGAGGGTTAATTTCATTTTCTCCGCATCCCAACCACATTCTATAAAGTAATGACCTGGAAAATAAAAGTTTAATATAATAGTCAAGTCTGGTATTTCAATAATTTCTCACTTTTATATAAGTTGGATTAACTCTGTATAGAAACTATCTCTAGTTATTGTTTTCTAGGTGCTTAAAGACAAAATATGACTTTTAAAGCAGTAAGCATATGGCCTTTAAATGAAAGTGACTGTGAATATTATATATGAATTTGATTATAATTAAAGTATTCTCTTAATGCCAAAATAATGAGGAAAATAATAATTTCATTTCTCCTGTGACTTAAAAACTCTGGCATTTACCAGTAATGAACCAACTAAGAAGAAATCAGGAAATCCCATTCACATTAGCTGCAAAAGAAAAATACAGGAGATGAAACACATTTACAATGAAAAGTATAAGATACTGAAGAAGGCACTAGATGGAAAAACTTTGAATGCTCATACATTTGTAGACATAACATTTAAATTTGTGCTATACAGTTAGCAGAACTAAAACAACATGATACTGACACACACAAACACCACAAGAGAGATAAAGAGGGTTAGTAACTTTGTAAATGATCTAGGAAAACTGGATATCTGTATAAAGACTATTAAAGCTCGATGGCTTCCCATAGGGCAGGGTATCCTGCCCCATCTTAAGGAAGCAGGGGGAGGGCAGTGGGGTGGAGGGGAGCGGGATGGCCGGGAACAAGGGGAGTAAATGTAAATTTTTCTTGTAATTAAAAAAAAAAGACAAAAGACACAAACTTTAACTTCTCTACTTGTAGACCTCTCTTAGATGAATCCTCTTTTTTCCATTCCTTAATGAAGCATTGACTTGATTGCTGAAGGTTGTTACAAATAAACTTGAAGCATAGATAGAAAAAAAAAAAGCTCGATGCCTATCTCTTACTGTTTACTAAAAGTACCTGTAAATAGACAAATACTTTAATGTGTGACCTGAAACTACTAAAGGAAACACTTTAAAATCAAACCAAAGTCAATGACTTTATGTACAAAATTGTGATAACTCAGAAAATAAAAGTGAGAATTAACAAATGGAGCTACATTAAATTAAATAACTTTTGCAAAACACAGTAAGCAATTAACTGTGTTAAGGGAGCCTGAACAAATAACATAAACAATTTGTCTGCTAGTCATCTGATAGGGGATTAGTATCCAGACTATATGAAGAACACACCATCATGAAAATATGAAAAGAACAATGATATAGTTAATAATTGAACAAATTAATCAAACAGTATTTTTAAAGGAAGAGATACAAAACCCAATAAATACCTGAAAGTAAGTTGGTCATAGTTATGGAGAAAATGGAGATCAAAATTGTACAAGATCCCAGTTCTTCCCAGTCAGAAAGGCTATCATCAAAAAAAAAATGTACAAAAAAATTGTGAGTAAGAATGTTTGGTAAAAGGAATGGAACATTTACACACTGTTGCTGGTGATGTCAGTAGATTATTAGTAGAGTCACTGTATAAGATAGTAGGAATAAATGTTCCTCAGAAAACTGAGTCACTACTATTGATCTAGTTGTGTATCTCTCTTGTATATCACCAAGAGAAATCACAGCATGCATAAAATAGACATACTTACACACCAATGTTTAGCACTAATAAAGTTACAGAATTAGTCTATATGCTCATCAGTGAAAATCTATCAAAAATAGTGAAGCACATATATGATGGTTGCTTTTAACTCTCACCTTGATTTAATTATTTGGGACTAGAGACTCAGTGAAAGACTGTCTAGATCAGGTGAGTCTGTGGGCCAGTCTATCAGGAATTGTCTAATTGTGTTAAGTGAAGTGTGAATACATATGGTCAGCGCCTTTTCCTTGTTTGAGATCTTGAACTGTATAAGAATGCATAAAAGAGAAGAAATATCCCTTGTGGGCCTTGCTCCTTTGTTTGGGGTTCTGGATTTTGTAAATTAAGAAGAGGTGAGCTGAGCACAAGTATTCATTCTCTCTCTACTCTTGACTGGAGTTGTGAGGAGTTGCTTAAGTTAACACTTCCTTGATTTGCTAGCAACAATAGAATGTAAACCACATGTACTTCTATAAGCCCTCTTTCCCTTAAGGCTACTTTGTTTGTGACAGGTTATTTTTTTTCTCACAACAACAAAAAATAAAGCCAGGACGACACACAAAAATAATATTCAGCCTAAACAAGAACAAAGTCTTGTGTTTGTTTTTATTTTCTTAAATGAAGCTAGCAGTCGTGATGTTAAGTACAATAAACAAGATTAGAAAGACAAGCATCACACTATTTCTCTCATATGTAGAACCCACTCTTTAAATCCCTCAAGAAGTTGGGATGAATGCGTTTTTCATTAGGAGATGGTTGTGAGCCCATTGTGCCAGAGGAGGGACATGACGGTTGGACTGTGAAACACCCCCACAGGATCATAAGTTTGAACACTCGTTCTTCAGGTGCTGATCCTGTTTGGGCAGCTTGTGGACCCTTAGAAAATGAAATCTCAAGAGCAGAAATAGGTCACTGCGGGGAGTTCCTTAAGCCTTCATAGCCCAGCTCCTCTTATCTAGTCTCTGCTCCAGATTCTGCAATGTGACCAGCTGCCTCATGCTCACCTCACAGTGCTGTTTCTACTGTGAAGGGCTTTGTCTCCTCAAGCTCTTAGGCAAAATAATCCTCTTTTCCTTAAAGCATTCTTCTCAGGAATTTAATCTTATCCTCTGTTCATATTTCCTGTTAGAAATTTGTGTTGTTTAAAGCTCTGAAATCATGTTATATGTTTTACTAAGAAAATTATAGTAAATTTTTTCTTTGATCTTGATTCTGTAATTTTTTATGATCAAAAGCTTTTAGCCAAATACGAATTCTACCTGCTTATGATCCTTCCTTTTTATTATCTTGGCCATGGGGCCTGTACGTGTGTCCCCCTGTCATATGACTTACCTGTAACTTTCTCTAAACCCTTGGTTTTGAGCAATTCATATTGTGGTTTGGGAATAATTTTCTGGACGCTTCTATTTTTTTAAATTTTAATCATTTTCACTTGGGGCCTATTGAGCTACACGAATCTTTTGTTTACAGTTACCTAATGTTTGAGAAAGTTTTGACTATCAATGCTAAAAATTTCTTTTCTGTCTCATCTCTTTTGTAGCATATTCAATACAATTACATCACACTTATTTTTTTAATATTTATATTTGTCCTTTAATAATTTCATGGAGGTATAGAATATGTCCGGGCCATATTTACCACTCCTTATCCTCCCTTATCCCTCCCTCCCCTTCTACTTGTCCCTTACTTTTTCTCAACAAGTTCCCTTCTTACTATCATGACATCCCGCTTTATATTTAAGACCTACTGTTTTCATTTAGGTTGCCTGCATGAACACAGGCATGAGGTTATTTACCAGAAACTTACTATAAGCTACACAATTGAAGAAAAATAATTCAGTCTCCTCTCTTCCAGCAGCTATTAACTTCCAAAAGTTCCTCAGCAAGAGATTGGGCCTCTTGGCCTGTCCCTTGGCCATGATGGAGTGTTGACAAGCCTGATTTTTTTCAATTGCAAACAATTTAAGCCTTTAAGATCTTTTTCTCTTACAACATCAGGTATATGCATAATATATTTTGATCAAATTCAACCCTGTTATTTTTTCCCTATTGAACCACTCATTCCCCTACTTCCATGTCTTTTGTAGGTGAGTTTAATTAGGGCTACTTGTATCAGCATGGAGTTTGGCCAACTTAGAGTGGCTATTCTAATGAAGAAAATGCTTCACCTTCCCTGGGAAACACGTTATCTGCCAATAGCTTTTTTTTATTGTTGAAAGAAAAATTTACATTTACACCCCTTGTTCCAGGATCGGAAGACCCCCACTACCCTACCGCCCTCCCCCTGCTTCCTTAAGATGGGGAAGGATACCCTGCCCTATGGGAAACCCAAGGCCCTCCCCCCTCCGTCTCGGTCTAAGAAGATGTGCATCCATATAGAATAAGTTCCCAAAAAGCCAATACATGCAGAAGAGCTAGGTCCCGGTGACATTATCATTGGCTTCTCAGTCAGTCCCCACTGGCAGACACATTCATAGGGTCCAGTTAAGTCATATGCTCATTCAGTCTTGGTCCAGCTGGATTTGATGAGCTCCCAATAGATCGAGTCCACTGTCTCTGTTGGTGGGCCAGTCCCTCACAGGTCTGACT
The DNA here is from genome assembly GCA_028555095.1 of Dicrostonyx torquatus. Taxonomy (NCBI): domain Eukaryota; kingdom Metazoa; phylum Chordata; class Mammalia; order Rodentia; family Cricetidae; genus Dicrostonyx; species Dicrostonyx torquatus. Next base: position 5,227,403 of record JAQHUG010000017.1, on the reverse strand, counting down.
TCCTTGCTCCTCTTCTCCCTCCTTCTGCTCTTGCACTGGACCTTGGTAGCTCATTCCCTTGTTCTGATGTGAATGTGGGTCTGTGGCTCTATCTCCATCGATCTTGCAAATTTCTATTGTGACGATTAAGATATTCAACAAAGTAACTATGGGACAAGATGGAGGAAGGGTGGATATTGGAGAAGGGTAAGATACCTACATTAACGGGAGTCATTCTAAGATTTGCAGGAGACTTGTCTCTAGAGGAGATCCCAGGTACTCACAAGGATGTCCCAGCTAGGTACTTGGGTAGCAGAGGAGTGGGTGCCTGAACTGATCCTGCCAATAGCTTTTTAGTGAAATGTAAAGCTGAATGAGTCCCTCCCCATCCATGATGGAGTGTTAGCGGGCCCAGTGTAAGGTTGGTCTCATGCAGATAGCTATAGCTGTTGTGGCTTCATGAGAAGTCAAGTCTTCCTTCCTTCCTTAGAAAATTTGAGGGGGGAGCACATAAGTATTTTGTCTAGTAATACTCTCCATTTTTGAGACAAAGCATTATTCCCCAAATGGCCCTGTGTATCTTCTTTGCAATCAGGCTGTCATAAATGAGAACTGTTTGCAGATTCGTGAGAGTACAGAATGTTCTTCTTTCTAATTCCCACTGATGGGTTATTGCTCCATCTTTCAGTTATCCTGTACATGTTCTGTTCTTTTTAACAAAGCAAAATCCCCACAAGGTACCTCTTTTCACATCCCCAGAGATTTTTCTCTTTGCAACTGTCTTCTATTTGATAGTCTACTGTGTGAATTCTTGCCACCTCAGTCTGTCTGGGCTCTCAGTTCTCCCTGTAACCTATGCTGTCCTCCAAGGTTGTGTTCCTTTCTGTGTGCTATGACCAATGAGTTCTCACTTTAATTTCTCCCTTTTCCATTGTACTTCTGCATACCCTATCTACGTCTCTGAATATTGAAGGACCCCGGAGACTGTTGCTGTTTTCTTTCATTATTCATTTATTTACTGTTATCATTTTATCTCATTTATATGCTAATGACTCTCCAATTTACATTTTTACTTTAGACAACTCATATAAAATACATTTAATATGCTTAATCTTAGGCTTCCATGTATATCTTAAGCCAGGTACTTTAAGGCAACATAACCCAATCTGAATCATGATCCCTTCCTCAGAATAGTCTTTCCCATTGAATCTTCCCAGTGGCAGTTGGTGGTTATACCAAACACCCCTCCCATTTCCTGAGGCTCAAACCCCTGGAAAATCCTTGATGCTAGAATTTCTTTCATGATATATTGGGAATATAGTGTAGATAGCCTCACATGCACAAAGACACAGCTCCCATTCCCTTCACATATTTAACTTTAAAGATTTCTTTTATGTTCTTTGTCTAATCTTTCGACCATCTGCTAATTTTATCTTCAAAATATATTCTCAAACTTTTAAAAATAGAAAAATTTTTAAAAAAAATCTCTCATAATTTTAGCCAAATAAACAACATGTCTAGATCAACCCATCACCCAATTTCCCCTCTTCCACTGTCTTGGGTACCTCTAATGGGTCACCTCCTTTTCATGTACCATTTCCTCTTCTTTTTTTTGTTTTTTCAGTGTGTCTAAATGCGTTGACCAATAAAATAATGACTGATCTTGTTGAGTCTGTCCTGTGTAGCTTTTTGTAGGTCACCATAGCTGCACTGAGCTTATGGGTTCTAGAAGACAGCATTTCATAACATTCTTCCTGACTCTCTGGGATAAATTTGTGACACAGATGTCCCATTTAGAGTTGAGCTATAAAAGGTCCCCAGTTCTCAGCACTTAGACCAGTAAAATTTCTTCTATACACAACTGTCTTTGCAAGCAACATTACCTCTTTTCCAGCATGTTATTCAAAAAAACTATAATCATATATACTTAACATAAAGTAGGTATCTGTGCCTTTAAGTGATGCGAAATTTGAAAATAAGTTGCAGGAATTATGTATAGTTAACATTGGAAATTATTTTTGTAAGTATAAAGAGCTAAGGAATTTCATCTTAATACCTGTGCAAAAATTTATTTTATATTTTCAACAAAGCATTGATAATCCACTGATTTTAGATTTACAGAAACGTTGCAAAGATAGCGCAGAGTTTTGTGTCTTTGTGTCACTTGCTTAGGTTCAGTTTCTCCCAGTATTATTATTTACTTGTACTTGTGTGAACTCTAAGAACACAATCAGTGTTGTACATCGTTACTTAACTGATCTATAAACTTTATTTGTATGTCACTAGTTTTCATGCTAACCTTTTCTGTATGCCCTAGAGCACAGTGTGGAATATCACATTGCCTTAGTGTCCCACGTTGCCTAGTACCCTCTAGGTTGTTGGGTTTTCCCACTCTCCTTATCTCTCGCTATTTTAATGGTTATTAAGAGTTCGAGACCAGCCTGGTCTACAAGAGCTAGTTCCAGGACAGGCTCCAAAGCTACAGAGAAACCCTGTCTCGAAAAAACAAAAAAAAAAGAGTTCTGGTAAGATATTTTGTAGATCATTCCCCAAATTTGGGTTCTTAAATATGTTTCTTGTAAATAGAATGGGCTTATGGGGTTTGGGAGAAAATTTCAGAATACTACTTTCATTCCCTTGTGCCAGAAGGTACCTAATTTCTGTATGGCACCTGTGAGAATATTTACCATGCTGAATGCCAGGGTCAGTGACTGGAGAGTTCCTTTCCCCGTTCATGTATTCTGTTTTCGGGAAGCACGTAGATATGCCTTATTCCCACTGGACACTTAGAGATCATTTACATCTTTCTGCAAGAAAGATTTATCTGTTGTCCATTTTTTTTATTTTTAAATTTCCTATATCACTATGATACATGGCTGTTTATATCATGATTTGGTTTATTTCTATAATCCATTTATAGAATTTATTCTGCTGTTCACCTTATTCTATCTTAGTCTTTTGGGGGCCTTTTGCTGTTTGTTTCCTATGCTCTTTGACATAACCCCACACTTTTTTTTAACCACTTGTTCAAATATTTTCTTTTCAAAGAATGAAAAAAAGTAATAACGGAAGAATGTTTAGCTTTTTAACACTGTGCCCTTCATGAGAGCAGCGCATTTGTCATTGGCTTCAATTACCGCTGTAGCAGGATGCCTTAGGGACAGCTGTTTAATTGGGTTAGAATGCTCTGGTAAAGTGCTGTTCTTAAGTCTAGCTCAAGGCTGGCTGGTGCTTTGGAATTCCCCAGTCTGCATAACCTTCTTGAATTCCTCATTTTATCAGAGACACTGATGATATTTACCACAAAACAAGCAAGTGTGTGAAAATATGCTCTACCTTACACGCATTCCTATGGCAACCTTTATAACTACATTTTCAAATTTTAGCAGTAACAGTCTTTAAGGAAAATATAGTTGGCAAGATATTTGCATTTTGTCCATCAGATATGGTTGTTAAAGGATGTTTTTAAATACAAACATCAAAGCAAACAGTACGGTTGGAACTACAAGGAGAAGCAGATGGCAAAGGCCATATTGTAGGTGCCTTTTATATTTTTGCCCTTTCTACTGTTGTTATCATCCAGAATATATGAATATGCATATAATCACATGAGCCATATCCTGCTTGGTTTAACTGGATCGTGATAATGTGGGTTTCTCGGCAGCAAGGACACACTGTATGTATATATATATGAAATTAGAGAGTACAGTATAATTTTTAAAATTAAAGTAAGTTGATAAACCAGTATAGATCATGGCTATTAAAATCTGCTCTTTTTTAAAATAAAAAAACCTAGCAGGTTTTCCATGAAAATGTGTAGCTGCCTGTGTTAACAACACAGTAAGTGTTAGAATGAACTTTTATCCCATGTCACTTTCATTTAGTCAAATGTTTTGGTTAATATTAACATTAACGAATTCCAGATGTCAATAATTAGGTTTCATCCAACTGAACCTCTCACCAGGCACTTTCCTCAGACTGAGAGCAAGAAGACTTTCCATAAACATGTGTATTGAATTTTTAGACTATCTTAGGATAAAATAGTTGTGTTTAGTGACTAAACATATCATTACACAGATGCCTGAGCCCCTTTTGCAGCTGTTCTAACCACTTTGTTTCTCTGTAGCCCCCTGGCTTGTCTTTCTTCCCTGTGGGGGGAGATATATGGGGGAAAAGTTCCTGACGAGGGGTTTTGGCTGATTTTGTAATGTGTCTGCAAAATGCTAGGCTTGCATTGTAATGAGGTCGGATTTCCTTTCTGAGCAAGGTCATACTCCAGGGTTGGTAGAACTCCAAGGAAAATCAAGTGCTGACAGAAACAACTCCAAGGTGGTGACTCCTTGGATGGCAGTCTGTCCTCCTGGAAGATCAGAAAGGCTTGAGATCCGTGGCCAGGTTCAAGTTGCCATTTAAAGCTGAATTGCACCATGAACTCTTCTGGCCACAAGGAATTTTACTATAGAGATTTTTAGGGGTCAGGGGAAAACCGTGTCTGTAGATTCTCTAAGAAAGGAGGGTACTTTTCTTTTGTCCTTGTATTTGAGACAAACATGTGGTCAGTGATTTTATCTTGCTTTTCTTATGACTTCAGTGTGATGTCCTAGACTTGCTATGTGGGCACACACACTGCAGAAAATAGTTACTCCTCCTCTCTGCATGTGAGTGTCCCTGCTTTCCTTCTCTGCCTGTGAGTGTCCCTCCTCTCCTTCTCTGCATGTGAGTGCTTCTCCTTTGATAATTGACAAAATTCTCACCTAGCCTCCAGAGTTGCACAGAACTCAGAACTAGCCTACCTGGAGAAGCTTCAAACTTTAAATAGTAGCAGAAAAACAAGGAATGAGTTGAACAAAGAGCATGCTGAGACACTCTTAAACAGAATACCAACGAGGATCTAGAGAGTTAACTTGTTAATGAATTAATTTCTTCTGCAAAATTCTGTTTAGTTTCAGTGTAGTAAAAAAAATTATATATATGTGTATATATATATAGTACTATATATAAAGTAATACACACACACACATAAATATGGTACTTTTCTACAAAGAAAACAATAGTAAGGACCATAAATGAAAACATTAAGCCCACTCAAGTCCAAATTGCGAAGAACACATAGGAACGTATCGGGAAACTGCTCCTAAACTTCCATTTCCACTTCACATCAATTATGAAAAACAGAATCATCTCCTTACTCAAGCTCAGCAAAGAACTTGCACAGAAGAGAGAGGGTCTGACACCAACTGAAAAGAACAGTTGACTCTACCAGGAAATGATCATATTTTCATTTTAAATATTCTTTCATTCCCCAAGTACATCAGTCTTTGTTTGCAATGTGACTTTGCTTTTCTTGAAATGCATGAAGAATGTCAGGTGTGACTGAGCTCGGGATTTACAAAAAGCAAAGGACTCTGAGTAAATTCATCTTAGGGTCCATTAGTTCAGTCGGAAAAGGTTGCCTGGATATGATAGTTTGACATTTACTGAGCACCTGCAGTGCGTGGTGTGGAAAGGACGAGAAAATCTATAAACTTACAGAACAGGTGCACAGACACAGACGCACGCACACACACACACACACACACACACACACACACACAGAGTTATACACATGTGTAGTCCATAAAGCTTCCATAGAGTCAGGAAATCTTGATCTGCTCCAAATAGAAAGTGAAGATTCAATTTCCCAAGAATGGGATAGCGATATGGACCATCTTTCACCAGTAATATTGTCTGAACCTTAAGAAAGCTTCATGTATACCCTCCACAAATCCTCCCACCAATTAATTTTCACTCTCAAACTGGTAGCAACCATAAACTCAGGTTACAAAATCACATGATCTGCAAGTCTTCCTAAACACCGCCGATTCCTCTTCCTAGAACAATACTGTGCTGTGCATAGTATTAACTGTCTCTGATGACAGGCATCATTTTTGAGAGAACTGAGAGGACCTGGATGACTTCTTCAGTCTCCTTATTTCTACTTCTCTATAACACATTCGGGACACAACCAGGCAGAGACACTGAATTCCCCTGGAAGGTAACTAACCACCATAAGGTCATTTGCCTTATAGGAAATCCTTTGTTCTTTTTATAAATGGTCAAAAAACATAGAATGAGGTTGAGCTTGCCTATGTAAGCTCAATTATGTAGTTCTTCAATAATCCTCTATAGATTTGAAAGACACAGATTTTGAAAGAATCTATGCTGCTAAGAGAAATCATCATAACTATTTGGGCTGGGTGAACAAAATAAAATTATGCCTGTATAGGGAGACATTATCACATGAAAGCGTTTTTGGACCATTACTGACATGCTCACTGTAACTGTATCTAGCACATCATCACCGATGCCCACACTTTTGTACCATCTTGTCTTTCTTATCAGAATTTCCTCCTCAGAGAAACCTCACCCTAACCTTCTTTGTTGATCAGCAGAAATTCATTAATCTTTTCCCCAAAACCAGAGCAGACACTACCTCATCACAAAAAGCTCTGGGTTTTATACTGCCTAGCAATGCAAATTTAGTTCTTGTGGCCAAAGACTGGGCTTCACTGATGGGGACTCTGTTTTATGGGCACTTTTCCAGGATGTAAGCACGTTCTTCTACAGAGAACTGATCTGCAAGTTACCACAATACCTGCCACTTAGAACGTACTCAACAGACACCGATCAAGCTGAATTTAGATAATATAAAATAAGAAATTTCTATTTTTTTAACTTTTCATGTAATATATTTGGGTCATACTCTTTTCCCCAATTTTTACAAAATATCCCCACTCTTCTTACCCAAATTCACTTTCTTTCTCTCTCTTAAAGAAAAAACCTAAGCTAATCCAAAAAAAAAAAGAAAAAGAAAAACAAAAAGGAAAGTAAAACAAAATAAAGATGGATTCCTTTTTTGTGTTTGGGTAATGGTTCCTGAACATGCTTTAATTGTTAGATTAAAAGAACATAGTAATAAAACAACTTCGAATGACATACTGATAGACCCTTAAATCAGTGAATCCCCAACCCTTATTGGACAAGGTTCTTGTTGCAATATAAAAGTGAACACAGTTCCACAAATGGACAGCATTCAGAGAGAGTAAAGGACTTGGGAGCACTCAGTCATAAACAGGATGATTTTATCAATTTCCTTTCCTCAAGGCTCAGAGATCTATGTAGAACAGGAAGCAGAAAGATTGCATGATCCAGAGGTGATGAATGACTCCAAGGAAATAGCATTTTCCAGACAGAACCAGGCTGATACTCATATGAAATCACAGAGAGTGGGACTGCATGCACAAGACACGTTCAAGGTAAAATCAGGAATTTCAATGATAAATGTGGTGGAGTCAAAAAGGACTTTAGATGCCATTTAGTTCCATCTATTTAATTTACAGATGAATAAATTGCACCCAGTGCTGCAAATGACTGATTTATTTTGCTCTGGTAAGTAGGGGAATCACACCTTGGATTAGTATTTGATTCCCATGTATCCATCCTTTCACAGCATCAGGCTGGCTTCCAAGCTGCTGAAATGAAAAGCTGTCCCACTAGGAAAACATTGAGTCTATGAAATCCTGACCTTGAGCAGGATCCCTGAGGAGAGAGACCTCCATTTCCTTCCAGTGTGTTGGATGGCTGTGCCTCTAAGGAAAGCGAGCAGTCTCCTTATCCAGTTTTGGTTCTCAGGTTAAATCAATCTCTTGTTGTACTTCTCTTTTGAGGAGCACAGAGTTCTCTACAGGTACTAATTAGGCCTCATGACACTGCCCTGTGGAAATGCTCTTTTCATTAGGGCTACTAAGATTATTTAAAGTGTTCGAGGGAATGCAAGGAAAAAGCAGGGCTCTTGGTACTGAAAACAGTGAAGACCAAGAAGCTCACCAGCCGAGGATGAAGTGAGGAACATGGACTGAGGCCAATGTGTGCAGCACATCTTCAGAGAACAATCTACTGAGCCTGCTGGGCCAGCCTTCTGTCCTTCCAGTATAAAAGTATATCTCTTGGTTCTTTTATGTTCATATATCAACTTGAATCTATACTAAGCTCCACTTAGCACTTCTGCCAGGAATTTTACCTACACTCACTGAAGTTTTTGCTCTGTGTTTTATTTTGCTACTCTCTTCATGCCTTTGAAGAGAAGGGGTGTTTCAGGCAATAAAGAGCAGCTGTACAACCCACTACTATGCTGATTGTTGATTAAATGACCATGTATTGGTCCTTCTGTACCTCATCAGTGAAGTAGATAGGTTGTTCTGAGCCTCCTTTGTATTTCATCCCCTCCACACCAAATCCCAGGTAATCATCATTATATTCGTGTCCCTTTGTCTCACTTTTAAGAGTTTACATATAAGTAAGGTCATACAATACTTATCATTTAGTATCTAGATTTCTCTCATATGCTTGTCCATCAACAAATGCATGGAGAAGGAAATGTTGAGCATGAATGAAATGTTATATAATATTGAACTGGAAGGAAAAGGAATGCTGTGATGACACTTATTTCCTAGAAGCATACTCTGACATTTCCCAGCTTCCATAAAAGTTTTCCATCACACTGTTAACTCTCAACCAAGCAGTACTATTGCTCCCATTACACTGTATCTAACTGTCTTGATGTCCTTATTTCTTATCATTCTGAAAATTATGTTTGTGTATATGCATGATATATGTGCATTTGTGTATATGTGTTTTATATGTGAATGTTTTCTTTTAAAATGGACACACAAGTCATGGAAAATTTCATAGTAAATGTGTA
>JAQHUG010000017.1:5175602-5197064 GCA_028555095.1 Dicrostonyx torquatus | reverse complement strand
TAGCTCACAAGCCTAGAGAAGCCAAATAGCAAGGTGAACCCAAAGAAAATCGGAAGCAAACAAGATCGCCAGGCAAAAGTTAACTTTTTATCTTTTAATAAATTTTCTGCTTCCATGTTTCAAATATATTCAGAATGTCAGTTCGTGCTATAAATCTTCATTTTCTTTAAATTGCTTATATGTGTATTTTTATTGTGTTTCATTTGTTCACTATGCTATTAAATAGAATATTCTCATTTTCTTTATTTCATTATCAGTCTTGCAAAAGCGATCTTTCCCATATGAACTTTTTCAACAAACTAAATTTTTGGCAGTGTTTTCTACCAGTAATTAAATATCCACTGGGGACCTGGAATGTTGACCCGATCAGACCCAGTAATGAATAAAGCATTCTGAAGCTGCCCTCATGGGGATTACAAGCCACAGCATTCTCTGGTTCCAAGATTATGTTGGGTTTGTCCTTACTTCCTTGACTTTCTATGTGTTTGATACATCTTTTCAAGTTAAATACTTCTTAGATTTCTCTTCAGGAATGCATTTGCTTGGTGGTTCAACACCCTATCCGTTACAACTTCTATAATTCTCATCTCTGTGTATATTTCCTATCACTTTCAGTTATTGATAAATTATAAATATCTATTAAAATACTACATGAAATTCTTACTAACTGAAAATTCTCCCATGTGTTTTAAATTCAAGGCATGCTTTAAATCATTATTTTTCAGTTAACAACAAATTATATGTACAAAACTGATCTCATAATAGTATGAGGGCTGGGAATCTAACGAAATTGGTAAAATGCTTGCCAGGCCCCATAAAATAGAAAATGAAGACAGACCATCACTAAGGAGGTAGAGGTAAGACAATCAGAAGCTGAAGGTCACATGAGTTCAAGGCTAACTTGGAGTACATGATACCCTGTCTCTGAAAGAAAGTTGACTGAAACTAAAGAGGCCTTATAATTTCATAGTGTAATGTAGTGTGTTTATTCTTCCAATCACAATCAATCAAACTGAAGAGCTGTGAAGCCCAATACCAAAGGATACATCTACAAAGCACTCTCACACCCAAGGTTCAGGGAACATTGTGGAAGAGTGGGCAGAAATATTCTAAAACCCAAATGATCAGGTAGTTTATTGTGAGATTGTGTCTCCTAGTAACACCAGAACCCACACCTCTAAAGTTTCACCAATATCAACGTACAAACATGAGTTCAGCAAGACACCACCAATGAATATGAAACTGAATGGAGAAACAACCCTCAAGACTTCAAACCTACACATACACACACAGACACACACACACCAAACAAACAAAACTATAGGCAAATGAGGAAATTTGGGAGTAGAAGAGGTGTCCTTATATTTAGAAATATATGTATATATGTATACATATATGCATACACACAAGAAAAAAAGACCATGAATCAAGAGAGAGAGGAAGGATATGTTGGTAGGTAGAGAGAAGAAGGGGAGAAATGTTAAAATTATAATCTCAAAAATGAAAGAAAAAGTAATCCAATCAATGACATCTAGAGCCACATCCTTAATGACATTATTGTTAATATACTTAACATTAAAGTGCTTTTATTTAATAAAATAATGGATTTCTTCTACTTACAAAGCAATACTTTATTGTAAAGCAATATGTCATAATCTTTGTTTTCCAGATTTATTGACTATATCAAGAGTGGAATGGTTTTTCCATCCTATCAAGGTTCTATGAGTGAGTATACTATTTGTTTTCCCAGTGCTGAAGTCACTTAACAGTGAACTTCACAGGACATATGCCTGTGCCTAAATAATGTAAGTCAGTGGTTGAGAACATTCCAAGAATCCTTGGACATCCGTTCTCATCACTTTCTTCTACAACATATGTGAGTGTATGTGTGCATAGATGCATACATGTCGGTGTTTACTTTAGACAGTATGCTTGACTGAACAATAATTTCACTCCAGAATCATGTTCATATTTCACATGTACTTCTTATGAAAAAGATATACAATTCTGAATTGATATGTGTTATCCAAGAATTGTTTTCCTTTTATGTAAGAAGTTTCTGCAAAAAAAAGCTCTCAACAAGAATTGTATGAGATAAAGAGTTAAAAAGTTTTATTTATCTATTTGCGTTTAAATAATTCCTTATCTTATTAAAATTAAAGCTGTATTTTTAACTTTTCATCACTTTGAAAATATTACCACACTTGTTTCCTGCCATTGTTGAAAATTGCCAGTGAATATCTTTGACGCTCACTCTAGGCACTTCTTGCTTTCTTTTGGGGGGATGTAGGATATTAACAGGGAGAGAAACAGAGTGAGGACCTGTTCATCTACCAAATATCATATGAGCTTCTTTGTGTCATAGTTTATCAAAATAATAGGCTCACCAGCATTTCCAATATAAAAGAAAACATTTTTTTACAAACAAAATTTTTACTTTGAAGTTTGCTTAAAGACTTAAAGAAACATAACATAACAACCAAAACTATCTTAAGTTGTTTTGGTTTTTTCTGCATAGTTTTATATATTTGGTTTTGGTTTGACTGTGAGGATTTACCTATCCTGGAGGGCTCCAGATAAAAGATATTGTGCCATTGTCCAATTAAAGGCAATGATGCTAAAGGCAGCTTTACCCCCCTGAGTACATAACCTTAAGCAAGCTTCCCATTATGAAAGCAGAGTGAAATCTACCCAAACATCAGTACGACACAGTCCTTTGGCACCAGAAATCCTAATACGAAAGAAAACAATAGAGAGGTATTCAAGATGGTCTCTAAAACTCTCTTACCTTAAGACAAGACAGAAATGAGGAAATCTAAGCTTGGTGGGTGCATGAATATTTGGCTAGATCTGTCAGTAGTTTTCTGTAGCTCCTTTCTGAGCCAGCTAATGTTTAATTTGAGTAACCTTGTGGAAAGACCTGTTTAAGTGGCACTATCAAACAATAGCAGCAGGAGGGAAGATAAGAAGAAAGCATAAAAGGATTTTTAAAGAAATGCTGGGGGTGGAATTTATCGCCAAACAAATCAGGGTGTGCTAAGCTTAATAGAAAAATCTTGTAATGGCTAGAGAAACAGGAAACGTATTTTCCAGAACTCAGAAGCACGGATTTGGGTCCAGGAGCCTGGGGGTGGGGAACTGTGACTTTCAGATCTTACATGTGTGGTAGACGTCCTAGAATGCTGGTATTCCAAATAGCATTTTTTCTTTTTACTGTCGTGTCACCAACTGGCAAACCATTAACCTGAAAGCATGAATAGGGCCTTGAGATGGTCTGCTTTCAGCTTCTGTGCAAGATTTAGCTACATAGAAAGAAAATATCTTTTGATCCCTTTTAAAATCATAACACATCTAAGAGCAATACTAGAATAAGATTTTTCCCTATTATGTGGTCTGTCTATTGCAGACATTTTGAGACAGAATCAGAGTATGTATACATGAGGAACACAGAAGAGAGAAATAAATGACTAAGCAGGCTGGTTTGTGTCTGGCCAGTATAGGCTCAGGATGCTGACACTTGAGTTCAGATGATACAGATATAGATATAGATATAAATATATATACAAATATGTTCACTGCAATCTGTACTAATTTTAGTAAAATCAATAATCTACATGTACTGATTTTGTTTTAATTTGTATGGTTGTTGGAACAAATGGAATGATTGAAGAATCCAATATTTTATTTGTCCATTTAGCTCATATGGAAATAATCACACAGAAACTATATTAATTGCAATAGTGTTAATTAATTGGTCAGTAGCCTAAGTGTATTGTTAGCCATCTCTTATACCTTAAATCAATCCATTTTTATTATTTTTTATTTTACCACAAGGCTTCACACCAGATTCAATACCTCAGAATTATCCTTGAGTGAAAACATTAGACTTTCTCCTTCACCCAAAGTCATCTGCTTAATTCTTAAGTCCCAATAAAATTATTTAGAGATGCCTTTTAGAGTTTGGAAGGATCACAACAGTGGGGTCCTTCAGATAGGATCAAGCGTTTTGTAAGAGATGTGAGACTTCTTTATCACACAAAGGGGTGGTCCTAAGAACATGGAAAGAAGGCAGCTATATATAAACCAAAAATCACAACCTTGATATGTTGATCTGAACTCAGAGTCTCCAGAGCTTGTTCTTCAGCCTGTGGTGTTTCATAATGGAGGCTCAGGCCGAAGAGCACATCAAACTCTAGGGGCTGTTCCATCTAAGATTCTTGTCTTCTGTCCCTTACCAAATTTGGCAGGAAAATAAATAATGAAATATAAGCGAATATCCTTCTGATAGTTTCCTTTTGTATCATTGGCTTTTACCCTTTGAACTCTGGTCAGCAACTACCTAGAATAGGAAGCAGATTCATAGGCATAGGTTACAGCCTCTAACCCCCAAAAAGTCTATACTGGATGTCTAATCTCTAAAAACTTGAAATCGATGACTTTGTTTGATTACAGGGTTTTAAAGAGTAAATAATGTTCAGATGAGGTCGTTTGGGTGTGCCCTAATAAAATATGGCTGTAGTCATTTTAAAGCTCATGAATTTGTACATGGATTCTTAGGGCAAATGCCACATGAAGACTGGAGGTATACATAAATCAAAATTACTGCACATTGGCAGCCAAACACTAGAAGATAATACCAAGGTCGGGAAGAAATTTTCCCTCAAAGCTCCCAATCAGGGTCCACACTGACCACACCTAAGTTTTGAATTTGCTCTTCCAAACTGTGACACAATGACTTTCTGTTATTAAACCACCTAATGTGCTTCTTATGCCAACTCAAGAAAATAAATAAATGACCACTGCAGAGCTGAAAGCATTGAAGATCCAAGATGTTGAAGAAAAATTATTTGCATTTTTATGTATTATTTTGCAATTCTTAAAACTTGCCATTTTATATGAAGATACCTCTGGTTCTCAAAAGATCTTGTGCCTCAGAAGTCTTGGTGGCTTGCAAAAACAGAGAGTGTTGGGGTCACCATCCTTCTCTGGAACAGCAGGACCCAAGGTGGCCAGAGAACTTGCCCTTTTAAAGGACGACATGGTGGTATTCATGTTGCTTGTCAGGGATCAGAGAATGCATACTAGATGACCAGAAAGTCCTTTTGATAACCGAAAGCAGAAGAGCATTAGAAGAGCTGTCTGAGAAAATAAGGTGCAGTCGTGGCAGCTGAGGGAAAGGGAAGAAAGGGATTGGTGCTGTGACTGTCTAAGGCATCCCGATCTGCCATTTTCCAAAGCAATGTAAAGTTAGGTCCACAGGAACATCCCAGCTACAATCATTCAGGAATTTTCATCAGTGAGCCACATTTTCCCAAACATACAAGTCTGAGATTGCTAGATTATTAGAGCTGGGGTTAGGAGAATAAGCAACAAGAAAACTGCAAGCAATGTTCAGGAAGAAATAGCATACAGAAATCTAGGCTGATGAAAACACACTGTGCATTTAATGAGAGAGGTCTTTTTGACCACTTTAATAAGAACACAAATCTCCATCCGTTCTAATCATGAGTTTCCACCTTCAGGATTGATCATCTGCCAGTGGTTCCATTTCCTAGCATCTCGGTGGGAGGGATGATTTCAATACATGAATTTAGGGTGTGAACATAAATACATCATAGCACAGAGAACAGTAACAAAACTCACTCAGTCTGAACTTGGCCTCTTAGTGGGTCAAAGATTCCAAGGTACACCCTCCAGGGAAGTAGGAATAGACCCCTCCATTGATTAAACCAGAGGTCATGGTGGTGACTCTCATAACAATGGACACAGTTCCTGGGAGGGGGATCTGACTTTGCCATTCCCAAAACACAGAACAACCCACCAACATCCAGGTGGCAATTCTCTAACAGAATAAAGGAAGTTCCTTCTCTGAACAGACCAACATGCACAGGAAGTTCCTTCTCTGAGAAGACTAGCATACACAGGAAGTTCCTTCTCTGAGCAGACCAACATGCATAAGTAGTTCATGCTCTGAGCAGACCAGCATGCACAGGAAGTTCCTGCTCCGAGCAGACCAGCATGCACAGGAAGTTCCTTTTCTGAGTAGACCAGCATACACAGGAAGTTCCTTTTCTGAGTAGACCAGCATGCACAGGAAGTTCCTTTTCTGAGTAGACCAGCATGAACAGGAAGTTCCTGCTCTGAGCAGACCAGCATGCACAGGAAGTTCCTGGCAGAAGCCTCATCTCAGAAGAGCAAAGAGGATGTTTGTTTTGCAGAACTGTTTTATTTTCTTTTCCTGGACTGTAGTTGAAGCCTCCCCTGAAGCCGATTCCAAGCTGTGAATGGAAATATCTTACCCAGGAGACCAATCCCACAGCACCCTCCCATGTAGCACAACCTTTCCACTAAGCATGCTTCTGTCCCAGCTTTCACTTTTATGTTGCTTTGTTTGGGTGGTGCTGTATTTGTAATTAAAACTCTGCTTTATAAGTCCCCACCATGGGGCTGTTGAGATGGGTCGGGAGGTAATGGTGCTTGCTTGCCGACAAGACTGAGGACTAGAGTTCAATCCCTGGAGCCACAGCAGACTCCAGAAATTGGCCTCTGACTTCTACGCATAAACAGAACATGCTCACACATATATTCACATACACACCACACACGCAATGTACATATAAGTGATTTCTTAAGTCTCTGTTCAGCCAGGCATAATGGGCCAGGCTGGTTATCCCCGAAGTGGAAAAGCTGAGGCAAGCAAACCCTGAGTTTGAAGCTATCATGGGCTATCTAGTAAACTGCAAGGCAGCCTCAGCTACCAAGTAAAAATGTGTCAAATAGCAAAATAAAAAAAAAAAAACTTCTGTAAGACTCTTCAAACTGAATGCAGTCATTAAAAGAGATTTGGGGTCAAATCTCTGAAGATGACATTTCATGGACTGGATTGAAGTCCAGGTTCTGCTAAGTTTTGTAATAGAAATGCAAAGCCTCACAGAGACTCTTATCTCTTTATCACTAAGCTGTGTCCCACATAATGAACTCATCAAATACACTTATACATCTATGAGCAATGTGATTAACAAATAGTCATGACTGAAATAAGCATTTCCTATTATTCAGATAACAATATAGTTTTATAAAGATACCACAAAATATGGAACATATAGAAGGCTGAGAAAATAAATACTTCAAAGACCAAAAAAAAATTAATTACAATTTTCTAGTAACTTAACCACTTCATAATCCAGTTTATTTGTTTAATTAAATATTTTTGAGGCAAGGTCTCTTGTGTCCCAAGCTGGCTGAAAGCTCTGTCTGTGTAGCCGAATATGACTCTGAAGCTCTGATCTTCACTCTACCTCCTGAGTTCTGGGGTTACAGGTGTCTTCCCTCACCCTCAGATGTGAAGAGTACTGAGGCCAACATCCACAGTTTCGTGCATGCTGAGCATCCTATCTACCAGTTTAGCAGCACCCCCTGAGTTGCTAGGCCAGTTTCTAATCCAAACTAACAGAAACCTAGTTTGACAATGAAATCTGTAGGGAAAATAAACTCTGGTACCCAAAGAAACCTTAGAATCTCACGTGTTTTCCCTTCTAAATGGTCAAATTAAGCCACCAAAAGAATGTGGTGTTGGTTAATTTAGGCTGTATATTGCTCGGTTTTTCCATTGCTATGAGAAGTATTTGAAAAAAAAGAAAGGAAAAAAGTAAGCGGAAGAGAGATTTCTGTTGGAGCAAGGTCTTAGAGGTTCAATCCCTGCTCTGGGCCTCTGCTGAGGGCAGGGTACCCTGGTGGGAAGGTATGTTAAGGGCACTTGTTGACTGCTCACTTCACATCAGTGAGGACAAAGAGGGACAAATGTAAGACACATCTTCAGAGAACACAACCCCACTGACCTGCTTTCTCCAGTGCCCACTTACTCTGCACATCTTCCAATAAGGCTGTCACGTTCTGAATCCATTAGGCCAAATAGGCAGAATCCATTCACATCTCAGATTCAAAACCTTTCAAGGTACTATTAGAGACTACTATGGACTATAAGGCTTAAACAGCAGCATATATTCAAGTTCTGCAGACTGGGAATGCCAAGATCAGGGTACCTACTAGAAGGAGCACATGGTTCCTTCCTAATTTCCCCAGGTGAAAGACAGAGAAAGAAAAGAAACAAGTGTCTCTTATAAGGGCACTGATCCCTTCCCAAGAGCTCCATTCTCATGACTTAACTTCTCCCCCAAAGCTCTACCATCAAACATCATCAATCCAGAAATTAGCGATTTAACAGGACATGTTAGGAGGAATGGCCATAGCTCATTTACTGCCTTATTCAAGGCCAGATAATCACAACACAAAGCCTGTATTCAAACACATTTCATTATTTCCTCTAAGCTAATCTGTTCACTCATGATTCACATACATTGTGATTGAGTTTCTTTTCCAAATTCGTATGTAAGTTTATGAAGCCAATTCTAGACCTCTAACTCTATGTAACCTGGATGAATGATCGTGCTGTGGTTTAACAAAGGAAATATGTTTTCATCAAAAAGTTTCTGTGATGCCTGAATGCACTTCAGAGATGTGATCACGAGAAGAGTGTTTTCAAAGCAAACCAACCTCAGGAGTGTTGCTAAAGAACACTGGGCTTCGACTGGAACTGTGGAGTGTTTAATTATCGACATTTGTCTTTCCATCCAAGGCCTATTAAGTCATGGGACGGGCTAAGAATAGAAGATGGATGAGTTTCACTTCCTGTTTTCCAATCCAAGAAATCTACCGTGTTTCTGAATTACATACAGATTACTCAGGGAGGCATCTGTAGGTTGGACAGAGGACACTGGAGTGTGGGCTGGCACATTTATCTCAACAACAGGCTCCTCCCCTGCCTCAAGACCCTCCACCTGGGAACAATGACAGAAAGAATCAAGTTTTATATGTGAGAAATTTAATATTTTTTTGTGTGTATTTAAACTGTCTGCCACAAATGGGCCCTGCCATCAGCCTTGCAATGGAAGTTTTACATTTACCAGAACTACTTTCCAAAGGAGGAGCTGAGTTCTGTGGGTCTCCTTAGATCCATAGACGGTGTGTTTATTACCTGTTGTGCCCGTTACTTTTCTTACTGCTTAGAAAATAAATAAATTAATAAAAATTTTTTAAAAAAGCATTCAGGAGGGAGAGGTGACCCTGGTTCAGCTTGAGGGTGCAGTCTACTACAGAAGGGACAGCATGGTGGGAAAAACATGAGGCAGATGGCCACATTGCATTTGTAGATGGGAAAGGAGAAAGTAATACTGATGCTTAGGCATCTGCTTTCTCTTTTCTCTTTGGTTCAGCACTCTCAACCTCTAGGAGGCTCCCATTCATATTTAGGGTAGGTGTAACCACTCCAATTAATCAAATCTAAGTAGTCCTTCACAGCCATGCCCAGGCATTTGTTTCCACAGTGATTCTAAACCCTGTTGATTGAGCCATCAAGATCAACCATCACATGGTTGATAAATGAAGAGCTGTTCTCAAACTACAGTGGTATAAGCAATTTGCACGGAGTACGATAGTGATGATGAGGAACTGGAGGGATGCTAAGTTCTTCTGTTTAAGAGAGTGTGGCTGGAGACAAAGGACATAGCTCCAAGATGGCTGACTAACATGACCAGCAAGTTGTTACTACTTGTCAGCCAGGATCTTAGCCTGATGTATTCTTGCTGAGGTAACCTGGCTTTGACACGGGAACAACAAACAATCCCTAGGCTGCTTAGAGGTCCTTGTAGCAGAGTGGCTGGGTTTCTAGAAAGAACATCATTTGAGTTCCATAAAATCTGTAAGACTCCTTGTAACTGAACCTTTTCGAATAGAAGTTCCAGAAAACTCCGTGGACATCAGTTACTTCTTGGTCAAACAACTCATTTTAGCAAGGTGAAATTTAAGGGGATGGATGTTGCACCTTCATAGTGGATTATCAAAGACATAGAAGTGGCTCGAATGTAGCATAGCAGCGAAGTTATGTCTGTTCAACTTTCAGATCTCCCTCCCCTCTTAAACCAGAGCAGAGATGCTTCCCAGATCTTTATCTCTTGTATTCCTCACACCTCCCTCCACTCTGGATACTTAATCGCTCTTTAGGATGCCTGGAAACAACGGCTTCAGTCAAGGAATTAATCTATCAGCTTCCATTTATTTTTGCATTGCTCAACTCTTTCCTTCCTGCACATTTGGGATCTTGAAGATGCCACAGTGCACTCTCTGTGGCCTAGAGCAGGCAGACCATGGAGACAATTAAAATATACTTTCCAAGTAGCTGAATGAATTTAACAATAGTAATACTTTTGAGATACTTGGGAAGCTTTCATATCACCCTTTCTTCTTTATGCCCCAACAGATAAGGTACCAAAAGAAAAAAAATTCAACTCTACAGATCCTATCAGTAGATCCAAAGTGGAAATTAACCAGTGATGAAAATCTCTTGAATTGAGCCCCTCCCTATGCATTCCTTTGCATATGAATCTCCATCTAATTGTTTTAAAGTAACAATTAAGAGAACGTTAGATGAAAGAAAGGGGCTTGAAGCTGCAAAAGACACCTGGGTGACTTTTCAAAACAGTTTTTTACATATTTGGTTTTATTTTTTAAATAAAGAAAAAGGAACTAAATCCTATACACAAAGTAATGTCCGACACATGAGGTTGGGAGGAAGCCCCTAATCTCCTGATGCCGTTTGCTTACTGACAGTCCAATAATTCTTCCACTCATCGGGAATAGGGAAGTCTTGAGGTGTGCTTAGAACCCAGGACCCAGGTAGAGATGGTGCCAAAGCCAGTTCTGAACTTCAGTTCTGTCCCCAAACTCATCACTGTGACTTCTTCAGTCTGGCAATTTAAAAATGTCACTTGAAGTTCTTCTCCCTTCTTGGAGTGTCTGTCTACTGTGAAAGGGTGCAGCAGAAATCCCCAACAGTTCAGGACTGACCCCAAATTGGCAAAATACACTCAGGCAAACAAATGCTCTGTTTAAGGCTTCCTGGAGTTTAGCAAACATCCATCCTGCATCAAACATGCTCATCGAGGGTAATTCTTGCATTTGTATTGTCACCTTCCACTAGACTTCATCCTCCTTCTGAGTATAGCATCTTGTTATTTCTTGTATAAAATGTCTTTCTCAGTCTCAGTCTCAAATGCTTTAAGAATGGGGTTAAAATAAGAGAGGCTGCATACAGGTTTAGGATTCTGTTCTTGTAACCAGCCCTTACTAATAATGTATCTCTACCTGTTTTCCACTTTTATATTTATTTATTTGATGTGTTATCAGTGTGTATGTGGGATTTTGCATGTATATTTGAAGACTGGGTAAAAGGAAGTGAGAAGAGAATTGTGATTTTCTGTTCTGCCACTCTCCATCTTGAAACCATCTCTTAAGGAAACCAAGGCAGGCCTGCTGGCCCATAAATTCCAAAGACCCTCCTGTCTGCCTCCCTTCTCCACCCTCAGCTCTGACATTGTAAGAAAGTACCTGGCCATGCCTGACTTTTTACATGGGTGAAAGAGATTCAAACTCATGTCTCATGCTTTCATGGCAAACACTCCTACTTAATGAGCCATCATCCCAGCCAAATATCCTTCAATTGGGAATATATTGTTAATGGTTTCCTCCAGTTATTTAAGGTACTGGCCCTAAAATGCATTGCTAAATCTGGAATTTTACCTTCAATTGATTCCACTGGCTTTTGATATAAAATATGACAGTCAAGAAAATCTCACTATTACAACTTATGTATGTATTGTGGGATAATTTGTCATCGATAGCTAAATTGCCCAATGTATAGTTATGTAATTTGTGTTCCTGAGCCTTGTACATGATCCATGTACTCATATATTCTTGGTCTTCCTTTCTTTATTCCTTTATGGTAAATCAGCACAGGAGATAGAGCCATGGACTTCATCCACGACAGGCAACTGTTATACTCTGCACCCTGAGCCAAATGTTCTTTTGTAGTTGAGTGAAAGATCCAATAACCCCAAACTAATAAATATGTGACAGCTATCAATGGCCATTTATGTATATGTAGAAAGTTACTTTACTGGACTAATGATTACTCCCCAAACTCAGTGATATTCTTCCTTGTTTATACCACAAGTAGGCTTCTCCTCCAGCTTACAATTCGATTCTTTTCCATCTTCTCATCTAGACTTCATGCTAAATGGACAACTCCTGTCTGTGCTCTGCAACTCTTAGAGCAGAACCCAGAAGGAAGAGTTTAACCTATACCATGAGACTCTTATTAATAGTTTTGTTCTACCACAAGAGACAACAAGTCCTGTTGGGATTACACTGGACAAGTCTACCCACAGAACAGAAAGGCATGTATCATCTTGTCATCTATAAGACACATGGATAAGTCGAGATCAAGGAACTGTTTACAAAGATAAGACTGGGGGGTAACTGTGCAAAAATACACCACCTGTCACAACAGGGAAGATATCCTCTCTTGAACTAGCTGCTGTAGAGGCCACCAGTGCCTAAGTTTTTGTTGTCATTCTAGAGCCTTGCTCTAGATAAAGGTCACTGGCCAGTGGCCCAGGGTTAGGTGTTACGGAGCTGTGAGAGCTGGGTATCCTCATGCTTCATAAGGAGAGGAAGCTCTGTGCCCTGCTGACCGGTGCTGTGCTTCACTGTTGCTGTTGTTTCCATACAGGTATTCTAAAAATGAATGTGTGGATTGTAGGTGTGCTTAGCCAGCTTGCTGTATTTAAAACTACTCTTTTCTGACTGTACTGATTTATAAAAATATAAAATGCATTTTTCAAATGTTAATGATGCTAAAATGATGTGGCTTTAATAGGACATAAATTCTCATAATACACTCATATTCTCTAAGGCATTCTAGAAGAGGTAATTCTCTGCATCTCATTTCATATCCAGTGATGTCTGAGGTATTCTTAGGTGAGCACTAGACTAGCAACAGTAACTATGATAAGACACCTCACTGTTTAATGCCACGATACAATAAAAATTTATCTCATTTTTCTATGCGTAATGAATTTAGAAGGAACTCTGTTCTACAGTTCTGAACCCAGGGTCTTTCATGTGGCAATCTGGTGATGATAGCATCGGGTCTCACCTCTAGAAAGACATGAGTATTGTCAACTTGATCCTTAAGTTTTTGTGATGTCATTTTACAGTTTCTCAGATGAAAGACACAGAGCTAGTTACATGGTAGATAAGAACACCAAAGGCAGATTGGAACATGGAGAATAAGGGGGAGTAGAAAGAGAACTGGTCCAAGAAAAAAGCCATATTGTTACTTTTCATAATCTAGCCTCAGAAGTCAGATATGCAATTTTGCCATATTATAAGAGTTGAGAAGTCAGGCTCGTGTTAGAGAGGACAGACAAGATATTCCACCTTTCAATGGATTATCAAAATCACTTTGTAAGATGAGCATGTGCTATGAGATTAATACCGGTGTGCCCATCATTAGAAAATCCAATTTACCAAAGGTATCCTGGCCACACTTCCCCTTAATCTAGTTCTGATGAAACACACTAGATTTGAATTTTTAAAAAAATGTTATAGCTAAAAGGAAAAGACCATAAAATAATCACAGGCAACTTTTTTCCAATTACCGATTCAAAGAGTTTAAGTGATTGCCCAAGGTAAGACTGATAATTAGATATAAATATACTCAAATTGAACTAGGAATCTCTACCGTGGGCTCCTTTCAAAGAATTACAGCATTAGGACTTGTTTTATTGAGCTCTGTTGTACAGGGTCTTGGCCATGGTATAGCTCAGGGATAACCTCTGATCCTCAAATTTATTGAACTTGAAATCACCAGCTATCCAAGCTGGATACTTGGCTTGATATATTTAGCTGGTTGTTATCTGTACCTGAATCATTGCTCAAAAATGAAATATCAGATTACTAAATAACCAAGTGATATTTGATGTGTTTTTCATTTATTCTCAACTCAATCAACTAATTTGTATGAGACAAACTGACTATTTTAGTTACCTGTTACACAGACCTCAATACCTAACCAAAACAATTTCAAGGTTAACATTGGATTCTGGTTCGTGGTTTATAAGTTTTAGCACCATTGTGACAAGAAAGATGTGATAGGACATCTAAGATTATGGTACCTGGAGAATATGGCAAAGATATCTAATGTTTAATAAACAAGGAAATAGAGAGCAGAGAGTAAAGAAGTCAATATGATACTAACCCAAAGAGTCACTCCCTGGGGACATATTTCTTCTAGCTAGACTCTATCTTCTAAAAGTTCAATAACCGCAATAAATAATCTCATTAACTTATGACCAGTCATAAAATTTAGAGTAATATGCATAATACCTCGTGTTCCACTCACAAAACTCATATATCCGTCACATAATGTAAAAATGTATTTATTTAAACTTCAAGAGCCCCACAAGTTCTAAAAGTGATTCTAAAAGTCCAAAGTTCAAATTCTAATCTGAAATTCAAAGAAATCTCTTGGCTGTGAGACCTTGTAAAATGTAACAAAAAATGTTATATACATTTGATATATGGTAATAGTGACCTTGAGTGATTATTCTTGTTCCAAAGAGGAACAGGAAGACACGAAAGAAGCGTTAAACCAAATAGGAGCAAAACCAAGCAGGATCAGCAATGGATCCTGTATCTCCATGTCTAGTTAGTTAGAGTTTGTTGTTAGTACCGTGTTTGTAGCACACATGGCCTTTCTTCTGTCCTGGATCTACTTTGTAGATTTCCCCCCAGACACCCGATGTTTCTGGCATTTCTAACATCCCACCAGCTCCATGGCATCTTAGGTTTCATCCTTGTTGCTTCATCTGTGACCCTTGCAAGAAGTTTCTTGTATTACATCTTACCCTTTACATATTGCCTAGCCTCACTGACTTTGCTCAAATACTGTAGTAAAACTTAAGATGACACAAAAATTCTCCCATCGCTAGAATACTAGCTAATACTAGCTCCAAGTTTATGGTGTCAAGTTCTCCTGCCATCTTAAACACTAACTGAACCCACCCCACCCTTAGAACAAGATTTTAAAGATTCCTGAGTGTTTGAGAATTAATTAAACTGGGAAATAGTCCCTTAGATAGCCTTTATTACAGAGAGGGACCCAAAGACTTTCCCCCCACAAAAATAAAAAAAAAACCTCTTTATTTTCAAATAGTCTTAAATAAATTGCTGAATTTTCTCTGGGATATATAAGAGATTTATAAGACCCTACAAATTCTTCAAATTCCTTCAGTGCACTGTTAGTATATTTTTTTAGTATTAATTGCTAGGCTTCTTTTGTAATAGTCACAATATCTTTAACTATAGTTTTCTTCTGATGGTTAAATAGACCTTTTTTGATCACAGTGAACATTTTCCCACACCTTTCTTAACTTGCTGCTGACTATAAATGTGGCAAAGCGAAGTCAGCATCAACCTGTGCCACTGCTTGAATGCTATGCACCTTGGAAGTCCCTCTCAGTCAGATTTTCAGGGATCAGCCTGAGACAGACTGTCTCTTGTCTTTTTCAAAAATGTAATATAAATGGCCTCTATTTCAATCCATAACATAATCTTGTTCCTATCTGGAAGCTAGGAAGTATAGTCTTCACGATCAAGATTTTTATCGGCATTCCTGTCTTTTGAACTCTCATCAGAATCACTCACTGAGTTCTATTCGGACAATCTGGGGTTCTCTGGTCCTGCTCCCCGAAATTCTTGTGAATACCTTCTGAAAAATGTTTCCAAGGACTTAAGAATCATGTGCTCAGATGTAGTCACAATAACATTTCCTCCTTCTTGTTACTAATTTTCTGTAGTTATTTCTTCAATACCGTAACTGCAATAGCTAACAGTGCTTACCTAAAAGAAAAAAAAAAGTTTAATTTGGCTCACAGTTTCATAGGATTTGGGTTCACAATGGCAGAGAAGGCATACAACTAGATACTTACAGCATAAGGGTAAGAGCTTATGCTGCTTATTTATTAATTCATTTGTTTGTTTATTTATGCTGTTTATTAAGGATGTTTATTTCAAAACAGATCAGGAGGTACAGAGAATGACTATAAACCTGAGATGATGAAGCCAAATGACATAGCCTGAGCATTTAATGATCTCCTTCTCCCTCTCCACAACATCTTAAAGGCTACACAGCAGCCAACATCAGCTCCACTGGCTTGAGACTAGACATTAAAAATATGAGCATGTGGGGAATTCTTACTATTTAAACTCCAATGCTACATTACTTGTTTCTATGATATCTTTGAACTAAAGGGAAGAGGCCAATTTTTGCCTGAGATAGCAAATTTATATGCCTAAAAATATTCCAAGGATTTCTGTTGAATATTTTCGGTACCTTTTGCAGGTCTGTAGTGAAATTCTCAGCATTGCATGTGATACTAGTAAAATGTTTCATGAACCCCCCTCTTTTAAAATCTTGTTAGTTTCTTGATTTTGCTGGTCATTTCAGACAATCTACTATGGTTTTTATGAAGTTTATTATCATCAAATTCACTGATTTATACTCATTTACCTACAATTATTTCCTCCAATTATTGTCAGTTTATTTTTATATTTACTTCTAGATGATTCACAAGGCAATTTAAATTACTGACTTCAAGCATATTTTTGGTTATTAACTTATTTTAGTTTTATACATGTTCTTAACATTGGTTTAGCTTCTATCTCACAGACTTTTATGAGCTGTATTTTAATTTTTATTTAGTTAAATATATAATCTTATATTTACCCCAATAAAAGAAACCTGTCTAGTTAACAGCATTGTTGATTCTTTGCCTGTCTTTCCTGATTTTTTCCTAATGCTTTTACAAATTTTTAAGATGGGTTGCAAAATTTCCAGGTGTACAATGGAAATTTATTTTTAGTTCAGGCCTTCTGGCTGCCATACATTTTGCCTAACACATTGTGTAGTCTCATTTTTCATAAACATATTTAAGATTAAGTTAGTAGTATCGATTGGCTCATCATTTTATGAATACAGGCCCCACTCTCTTTCTAGAAAGTTCATTTGATCTGGACACAGGTTTATCTGATATTAATGCAGTAACTATACTTTCCGTTATTGTCATGATTTCTCTGTTTTCTATATTTAGGTCACATTTTAAAATTCACCTTACCAATAAATTTAATAGGTCAAGTTTACTATTACATTAAATATGATCACCATTTTGCAAGGGAAGCCATTTTATTTTTAATTTCAGACCACTCAATTTTCCCTCTCTATTTACCTTACCCTGCCCTTGTATCTGAGTTTTTTTTTTTTCATGTAAAGTTGAGAATTTTCCTTTCAATATTTGCAAAGATTTTTTTTGGAAGTTTGATGAGGGTTTCATTGAGTCTGTAAGCTGGTTTTGGTAGGATATCCATTTTTACTATGAGGATGGGACATCTTTTCATCTCCTGATATCATCTCCAAATTCTCTCTTCAAATACTTAAAGTCCTTTTCATACAGGTCTTTCTTTCACTTTCTTTCACTTTTTACAAAGTGTAATCCCAAGACACTTTATACTATTTGAAGCTACTATAAAGGTAGTTGTTAGTTGTTTCCTTAATGGATTTGTTTTTTTTTTTTTTGGTTAGTCTTCATTCAGCAACTTTGTTGAAAGCATTTATCATCCATAGGAGTTTTCTAGCAGAATTTTTTAGAATCACTTATGTATACTATCATATCTTCTGCAAATAAGGGCATTATGACTTCTTCCTTTCCAATTTGTATACCCTTGATCCCCTCCAGTTGTTTTATTGCTCTAGCTACAACTTAAAGAACATAACTGAATATATATGGAGGGAGTGGACAACACCTTGTCTTGTTCCTGACTTCAGAGGAATTTCTTTCCATTTAAATTTATGTTGATTATATCTTGCTGTAAATTTTCTTTATTATGTTTAGATAGGTCCCTTAAATCCCTAGTCTTTCCAAGACTTTGTTATCATGAACGCGTTGAATTTTGTCAAAGGTCTTTTTTGCATCTAATGAGATTATCATGTGGTATTTTTCTTTCAGTTTGTATGTATGGTGAGTTTATTTACTGATTTTAATATGTTGAACCCATACCTGCATCTCTGGGGTGAAGTCTACTTGATCATGGAGGAATGATGGATAAAACTAAAAAAAAAAAAAAAAAAAAAAAGAAGAAGATTCCTAATGATATTCTGCTATACTATAGATAAATGCTTTACCAAAACATTATCAGAATCTTTCCTATGGCAACAGATTAGATTGGAAAAGATTCAGAGACCCACAACCAGATACTATGAAAAAAGAAAGTCTAAGTTGGAGATTTATCAAATCCTTCCCCTCAGAGCTCAGGGAATTCCAGAGGGGATATAGAATACCAGGAGAACAAAGCTCTCTGAATCAACTAAGCAAGGTGCATATGAGCTCACAGAGATTGAATAGCAAGCTCAGGTATTACATGGGTCCCCTGCATAATACATATATTATAGCTTTTAGGTTAGTACTTTTATGGGACTCCTGATTGTAAAAATGATAGGGTCGGCTTCTGATCCAGCCATCTGACCCAGAGGGTAAGTGGGTCCCAGCCCAGCCGACTAGGCATCTGGCCCCAGAGGGTACTAAGGATACCCTCTCATCCCCAAAACCTTTGGGCCACTAAGGGATCTTCCCCCACCTATTGGCTTTTCTGCTTAGCACACCCCAGCTTTAATCCAAGCATCCATCCTAATCAGTGGCCGGGTCCTAGGTTCCCAAAAGGAACTCAGCCTGCTTCTGGGCTGAGGCCTTGAGGGAAAAGGGGGCGTGTACAAAGCCACAGGGCTTTGTGTGGTGCACTGAGCAGAGAAGCCTGCCCTTTTGTCTGTGACAGGCTCTTTTAGAGGGCTTCTGACACAGACCCATCTGGATCTGAGGAGCTCAGCAGGTTCTTGGGCCAGCAAGGGCCCCTGATCCAGATCCATCCAGACGAAGCAAGTGGCCCCTATCAAGTACCAGTTGATCCAATAGGAGGGGAAAAGATGGGCAAGCACCAATCCAGGAGTTCCTCTAACAACCTGAAAAGCAACGTGACAACACCAGAAACCAGCAATTATGCAACAAGAAGATCTGAGCAACCTAATCTAGAAGAAGTAAAAGAAATCAACTTTAAACGTCTTTATGAAAGTGATAGAGACCATTAAAGAAGAGGTGAAAAACTCCTTTAAAGAAAGGGATGAGAAGACTAACAAAAAGTTAGAAGAATTGAATAAATACATCAAAGATACCCTTGAAAGCCCAAAAAAGCAATCAAACAGGTGAAGGAAACAGTTCAAGACCTGGAAATGGAGTCAATGAAGAACACAAATCGAGAGATGGCTGAATATGGAAAAGATGAATAAACCAACAGGATCTGCAGAGACAAGTATAACCAAAAGAATACAAGAGATGGAAGAAAGAATCTCAGACACTGAAAATACGATAGAGAAAATAAACTCACTGACCTAAGAAAACAACAAATCCAACAAATTTGTAGTACAAAACTTCCAGGAAATCTGAGATATCATGAAAAGAACAAACCTAAGAATAATAGAGGTAGAAGAAGGAGAATTCCAGCTCAAAGGCCCAGAAAATATATTCAACAAAATTCTAGAAGAAAACGTTCCCAATCTAAAGAAGGATATTCCTATGAAGGTTCAAGAAGCATACAGAACACCGAATAGGCTGGATCAAAAAAAAAGGTCCCCTCATCATATAATAATCAAAACACAGAACATACAGAATAAAGAAAGAATATTAAGAGCCACAAAGGAAAAAGGTCAAGTAACATATAAAGGTAAACCCATGAGAATTACACCCAACTTCTTTATGGAAACCAAGAAAGCCAGAAGGTCTTGGATAGATGTGCTACAGACACTAAGAAACCATGGATGCAAGCCTAGACTACTATACCCAGAAAAGCTTTTTTTCACCATCGATGGAGAAAACAAGATATTCCAGGAAAAAAGCAAATTTAAGCAATACATAGCCACAAACCCAGCCTTACAGAAAGTACTAGACAATAAGCCACAGCTAAAGGAACCAAACAACGCCCATAATAACAGAGACATCAAACAACTCTCCACCAACACAACTCCAAGTAGGGAAACACACAAGCCCTACAACCAAAAAAAAAAAAAAAAAGGAAAAAAACCAGAATTAACGGATATTCTTATATGGTCATTAATATCGCTTAATATCATTGGTCTCAACTCACCTATAAAAAGGCACAGGTTAAGAGATTGGATATGAAAACAGGATCCAACATTTTGATGTTTACAAGAAACACACCTCAACAACAAAGACAGACATTTTCTCAGAGTAAAGGGTTGTGAAAAGGTTTTTCAGTCAAAAGCCCTAAGAAACAAGCAGGTGTGGCTATACTAATATCTAACAAAATCAACTTCAAACTAAAATAAATCAGAAGAGATGGAGATGGACACTTCATACTCATAACAAGAAAAATTCATCAAGATGAAATCTCAATCCTGAATATCTATGCCCATAATGTAAAAGCTCCCACTTATATAAAAGAAACGATTCTAGAACCCAAAGCACACATCAAACCCCACACACTAATAGTAGGAGATTTCAACACTCCTCTCTCACCAACGGACAAGTCACCCAGACAGAAACTTAACAAAGAATACGGGATCTAACAGATGTAATGAATCAAATGGACTTGATAGACATCTATAGAACACTCCACCTAAACGGGAAAGAATACACATTCTTCTCAGCATCTCATGGAAACTTCTCAAAAATCAATCATATACTTAGTAACAAAGCAAACATCCACAGTTACAAAAACGTTGGAGTAACCACCTGTGTTATCGGATCACCATGGAATAAAGTTAGAATTTAACAATTCTACCCCCAAAAAGCTTACAAATGCATGGAAACTGAACAGTCAGCTACTGAACCACTCCTGGGTAAAGGAAGAAATAAAGAAGGAAATTAAAGTCTTCCTTGAAATCATGAAAATAAAGAAACAACATACCCTAACCTATGGGACACTATGAAAGCAGTGCTAAGAGGAAAGTTCATAGCACTTAGTGCTCACATAGAGAAAACAGAGAAAGCACACATTAAAGAATTAACAGCATGCCTGAGAAATCTAGAAAAAAAAGAAGCAGACTCACCCAGGAGGAGTAGAAGACTGGAAATAATCAAACTAAGGGCTGAAGTCAACAATATAGAGACACAGAAAACAATACAAAGAATCAATGAAACAAAGGGCTGGTTCCTTGAGAAAATCAATAAGATCGACAAACCCTTATTCAATCTAAACAAAAAGGCAGAGGGAGAACACTCAAATTAACAAGATCAGAAATGAAAAGAGGGACATAACAACAGACAATGAGGAAATTCAGAGAATATTTAGGTCTTACTACAAAGCCTGTATGGCACAAAATTGGAAAATGTAAAAGAAATGGAAGTGGCAGGATATAAAATCAACTCAAAAAATTCAGTACCCCTCCTATATACAAAGGATAAAAAACAGAGAGGGAAATTAGAGAAACATCACCTTTCA
>JAQHUG010000017.1:5147977-5173327 GCA_028555095.1 Dicrostonyx torquatus | reverse complement strand
TGGCTTTTTGGGAACCTATTCTATATGGATGCACACCTTCTTAGACAGAGATTGATGGGGGAGGGCCTTGGGCTACCCACATGGCAGGGTATCCTGCCCCATCTCTAGGAATCAGGGGTATGGAGGTGGGGCAGTGGAGGAGCAGGAGGGCCTGGGACAAGGGGAGTAAATGTAAATTTTTTTCTTTTAACAATAAAAAAATAAAATTTCAAATTAAAAAAATGAGTCTTTGATTCTTGTGCCTGTTCTTGGGACTCTTCCTCCTGTTGAATTGATGTGTCCAATTTCGATGCAGTAGTTTGGCTCTCTCTTATTATACTTTATTTTTTATGTTTAGTTGTTCTCTTAAAATCCCATTCTTTTCTAATGAGAGACAGAAAGGGAAATGATCTGGGGGTGAGTGAGTGGGAAGGAGTAGAGGGGAGAAACTATAATCAGGATACTTTTTTTTGAAAAAAAATCTATTTTCAATAAAGGAAAAAATGTAAAATAAATTAAGTCATATGGCAGTTGATGGGTAAAAATAAGTTCAAAGGAAATCTAGACAGCATGTCTCTCTTTAATTTTTCATTAAAAAGTTGTCTTACCACTTTCCTTACAAGACTTTCAGAAATCTCTACTACAATGAGGTAACATTTGCTTCAGCTACCCCTAAACAAAACAGAACAAAACAAAAAGAATTATAAAACTCAAAGAAAAAGTATAGCTGTTATATTTTCCCCACAGTCTTCTTTCCTGTTACTTCACTCTTCCTGGAATTTTTGAATTTCTTCTCTTAGATTTGTTTTATGTTATTCAGATGGCTTGCTTTGCCTATCCATTTACGTTAGGTCTGAGAGTGAACACATTCTTAGTTTTTCCACACTGTAACATCTTAAGTTCTTCCTAGCTCCTGAATAATACGTTATCTAGGTATGAAGCTATAGGTTCTTTTTTTTTTCTTTTACTAAAATGTCTTCTCTCTTCTTTCTAAGCTCCATAATTTCTGATAGGAAACTATTATTTTGTTTTTCTCTTAGAGGTAAGGTGTCAATTTTCTCTGATTGCCTTGAAGAATTTTTACTTGCCCTGTTTTCAAAAAAATAATCATGATGTGTCTGCACTTATTTTATCTTTTTTCATGTTTAGGTGTATTAATCTTGATTCTGTTGGTTTACATCTTTTAATAAATTTGAGTAAAATTCTGTAGTCATATCTTCATGTAATTTTTAGCTCTTTTCATTTGTTATAGTCGCTGAGACCTCTAAAACTCAATTCATGCAATTCATTTCTTAAATTCAACTTTCCATTTGTTATTCCTAGTGAGTGACTTCCATTATTCTATCTTCTAGCTCACTGAATATACCATCTGGGCCATCCATTCTGTTCTTGAGTCTATCCATTGAGCTGTTTATCTCAGTAATTGTTCTTTCAGTTTTGAAGTTTCCACTTGGTTGTTCATGTGTCTTTTAATTGTTTATGGAGACTTTTTGTCCTTTCTTTTGTAACCAGCACATTTTTATTGCTCATTAAATCACTTTTTTTGTTGTTGGAGCTGCTCTTTTAACATCTTAGATAATTTTGACAGTTTTGTGGTGTTGGTGATGGCAGTCCTTGATTTTCGTTGTTTAAAAATCTCTGTTTGAGTTCTTCCTAGTGTTCAATATGACAAGTATATTTTAGTTGAAATCTGGACACTTTAGTGCTCTAAGATTCTCAGTCTTCAGGCATCTCATTTACTTTTTTAGTAAAAAGGTGGATGCTTGCTCCATTCTCCTGCAGCCAAAACCTCGCTAACAGGCTTTTAAAAATGGCATCACCTAGACTTAACTTTCTTATAGCGTGTTTTCTTTATGAAAAGTCAATAGATCGGTTTATTTGAAAGATTTCCTGGCTCATGGCATAGTGGCTGTGCCAAATGCATGAATTCAATGTGGACTTTTGTGTTGATTCATAACATTGGCATCTCTTCAGACTCCTAAAAAGCAGAGAAAATGATAATCTACACTTAATGTTCACTTAATACACAAAGAAAATACTTGAATCTGGCACACCCAACACAAACATGAATCTAATATTAAGAATAAACAAAAATGGTCATAAGTCAGACACAATGGCATACACCTGTGAATCCTGGTACTTGTTAGGCTGAGGCAGGGAAATTTTGAGTAAAGAAATACCTGCGTTACATAGAGACAGAGTCTTTCTATGTAACGCAGGTATTTCTTTACTCAAAATTTCTTTATGAAACTCTGTCTCAAAAGGAAAATTAGCTTTATAAATAGAAATAAATAGTAAGAGAAATGATGTTTACAATTTTACAGCCAGTATTCTCCTAGGAAAGTGACAAGTTGGCAAAAGTTGGTCAATCTTTCAATTTCCAATGGCATCACAGTTACTATGATTTATTTCTATTTTATAAATGGACGAATGCAAGCTAGGGGTTTATAAATTTTGCTGTAAGTTAATGGATAATACATTGTTCAAAACTGACTGTGTCTGGTTTCTAGGTTCTTGATTATTAGAGACCTGGGATGTTTGGAATGTGCAATTAGGGTCCCAAGATTGAAAAACACAGAAATAATATTCACAATCACAAGAATCTTTACATTTAGCCCTAGTGATCAACTTGCAGCTGAGATTTGCAACACATTAGCAGAATCTCACTAAATAAAATGCTAGAAGTTCTCTGTAATTAACTTACAAAGACTCACACTGACAGCCTAGATAAACAGATAAGAGAGAACTGGGGGACTGTAAAGAAGAAGAAATTATGAGTTCACAGACTCACAGACTTGGGTGAGTGTGAAAATTACTTGACCCATTTGAAGGGACCTGATGGAGATTTGAGAGTGGTTGTGGAACTCATAGGGAGTAGAACACATTACTCCAATTGCTCCAACATTGATAAATAATCATAAATCATGTTAATAACAATCATGAACAAGCAATAATCTTGCCACACACCAAAAGATGAGCTAAACCGTCACATACATGTTAATACCAAAGATGTACCTTTGGCTCAGGCTTGTATTAAGTGCCATGGATTTTCCCTACCACATTCTAAAAGGATGCACACAGGATCCCAGCATTGAGCACTAAAGGCTTCAGAGTCCTCATGGAGAAGTACTACTTTTTCCAGAAACTAGTGGATCATGGAATGTGAATCTTGGACTTTGGGTTCATGGTAATGTAAACATTGTACCATGAAATCTTAATACAGTGGGTGTCATCCTTCCTCATGCTGTGACTCTTTAACATGGGTTCTTGTTGGCAGAGGTTTCTGTCCTGCCCAGTCCCACAGCAGTTCAGCCCCAAAGAAACACAGAGAGGTCTACATTAATTATAAACTGGTTGGCCTATTAGCTCAGGCCTCTTATTAACTAATTCTTATATCTTATATTAACACAATATTCTTGGTTTGTTAGCCACGTGGCTTGGTACCTGTTATCAGTGAGACAGTCTCATCTTGCTTCCTCTGCTCCTGTGTGATGACTGCAGACTGAATCTTTTCTCTTCCCAGAATTCTCCTGTTCTCATTTCCCTGCCTATACTTCCTGCCTGGTCACCCTGCCTATGCCTGGCTACTGGTCAATCAGCATTTCATTAAATAAGTACAAGAAACAAATCTTCATAGGGTAAAACCTTTGTCCCACAGCAGTTGCTTATCTTGTGGTCACACCAACCATAAAATTATTTTTCATGCTACTTTATAACTGTGATTCTGCTACTGTTATGCATCATAACATAAACATCTGTGTTTTCTTATGGCCTCAGGCAACCCTTGTGAAAGGGTTGCTTGATCCCCAAAGGGGTTGTTACCCACAGGTTGAGAACCATTCTCTCTTTTTTTCTTTTTCTTATTAAATTTTTTCTTTTATTTTACATATCAACCACAATTTTTCTTTCCCCCATTTTCCCCACTTCCCATCTACCTAGTCCCTTCTACTATTCCTTCATTCAGAAAGAGACTGACCTCCCGTGGGAGTCAACAAAGCAGGGCATATCAAGTTGAGGAAGGACACTACTCCACCTCTTGCATCAAGGCTGGGCAAGGCATCCCAGCATGTTAAATAAGTTCCAAAAAGCCAGCTCATGTGCTAGAGACAGATCCTGAATCCACTGCCAGGGGCCACACAAACAGATCAAGCAGCACATCTGTCACCCACATGCAGAATGCCTAGGTCAGTCCCATCCAGACTAGCTCCCTAGCTGTCAGTTCAGGGTCCTTGAGCTCCCAGGAGCTCAGGTGGACTGTCTTTATGGAATTCCCTGTCATAATCTTGACTCCCCTTACTCATACAATCCCTCTTATATCTGTTTAACTGGACTCCCTGAGCTTGACCCAGTGCTTGACTGTGTGTCTCTGCATCAGTTACTGGATGAAGGCTCTCTGATTATAATTAGAGTATTCACCAATCTTACAGGAGAAGTCCAGTTTGGGCACCTTCTCCACTATTGCTAGGAGTCTTATCTTGTGTCACCATTGTGGATTCCTGCGAGTTTCCCTGGTATCAGGTTTCTTTCCAACCCCAAAATGACCCCCTTTATCGAGATACCTTTTTCATTTCTCTCTCTGTTCTGGTCCTAACTTGACCAGCCCAATCCCTCGTGGTCCCATCCTTCATCCCCTCCATACCCCACTTCCCCCCAATTTACCCAGGTGAATTTATTTATGTCTCCTTCTCAAGAAAATCCATGTGTCCCTCTTAGGGTCCTCCTTGTTACCTAGCTTCTCTGGGATTGTGGGTTGTAGCTTGGTTATCCTTTGCTTTACATGTAATATCCAATTATGAGTGAGTTCATACCATGTTTGTCTTTCTGAGTCTGGGTTATATCACTCAGGATGATTTTTTATTGCTTCATCCATTTGCCTGCAAATGTCATGGTGTCATTTTTTTAACCACTGAGTAATACTCCATTTTGTAAAAGTACCACATTTTCTTTATCCATTCTTAAGTTGAGGGGCTTCTAGATTGTTTCCAGTTTCTGGATATTATAAATAATGCTTGTATGAACATAGTTGAACAAGTGTCCTTGTGGTAAGCATCTTTTGAGTGTATGCCCAAAATTGTTATAGCTAAGAATCACTCTCATAAAGAATGAAAATTCCTATCCTTTTCCTGTTCCCCATTAAGATTGGCTTAGCAAACTTTAACAGATCAGCAGTCTATAAGTATTAAAAAAAATTATCCCAGAATCTACTATATTCACTGGAGACACGCATAATGATCCAATGCAAGAGTAGAAATCAGTAAAAGGTATTGTACTGGCTAGAGTCATCTGTAAAAAGGGAGCCTCGGTTGAAAAATGCCTCCATAGATAGGGCTATAGGTAAGCCTGTAGAATATTTTCGTAATTAGTGATTGATGTGGTAGGGACTAGCGCATTGTGAGTTGGGCTAGTCCAGGATTACACAATCCTAGGTTCTATAAGAAAGGAGGCTAAGCAAACCAGTAAACAGTACCCATCCATGGCCTCTGCATCAGTTCCTGCCTCCAAATTCCTGTCTATTTTTGAAGTCCTGTCCTGCCTTCCTCTAATGATGGACAACAATGTGGAAGTGTAAGCCAAATAAATCCTTTTGGTTTTGGTCATGGTGTTTCATCACAGCAACAGAAACCAAGACAGAAATTGGTGCCAGGTAGTGAGAGTATTGGTGTGACAGACCTGAGCTTGTGTTTTGGGAAGGATTATGGAAGGGCTTTGAAACTTTGAATGAGGAAAGTCACTGAATGTTCAAAGCCTGGCAACCTGCTCTATGAGAGTTTGGAAGATAAGAATGTTGAGAAAAGTTCAGATGATGGGAGGCCTGGCTTGTGAAGTTTCAAAGAGAAACAAAGACTCTACCGGGCCATTTAGGTGACATATCTGTGGTGTCTGGTCAGTCAGAGCTGAAGAACCGGCTGTCATTAGCAAGAGCCAAGAACCACTAATGTAAAACTTTTACTTTGCTGGGACAATAAGATCAGTTTGCTGGGACTAAAGAATCAGCTGTGATTGAGAAGAGACCAGCATCATTGAGGTGAAGTTTAGTAGGAAGTGTTTCCTGAGCCTTAGCACACCGAAGCTATGTTCTAAAAGTGGCCTGGGTTGTACCTTGTGTAGCCGCCAAACTTGGTACTGTGTTAGAGTTTCCCAAGCCGTACTTGTTTTGAATGTATGAAGAAGTCATGGAGAGCAGTTGAGGCTTGGACTGTGATGGACCAAGTTAGGCCATTGATGATGTCATAGCCTCAGCAGCAGGTAAGATCCAATATCAAAAGGGTCATGAGGAAAAGTTGAGGCTTGACACCAAAACAGAGGCCAGGAGAGGTTATTGGCAAAAGTACAACCCAGTGTCAACAAGAGACCCCACCACTTTGGATATTCCAGTAACATGGAATGACCACTGCGAGCAGAAGCAGCAGTGGAGTGGAGCTGTCTGGAGCCTAGAACAAGCTGGATGTGCTGCTGTGCACCGAGCAGAAAAACCCATGCTCTGTTGGGGAGCCTAGAATATCATGAGTGGATTCCAGACATTAGATACTGAGTTATTTATAGTTGCACTTTGGCTTTGTTTTGTTCAAAATGTGACTGTGCTCCTCGTTCTTCATTCTTGAAATAAGAAAATATTGAACTTGTTTTTTTTTATTTTAAAGGAGCCCATAGTAGACAGACATTAGATTTTTAAAAGATTGGATTTTTAAAGAGACTGGATATTTTCAAGAAACTGAAATTGTAATGTGTTTGAATTTGTAAAAACTGTGGAACTTTTTACTTTTGTAAAATGTTTTAGATTGCTATGTCTATATCAATGTATAATCTTGGAGATGAAAAAGAAAGGAAAGGTTGTGACTTTAACAGTGAAGTATTTTTTGTATCAGGTTGAAAGGGGTTGGTTGTGTTGGCTACTTTATGTCAACTTGATGCAACCTAGCGTCTTCTGAAAGACGGGAGCCTCACTTGAAAATGTCTCCATAAGACTGTGGGTAAACCTTAGGGAATTTTCTTACTTAGTGATGGATGTAAGAGGAATCAGTCTACCCTGATTGGGGCCACTCTCGGGCTTGGGGTCTTGGATACTATAAGAAAGCAGGCTAAGCAAGTCAGAAAGCACCACTCCTCCACGGACTCTACCTCACCTCCCCACCTCTAGGTTCCTGCCCTGTTTTAATATCCTCATAACAGATCACAACGTGAAAGTGTAAGCCAAATAGACCCCTTCTTCCTCAATAGGGCAGAAAACATAACTAAGGCTATTCTTGACATCTGTCCAGCTCTCAATTATTTATTCAGTAACTAATTACTGAATATTTGCTCTATGCTGGGAATCATGTTAAATCTTTCAGTTACATAAAGGAACTTTGTTGAGTTGATTGCCAAAGAATGACTACATAACACAGCAGATGCACCAGTTAATCATAGGAACAACATAAAAGAGTGGATTAGCTGCTGCAAAATTGAAGTATTCCTTGCTAAGAAGAGTTTTATGACACTGTGTGCAGCAGAGAGCATAACCCAGTCCAAGGGAGCAGAAGTTTTCCCAGAGGAGGTGACATTTAAACAGATGCATTGATTTTGAGTGAGGTGAGCAAGGCCAATGTTAAGACAATTCCGGTCAGACAGAACGGCCTACGCAAAAGCCCTAGGTCTTGGGGTTACACCACAGACTGAAGGAGTCACAGAGAGCTGGTCACTCAACCCTGTGACCACAGGAGTGTGGAGGAGAGCATCTCAAAGGTTAAGGACAAAGCACACACTGGTTAGCATGCTTAGAGTATCTGAAGCTGACCAGCTCAGTTTAGTCACTATGGGGATGACAGGAGTCTCTGCCTAACTCCGTTGCCTTCCTGTCTTTGTACAAGAATGTGAAAGGTGCCCTCCTTATATCTTGAAAACCTCATCTTCTGCACAGCAGGGGTTTTCAAGGCATCGCCACTGGCATTTGAAGAGCAGTACTGACTGTGTCTTGTGAAGAGTCATCTCTGAGCAGCGAGAGTTATTTCTGTGTCATCTCCTCAGATCACAGGCAGCTGGACTTCCAGGATCTTCCCGGCCTGCTCAGGTCATCACGTAGCTTATGAAAGGCAGAGGAACTCACCCAGCTACTGGCACTAGCATGGACTAACTAGACGATATGCTGTAAGCTCCTTTGAAACCTGAGGATGTCTTTTCCTCTCTTTGGAGCTCATTACAACACTGAGCCTACTATTGACAATCCCACCGAGTCTCCTATCAAAGAACAGCAGAGAGATATAATTTCCTGTGCCATTCAGTCATCCCATTTCCCTGAAACTCATTTCACTATAAAATGGCAGGGTCGCATAAATCATACACACTTTCCCCACTTACATACAGTTGGAATTCTTTTAGCAGCAGTTTTTTTATGTGTGTACAGAACAGCTATGCTTTTTTTGAAAGAGTAATTAGCAACCATGTATTGTTGGAACTATTGCTTACGTGATTAATTTCATCAATTAAAAAAAAAACACACTGACTGACTCCACTTATCCATAAAGAACACTCCTAGGTGCTAGAGATGCAATGGAAAGAGACCCTTCAAATTCTTACAATGTAGCTCAAAAAGGAAACTCAGGAAAGGAGAGGGCCAGCAAGGTGGCTCATTGGGAATTGTTCCTGCTGCCAAGTCTTATGATCGTAATTCAATCTCTGGGCCTTGCATGGTGGAAGGAGGGAACCGACTCCTGACTGTTTCCTCCACCTATGTGTCGTGGAATGCACATGCTCACATTCATACATTCACATAGAGATCCACATGCTACATAGCTAAATTAAATGTAAAATCAAAATAAGATGAAAAGAATGAGCACAGAAGAGATGAAACAGGAATAAAGAAGAAACATAGGCAGTAAGGAGAAGGGAATAGGAAAATGAGGGGGTAAGGGAAAGAGACTGCTGGCATTGTAATTAGTGAAGAAACTCAAAGTGTTTGTGTTAATCACCCTTGGAACATTATCTGATCAACAGTTACCATGTGGCAGTCGACTCCAAGACTCTGTGACTTAAAATAAACTGGCACTTTAAAAAAGTGAAAAGGTTTCTGGATTGACAATTCTGGAAGGATTCAGTTGAGTCTCTCTCTCTCTCTTTCTCTCTCTCTCTTTTTCTCTCTCTCTCTGTCTCTCTATGTCTCTTTCTCTTTCATGTGTGCTTCCATTTCTTTTTCTGTCCCACAGCATTTCCTCCTTGAGATCTCCAGCTTGAGTTCCTTAAAGTGCAGTCATCATGAGAGTTGCAGTAACTAACTGATTTCTAATGAGAGTGAAAGCTTCCAATCACTTTGTGTCAAAGCCTAGAGCTAGTCATAGCACTCTGCTTGCTGCTTCTCTGGATAGGAAAGTTCCATGAGACTCAAGGAGTTAGTATGAAGGCCCACCTTCCAAGGGAAGAAGTGTGAAGACAGAAGCAGTCATAAGCAAACAACTAGAGGGTCTGCGACACAGTATGGAGTGATACAGTATGACTTTTCTCAGGAGATGATGACAACTGAGTGCCAAATGTCAAAAAGAAACTTAAATGCTAGTCCCCTAAGAGCAGACCTTACTTGACCAAGGGACTAACAAGCATGTGACTCATGAGAGACTGCTATAAACGAGGAAAAGGTGACTGTGTGGGTGGCTAAGACTTCCCAATCCAGAAATAGACTTTGAGCAGTAGGGTGGGAAACATAGAATCAATTAATCCTGGGCATGCATGAATTCAAATGCTATCCTTAGTGTGAATGATAACACTAGAAGCTTTAGAAAATACAATGAGTGAACTATTAAATATTTGAAGGACCACAGAAGCCCATGAGCTGCACTTGGTCTAGACACAGAGATGTGCTCATGCAATCTTGACACCATGGTTCCTCATAAGCTCTGCAAAATGACAATACTAGTCAGCATGCCAATGTTGATGAGGGAAAACTTACAGGTCTTACTCCTAGATGAGAAGCTAAAGGTAATCAATGACAACTAAGAGAGGGGAATCAGTTTTCTCTAGGGATGGGATTCCTGAGATTTTCTGGTCAATCCTAAACACATGTACATGCGAGTAACATTAAATAGACTCAGTAGGTTTTTTTTGTGTGTGTGTAACAATAATAACTATTTGCATATTGTTGTAAAAGTTATGCATATATAGTTATACATCTATATAGATATGTGTAAAAATAATAAAGATGTCATGAATTTAAGAGATAGTGCAGGAGCATGGGAGGAGTGGAGCGGGATGTGTGGAAATGTTATAAATACAGTACTCAAGTATGTTATTCTCAAAAATATAAAAAATTGAAAAATTCAGCAGATAGAAGAGCAGCAAGGGTACTATAATAATTAAAGTTTGAGGTGAAAAAAAAAACTTGGACTAGCTTCATTCCTTGTGGCATATATATGAAGGTGGATACATCCAGTGTAATTGAATAAATTAAATATGGAGTCCTATATGTATCTATAGGTGTCTAGGCACAAATAAAATCATATATATAGATTTAGAGATATATCCATATAAACATTTAACTAGATATAGAGATTATGAAATATATATGGAGATATACAGAAATACATACACACATATACATACATATATATACACACAGAGAGAAGAAACATAACTTAAGCTAAAATAGAAAATAGTCTAGCCAGGCAGTGGTGGCACACTCCTTTAATCCCAGCACTTGGAAGGCAGAGGCAGGCGGGTCTCTGTGAGTTCGAGGCCAACCTAGTCAACAAGAGCTAGTTCCAGGACAGGCTCCAAAGCTACAGAGAAACCCTGACTCCAAAAACCAAAAAAATAAAAGAAAGAAAATAGTCTATAACTATAGATTTAGAGACTAAGGATGATATAAGCAATTGGCGTTAGAAAAGTTGACTTCATGGGAGAGTTGGGATTTGCTTCACTAGAGAAGAATGGGCTCAGGAATAGCCCTAAATTCTGCCCTACCTGTAAGAGAATGCATCATATCTATGGATACCTGGTGATATTTTACCACATCACCCCATGGACACCTTCCCTTGCCCCTTCCTTTCATGTCAGCATTCTTTACTCCTGCACTGTTATGTTGGGAGATGATTTGTAATAATTGGAACAAGAAAGAACTGGCTTCACCCAGGTGACTGCCAAGTACAAGATGTATGCTGCAGGCAAATTATCTCACTTCTTAAAGCTTCTGTTATTCAGCTTCAAGAAAATAGCATGGCATAGTCTTCAAGGGCTGCTATGAAAATTAAAAAGCATAACATGTATGGTATGTACTTAATGATATATCTAGAAACCACTAGAGTTCATGTGATTCTCAAGTGACTCAAATCTTGCTTGTTCCTCAAGATCCAGTCTTTCTTTGATGGTGCATGAAACTTTTTTCAATCATCCCCAGACTTGATTGCACCAATGCAATGCATCAAGTAATCCCATCCTACAGATAAAAATATGGCATATTGGTCTTTTAATGTATTTGCTACAAATAATTTGTTTTATTAAATATGATAATAATTAAATATGGTTAGAAGAGGTCCCACTTGTTTGTCCCGGCCCCTCAGCTAGCTTAGCCCCGAAATAACCACACAGAAATTGTATTAATTAAATCACTGCTTGACCCATTAGTTCTAGCCTCTTATTGGCTAACTCACATCTTGATTTAACCCGTTTCTATTAATCTGTTTATCACCACATGGCTGTGGCTTACCGGGAAAGAATCAGCATGTCTGTCTCTGGCAGCTCCATGGTGTTCTTCTCTGACTCTGCCTCTCTTCCTCCCAGCATTCAGTTCTGTCTTCCCTGCCTACCTGAGTTCTGCCCTATCAACTAGGCCAAGGCAGTTTCTTTATTTATTAACCAATTAAAGCAACACAAAGACAGAAAGACCTCCTACACCAAAATATAACTTTAATTGAGCCACTGATTTACTGTTTAACTTATCTTTCACTCTCTTCTAACATCTTCACAGTCTGGAGTGCTTCACAAGTACAATGCAATTCCCTACAGGTTAATTCTCATAATTTTTCCATTTAGTGACTAATTCTCCTCTAATATTAAAAGTCCAATGGAAGATGTCTTTTATATATTATTGAAATAAGAAAATTGTAAAGGAAGATTATAATTTTAAAAAAGAGATAAGTTGGGGAAACCTAGAAGGAGTTGATGGGGAGAACAAAGTGTGGATGTGGTCAAGATACAGTGTATATATGTATGAAATTTTAAAAAAATAAATAAAAATTTAAATCTAAAAAGCTAATATAGTGAGTCACATGTGTGTTCTTAACTAAATATGATGGTGGTTTTGGAAGACATTTTATTCTTTTTAAAGATTTTTTAAATTTATTTTTTATAAAAACCATGGCTTCTCCTTTCTCCTCTCCAACTGTTTCCTACCACTAACTCCTTTTTACCTCCCTTCATACACTTCTCCGAAAGGGTAAGCCTCCCATGGGAGTCAACAAAGCATGGAATATCAAGTTGAGGCAGGGCCAAGCTCCTCCCCGCTACATCAAGGCTGAGGGAAACATCCTGCCAAAGGGAATAGGTTCCAAAAAGCCAGCTCATGCACCAGGGACAGGTCCTGATCCTCCTGCTAAAGGCCCACATACAGACCAAGCTACACAACTGTCACAGGCATGCAGAGGGTCTAGGTCAGTCCCATGCAGGCTCCCTAGTCCTGTCAGTCTATAGTCCCTGAGCTCTCAAAGCTTGGGTCATCTATCTCTGTGGGTTTCCCCATCATGATCTTGACCACCCCAGACCCCACTCATATAATCCCTCCTCCCTTTCTTGGATTAGACACCCAGAACTTAGCCCAGTGCTTGGCTTTGGATCGCTGCATCTCCTTTCATCAATTACTAGTGAAGGTTCTATGATGACAATTAGGGTGGTCACCAGTCTGATTACAGGGGAAGGCCAGCTCAGGCACCCTCTCCACTATTGCTTGCTGTCTTAGCTGAGGTTATCCTTGTGGATTCCTGGGAGAGTCCCTGGTATCATGTTTCTCCCAAATCCCAAAATGGCCCCCTCTCTCAAGATACCTCTTTCATTGCTCTCCCTCTCTATCCCACCCCACCACCAACTGGAGAAGTTCATTCTTATTATTTTCATTTAGTTTCAGATTCAGTAACATTTTACAGACGTAAAGTGCAGGGTTCTCTGATGAAAAGGTTTTGTTAGCTATGATGTGACCTGGAAGTGAGGCAGTCGATATCTATGAAGTCATATTGATGTCTCAGAGTCCCAAGTATATTGTATTATATTAGAACATGTATGAATACTAAAAGAATTATTCAGCCCTATTGATATAAAATTTACCTCTGATAATGTAACGTCTTGTGGTAGAAGTGCTGACTGGTATCTCAGTTTATGTGTTACAAATAATATTTTATTAAAAATATTATTTCTAAGTTAAGTATTATATTTAAAAAATATCCTGTAAGACATGCCTTTGTTGATAAAGTCCTTACCACACAAGTATAAGAACCTGAGTTCAAATCTCCAGGAATCATGTCAAAGTCATATGCAGGGCACTTGTTTATAACTTACAATAGTGAATAGGAGGGACAGAGATCATAATATCCTTAAAGCTCATGGCTAGGCAAGATTAATTGAACTGATGAATTCCATGTTCAATGAGAGAACCTGTCTCAAAAAATGAGATGAAGAGGAATCTAGAGAGATATCTAAGGTCAACCTTTGTCTCCACACATATATGCATACACAAACCCCCCATACACACACGCACACACGCATGTATACATGTGCATACCTTGTTCTTCTCTAGTCTACCTGTGACTACAAACATGCTCTGATATTTCTGTATATTATAAAGACCTGCTCTCCAGAGCTGAAGTTCTGCCTCTCACTGTGACTGCCAGTGGGGACTGACTGAGAAACCAATGATAATGGCACTGGTACCTAGCTCTTCTGCATGTATTGGCTTTTTGGGAACTTATTCTATATGGATTCACATCTTCCTAGACTGAGATGGAGGGGGGAGGGCCTTGGGCTTCCCATAGGGCAGGGTATCCTGCCCCATCTTAAAGAAGCAGGGAGAGGGTGGTAGGGTAGTAGGGGAGCAGGAGGGCCGGGAACAAGGGGAGTAAATGTAAATTCTTCTTTTAACAATAATAATAATAAAAAAGAATAATAAGATGAAAAATATAAAAAAAGTACATGAAATTGAGACCATGTTAAACAAAATTAATAGGCACAGAAAGGTTAAGAATTGTACACTTTGTCTTAGAAGAGAAAGAAAAAGACACAGACAGAAAAAGAACCTGAAATAGAACACAGAAGGAGAAAGGAAGTCAGGGATATGGACTGCACTCACAGCATAGTATAACTATGTATGCAAACATCACTGCCACACATTAATGTGTATGTATAAAAGATACCAGGATTAACCTATTTCAAATTCAAAGAAATTGCAGGAGCAGGTAATCCATAGT
This sequence comes from Dicrostonyx torquatus, assembly GCA_028555095.1. Classification (NCBI taxonomy): domain Eukaryota; kingdom Metazoa; phylum Chordata; class Mammalia; order Rodentia; family Cricetidae; genus Dicrostonyx; species Dicrostonyx torquatus. The sequence continues at coordinate 5,158,934 of JAQHUG010000017.1, read as the reverse complement.
CAAGACATAAAACAAGAAACAAACTCAAATAAAATGACAAAACCAAAAAAAAAAATTTAGGAATACTCAAATTGAGTTTCAAATTCTCATCAAATGTACTCCCTCGATGGAAAGCAAAATTCTCTTCTGAAAGAATCTTAACACTGTTTATAAAATTAATTCTATATCCAAAACTTAACATGCCAAGATTTCTCTCTCATTTCCTATCACTATTCCTTTAGCCAGACTAGAATGGGAGCACCATGAGGATAGGCTGTAAGTCTGTCTAGTCATTCTACTCTAGTTGCTTATGAAAGGACATGAGCACAGCAGAGACTCAGCACCCTTCCTACGTCTTGCTCAACCATGACTTCCAGCATGGAAATGCTTTGGGAGATGCAGTGACCCATTTCCAGTTTTCTGTGTCATGATTCTCCATCCTTTGCAGTGCTCTTCCTACCACTTAAAACAATGACTCTGATTAATGAATGATAAAACATAACAGTCAGGAACAGATAATCCTGAGACCAAATACTACCTTGACAAATTCACTCATCAATTTATCAGGATAAATACCATAGATTAGAGGTTCTTAAACTGTTGCTCATAACATTTTTGGGGGATGGGTCGAATGATCCTTTTACAGGGGTTGCCAAAGACCATCAGAAAACATAAATATTTGCATTGTGGTTCACAGCAGTACCAAAAGTACAGGTATGAAGTAGCAACAAAACAATTTTAAAGTTGGGGGCCACTATAAAATGAGAAATTCTTAAAGAGCAGCAGCATGCAGAAGGTTGAAAACCATTATCCTAGATGATGTTATTAGATAAGTAACAAAATAGTGGTATCAATAAATGTCAAAATCAGATAGATACCAATTGATGAAGAGACCCACCTATCACTATTTTTCAAGTATATTTGTCCAAAAGAATTAAAGGGACTTGTCAAAATATATGATTCCGAGTCATTCTTATCTAAGATTCCTTTGGGTAAAATTTCTTGGTGTGGAACTTAGGAACCCAGATTTAATAGGAACAGATTTGTCTCTTGTGGTCAGCAAATTTGAGGAAGTAGAATATAATATACATTAAAGATACAACACTGAAGACTTGGAGAAAGTAGTCAAGGAATTTTAATAGTGGAACAGCCTTTCAGAAGGGGTTGAGGATGTCTAAGTGTACATATCCAGTGAGGATAAAAAGAAAACAAACATTTGTAAGATAGTAAGAGGAAAGATAGACATGGGCTTTGGACAGTGCTGAGACGTGTTGGCTGTGATACACTTTCGGACTACACAGGCAGAAGTAGCGCCTGTTACTGAAATAGCCTAGTAGAAGACAGGATGGAGAATAGGGGTTTGGATCCTTGGTGAAGCTTGGCAATAAAGGGTTGGTCTATAGAAAAATGAAGAGTATAGTTTCAGATATCTAAATCATGAAGGCCTAGTGGTATATTGCATTCTAACAGGCAAACTAAAACTAATAGTCAATAGCCATAGGTCAAGATTTTTGAGAGGCATTTAGGTTAAAGGTACTGATATAAGATGGTGGAGACATATTGAAGGGTGTGGGTGTAGGTTAGACCTTGTAGAGTTCCAGTAGTTAAAGATCTACTTTGGGAGAAGAATCTGTCAAAGAAACTACAAAAGAATTCCTAGACTCTAGTGAAGAATGATGTCACGGGAAGTTTTAAAACAAATTGCAGAGTTCCATTTTTTTAATGGGATTTAAGTAGAACTAAAAAAAGTCCATGGCATTTACCAAGCCCTGTTAGATGTGGTAGTACATGCCTTTAGGTTCACTACTTGGCAGATCTCTTTGAGTTTGTCTCTAGCCTGATCCACATGGAGAGTTCAATGCCAGCCAGAATTATATAGTGTGACCCTGTCTCAAAATAATCGTAATAATAAGTTGTGGGTAAACATTCAATAGGTGGAAGACAATAAAAGTTTTATTATAATGACCCAAAGTGTGCATCTACTACAAAAACAGACACCTATGACAAAGCACCTGACAGTTGCCTTCCAAAGGGGCAGACTTGTAATATCTTCTTGAATAAATTATGCGAGAGTTAAGTGATGCAGACTTCAAACCCAGAATCTACCAATTAGTGTATATTCAAAGGTTTTGAAGGGTATTTTTTACATGTTATTTATTTATTTATTGCATGTCACTGCACATGTGAGGACAACTTGTAGAGTCACTTCTCTCCTTCTATCTATATGGCTTTTTGTGGGTTTAAATTTAGGTCATCAGGCTGGCACCAAATGCCTTAACCCACTAATCTGTCTTGACATCACTCTAAGTTTTTTTAAATTCAACATTCATTCAGAGTTAATGTACTTCACTTTGCATGCTGTAAAAGCAAAGAATGAATTTCACGAAGATGGTGACTCATTTTCTTAACTGATTACTTTTAATGAGGTAATGCTTTGATGCACATTGCCTTTGTAAAAATTCTTCTGGAGGAAATGTACTACCATGACTTCAGTACACTAGCCAGAAGCATGTGGTGCAAGCTTCATATCCAGTACAAAGCCTGTGCTATAATAGGGGCTGTAATACCCTGCCTCATTGATGTCATCATAGCCAGGAAGAACATAACAGAGGAAATACACACACAAAGGGAGATGGAATATTTGCCCATCAGTAACTTCTAAAAGTTTGCAAATGGGAGCCCTTATCTATATGTAATAGTAATTTTTAGACTTTGGCTTGGACAGGGTTGACAGTTTTCTATGTAGGCGTTAAGAAACTGGTACAGAAAAATAAGAAGCTGGTAAAGATAATGAGTCATTGATGTGTAAACACTGAGCAGTGTATGAGACCAAGAATACAAATGGAACATTCTGTATACAGATACCAGCATGACAAGGGTTGGGTTCCATCAGTGAGACGAGTGGAGTTTAAACTACACTAAGAGAATACTGATACTGTTAAGTGTGTCAGCTGGTTAAGCTATAACCCACATTCATGTGACTCATCTCCTCAGGAATTATCCTCCCAGGGTTACAAGCTAGACTTTTAATTAGAAACCTCTTGTATCTCTAAATAAATTCTGGAACTTATTGCATGGCATAGCGCCTATAGTTAATAATACAGTGTTGTATAATTACAATCTCCTTTTAATAAACAACAATACTAAAGGGGTGAAAGGAAACATTGGGGGAGGTGTATATGTTTATAGTCTTGATGGTTTTGTTGATTTCATGAATATATGTTTATGTACAAACTCATAGAGATATAGATACATGCATTAAATATATACAGCTCTTTTATAACTTTAAGAAAACTAATTATTGTTCTGTGAGGTGGGGTTACACTCGTGCCCAGGTACATGTGCATGCTCAGAGAATGACTTTGGGATTCCGCTCTTTTCCTATGCCTTATTGAGCAAGCGCTCACTTATTTCTGCTGTACAGAATATGCCACGATACTGCCTTCAAGCTTCTGCGTTATTCTTACATCTCCATCTTCCATTTCCTGTTGGGAGTGCTAGGATTATAGATGCATACCACTGCATCTGGCTCTTCAAAATGTGGGTTCTAAGGATCAAATCAGATTGTTGGAATTGCAAAACAAGCACTTTGATCCACGGAGCCATTGTGCTGTCCCTAAGAATGTACAGCTCCTGATAGGTTTATCATATTTCATCAAAGTAGCATAAAAAGAAAGTAGAGAAAAAAAGCATTTCTTTCTATAGATTTAAAGTTCAAGCTATTGAGGAAAAGAAATCTTTGTTTAGAAGTACCATATTGCTGGCTACCCAAACTATTAATAATATCTCTTTGCTAATTAGCATAGTGACTACCAGGAAAATTTATATCAAAATTAGACTCCAATCAAATATTCTGTTTACTTAGATTTTATTGCTAAAATTATTCAAAATATATGGACTAACAAAAATATTTTTTTTTAAATCCTCATTGTTTCATTTATGGGCTATATAAACCCATAGGCATCTCTAGCCTGAATGTTTGGGAAACTTTGAGTTTCCGTTAGTTAGGAAGCTCCTCCATTGCTGATGTAGAACATACAGGCTACAGAATCTCTCCTGATCCTGCTGCTGAATCTGCATTTGAAAAATGTAAGATCCATGTACCGAAAAAGACAAGCTTACAGAGGGGTTGAATGAACTTTCCAAATTCTATTGCTAAATAAATACTTAAAAAAATAGCAGCTTATGTGATTTTAAGTTTTAATTGTACTTTTGTGCTTAGTGAAATAATTAGATACCTAGATAACTTTATAGGTTAGCTAGCCCTGGCCCTTCTCAAACTACTGGCTGGCATAATTCTATCAGTAAGAATGCAGAAGCTGCATTGTCTAGCCATGCTTAAGGGCTGTGTGCAATGTGAACACACTTGGAGGAACACATGGTGGGAAAAGGTAATTTTGAATATTTAAAAATAGACATGATTGCTATGACAAACACCGTCATTCAGGAATGGAGAAAGTGCAGATGCCAGGACGTGTCTCCAATGGACCCATTCCCTTCTGGTTCATTCAGGATCCCCCTAAAAACCCATATGATTATCTTGTCTATATGGCTTGGGTCCCCAAAATACAATGCAAGAGTCACTGTGGTATCTTATGAACACAGAATCCCTCATTAGAATGACTTCTTATGAAGCCATTCATTTCTCAAGGGTTTCCTAAAGGCATTTGACATTCAAACGTCTAAAGAACTGAGACCTCTAAACACTCTATGGCTAACTCTCAAAATTATTGCGTATTTCTGCACTGCATGATTCTGTGTTTGATGTCACTGTATGTGGATTTTAATAGAAAACATAGTCCCTCACTGCACACATAGCATTACATTTAGAAGTAGGTTTGGGGAAATTGACAGGGTACTAACTTCCTCCCTCAGAATATGCCCCATAACTCAGCACAAAAGAGTAGAAATATGTGAACAAATCTCTGTAATATTTAGATTATACCTTCCCTCCATCTGCTGGGAATACTGATTGACCTGGGGACACTTTGCAATGACCTCGCCCTTCTCTAGAGCACCGAGAGAGGAAACTTACTGAGGCATGATTCTGAATCCATTGTTGATGTGTTTGAGAGAGGAAACTTACTGAGGCATGATTCTGAATCCATTCTAGATGTGTTTGACTGGAACAACAATTGACTTTAGGACTTTAAGTTTGCAAGTGGAATGTAGGTTTGGGGTTGAGGCCACTCCGAATTTCACTTTTGCACTAGAGAATCAACACCAGCAACTAAACGGAACATGCCTAACTGTCTACTTGATGCTGAAACACGTCTGGTGAGAAAAAACAGAGTTGATAGCAAAATAAGTGACAGTTCCAGGGGCTTGGGTTTTTTTTTGTTTGTTTGTTTTCTCTGCCCTTCTTCTGTGATATCTGAATAAGAACCAATCTAAGAATTAGCATATCATCATAGGTCTAGAATGTTCCAAGGCCGTACATCTGGGAGTTGCTTCTGTTTTCTTTACATGCTCATTTTCTGACATATTCTTATGGATTTCAGCTGAGGAATAATTTTAATAGAAGCTGTGTCTTTTCTTACAACATTATATAATTTGATAGGATAAGGCAGGAAAACTAATTTTTCACAAGACACTGTTACAAATGCCCCTGTGAAGTGCTTCTCCTCATTTCAAATGTACTCTTGACAGAGCCTGGAGTCAGCCAGAGGCGGGAATGCACACTTTTAGGAAAAGTGTTTGCATTATCCAGAGCAGGTCTGCGACAAGGCTTCTTGTCATTTTTAAGCTGCAAGAGAGCACTGTAAATACTTAGATTTTCAGTGAATTCCTATGTGTTCTGTACGTATCTAGAGCTGTTTGCAGGCAATTTCTATGTGGCAGAAGGACAGATCCTGGCTTGGCTTTGTAAGACATTTGTATCAGTTCAGCTTCAGATCGATGCATCTGTATATTCCTTGTATTTTTTACTTCTTCGAGGTTAGAGAAGTTTCTAACAGTCTACCCTTTCCTACAAAAAATGAAAAGATTACCTTCCAAGGTAATCTTGTCAATTGGGTTCTCAGGACAGGATTATCAAAATCCCATTCCCTAGTATAAGATTTTGAATCAGCAGAATTGCAGCTTTAGTGCATGGTAAGAACAGATTGCCTTGGCTCTAAGATGGGATTGCTAGCCTCTGGGTTTTAAATGTGTGGAGTCCCAAAACATAGAAAGAATCTCTCCTCCTGAAACAGCGGTACCCACTGTTTGTCTATGGCTGTTACCTCTGTGCTTCAAGAAGACTTGACTAATGATGGAATTACAGTGTCCTGGTGACTTGTCAGTGACAGATAGATATGATGACACATAAACATGGTGGGCTCCTAAACTAGCCACATCTTCACCTGCTCCAGTGTTGGCTTCTTCTCAGCCATTCATAATCAAGATTCAACACTATTTTAGCAACTTTTAAATATCCAGATAACCTCTTTAAGATAGACAGTTGTTGGAATTTGAAAGAGGCCCCTGCAATATGGAGGAAAGTACAATTCCTTTGACAAACGAAGTTGGGCTTCAAAGCACCCAGGGAAAACAGTTCAAAGACCAAAATAAAATAAAATAAAATATAAAAAAAAAACTAAAACAAAACACATAGAAGCAACCCACAAGGATTTTCATTTGTTTCATTTCTGAAATCCTCTCCCTTCCAGAAGTGGGATTTCTCTCCTCTGTAGAAATGTTCTCTATGAAAATCCTGGTTGCTTTCTGGATTCTGTGGTCTTTTCTGGTCTCGCCCTCTTCCGCCTCCCCTGTGTGTGTGTGTGTGTGTGTGTGTGTGTGTGTGTGTGTGCGCGTGCGTATGTGTGCGTGTGTGTGAGACCCTGCTCTACCTCCTCCTCACTCACAGGCTATCACTTTGAGCCACCTTCACAGCTTTTCTCCCAGCCCGCTTGGATATGTGTAAACTCCTGGGGAAGTTACCCCAGTGCTGTGTATTTGCTGTGCTGCTGGCTGCTCATCCCTGGGCGCGTCCCAGAAGTTCCATTGTTTCCTTTTATGAAATCAACTCTCCCTCATGGATTAGAGGGGGACGGCACTGTAATTCATTCATTCCCCGAACTACAAATAAAGGCTGCCGAAATCCTTAGAAACATTGCAGGCTGTTTGGACCAAGTCTTTTCTCTGCAGCGCATTGTGCAGGAGGGTAAGTGGGCATTCAGCTTAATCAGATTCTTTGTCTTGGAACTTTGAATCTCAGCAAGTGAGATTTAAGATCTGAAAGCGTGGTTGATGTTCATTTATCCTAACCTGACTCTCTTGATATCCTGGCTGAATAGTCCTGCTGTTCTGATTGTGCCCGTTCTGTTGAGAACTTTGTATGTGTCGTCTTGTTTTCTGGTCTGTACATTTATTTCAGGAGCTATCCAATATCTTTCCAGTAAATTTGCTTTTGCTTACATTGTTCACAATAGGCTTTTATTATTGCAGTTAGAAACAAACAAAAGCAAACAGAAAGGCCGAGGGATATATCCATTGTGAAGCATTTTGGAGACAAGGTTAATTAAGTATGTAACACGGACTTTTGTCGTGATGCATTTCCTCAGGAGCTGGAGCTTGTTTTAACCCTGAATATCTGTTGTGAGGAAACCTTAATGAAAGCTCTAAATATTGATTGCACTTTTTGTCAACAAAACGTAGTAGACACTGACTATGTATCACCCTGCAGGTGGGAGCAGAGTGGGTGGGCAGGTGAACGAGAAGTCACTTGAGCAGCTCAAACTCAAGACACAGAGATGCACAGGACTGGGGATTGGGTGCAGAGGCAGAGAAGCTGTCTACTGTGCACAAAAACTAATATTTAATCCCCCATACAAGATTAAAAATAATAACACCAAAAGATGTTTTAAACATAACACACTGGCACAGATGTATGATTTTCTAGTATGACCCAGTAATTCAACTCTTTATTCATTATGATTTAGCACATCCCATGATGGGGTAGAATACCTCATTACTAATATCTTTTTGTGGCGAAGGAATATGAAATATTTTATTTTGGAGATCCTGAATTCAACCTCACGTATGTGATTTTTATGTGTCTGCTTTCTCATCTGTTTTGGAAATCTTTCCCTTTTCTAATTATTTTAGACTTGCTTATGGTAGGCTTTCTTGTAATTCAGGCTAGCCTCAAACGCTCCATACCATTTTAAAAGGCGTTGACTTTTTCAACTGCCTGAATCTAGAACTCAAGTTCTTTAATTTTGGATGATATTCTTATCTGGTTTAGCCACCAGTGTCTTCATTTACACCTTTCTTCTTATTTGAACCATATTTTTTTCCCCAAAGTAATCACTGCTCCAGTTTTTCTTCAACTCATATTACTCTTCTCAATAAACCAAGGGACTCTGGTCAAAGAAGTTATAAGAACAAGGTAAGCATAGAAATATTTTGGCAAAGCTGATATATGGTGTACAAGCCCTAGTTTGTACACCAAATATGTCATTTAACACGGTTCTCCACAAATCTTATAAAATCTATGACTTTTATTTTACACAGCATTACGTAGACCTTATTTCTTTCAGAGGCCTATTTGAAGATAATCTGTATGTTATATAAACTCCTCGATATCAGGCTGTTGCTGTTGGAAAGATTCAGCTGGTATATCTTGCCTCATGAACCTGAAGACCCGAGTTTCATCTCTGGTTACTATAATAAAAGGAAAGAACTGATTTTTGAAAGTTGTTTTCTGGTACTGCTCAAAGTGGACCAAGAGAGCCTTCATCCAATAATGGACGGAACCAGATGCAGAGACCCACAACCACCAAGCACCAGGCTGAGCTCTGGGAATCCAGTCAAAGAGAGAGAGGATGGAATATATGAACAAGGGAGGTCAAGATCACGATGGAGAAATCTACAGACACAGCTGAACCAACCTCATGGAAACTCATGAACTCTGAGCCAATAGCTGTGGAGCCTCCATGGAACTAAACTAGGCCCTCCATATGTGGGAGACAGTGGTGGAGCTTGGACTATCTGCGGGACCCTTGGCAGTAGGACCAGAATCTATCCCCAGTGTATGAGGTAGCTTGTTGGAGCTTATTCCCCGTGACAGGTCGCTATCCCAGCCTTAATATAGGGGAGAGAGAGTTGGTCCTGTCCCAACTTAATGTGCCAGATTTTGTTGACCCCTCATTGTAGCCCTTACCAGTTGGGAGGGATGTATGGGGTAGGCTGGGGGGAAGTTGAGGGAGGACAGGAAGAGGGGTGGGAAGGAGATCTTTGGTTGAAATATAAAATGAAATATTTAAAACTATATACAAAAATAAAGAAGATTAAAAAAAGAAAGTTGCGTCTGACCACCACATACACGTAGTAGTGTATGTGCTCTCCAATAAATAAATAAAACAATTAACAAATTATAAATATTTCATGTTATAAATTTGTAAGAAAATAAAAAATATCATAAAGGAAATGGTGTGAAAATAAAAACACCTTTAAGTTTATTTTGCCCCCAAGATGCAATCTATTTCATAATTGTGATATAAAAAAAACTAAAGGGTGGACAGATAAATAGGGGGGATACATGCCAAAATGTCAATGATGTTCTCTTTATATTGAAAAATTAGATGCTATACAGAAATGATATTTTCATCCAAAATATCTACTTGGACTACACCACGATGCAACAAATACTCTCCCCCACTGGGTACATTTCTTATCTGGTCAGTGGATTGCAATCTAGAAGGATGAGTTTGTAGGTACAGCAGCCAACTCTTGAGACATTCAGACTTCTGCCTCTTGAGAAGCACTCTTATAAACCAGGGCCTCACCCAAATAGATACATTTTCACTGTCAGAAATCCTCTTTCCTTAGGAGCTGGTTAACATATATAAGACTTACTCTCCAATAGAAAAGTTAGCTTCCTCACGAACCAGTCAGAACTCAGCATAGAAATGATTTAAGATCCAGGTGATGATGCAATGGACACAGAGTGCCGAGCTGTCTCGGGTGATACAGATTTTCCCTTTCCACTGGATATAGTGAGAGGAGATGGAGGAGCTTTGCAGCTCACTGTCTCATAGGATTTGGTCCACAGCTCATGGCATTGTCTTGCCAGGGTGTATGTAAACTATTAACTATTTCTAAACAATCAGTGAACATAAAGGAGTTTGATATATACTACTGTGTTTGATATATAAGTAATAGATTTCATACCTTCACCAACTTAATACCATGAGAAATGAGGTCTTTACAAATATTCAAGATAGAAATTCCATGTGAACCAGTTGCTTTATAAGAAATAATGATTATGATAACCTCTGGTTCCAATATGAAGACTAAACCAAGGAAGTATGGCAATACTTAATCCTATATACAGTTTCCCAGAAGGCACAAGTAAGTAGGTCAGGATTTTTTGTTTGTTTGTTTAACACTGTCCCAACCTGATAGACCTCAGCTACGATCTACATGCAGTTCCATGCAAACCACAAGACACTCTGCCCTAGAGCACTTGAATCTGGCAGCTGCACAGCCACCTGTCATCTTTTCAAATAAGACTTTAAGTGCAGAATGGCAGGGAGTCCCTTGAGAGTAGGTGTGGATGTTTCTGCCCAGCACTATGGCCTACCACCCCAGGGCCACCCAGTCCTCACAATGCTGTCAGTGCTAATTGAAAGAAAGCTTAAGGCAAAATGTGGCTCCCACATGCAAAGGATTCTTATGCTTATGTCTTCATATTCAAACAAATCTCCATGTTCACCAAGAAGAAAACCATGCACCCATAACTCCCAGTTGATGACAACTGATGACAATACATACTTAAGCACTATGAAGACATTTATGAAAAAATGTATTTAAGGTAATCAACGGCATAATAAAAATCTTTTACGTCAAAGGAAAGGAGAGAATTTAGAGTCAAACATGAGTGACCATAGCATGGAAACACAAATTCATATTTCCCTAAATTCCATATTACAGTGTGGTAATATGGATAGAAATAGAAAACTCCATCCTTAGCAAGATATCCCAAACCCAAAAA
>JAQHUG010000017.1:5134485-5147082 GCA_028555095.1 Dicrostonyx torquatus | reverse complement strand
AAAAAATAGTTTCATAAAGGTTTTATAGCTATAAAAAAGAAAGTCATAAATCAAGACATTTTGTAAATGCATTGGTGGAAACATCAGGTAGACAATGTAGCAGACTAAAGAATACGCTGCTATAGGCCTCAGATGCTATCTGATGACAATCTGGCTTTGGGGTTAGTGGAAGCTAGGGGTTTGCTAAGTTAATACAACCCCCAAAATTTCATATGGTAGTCACAGGACGATGAGCAAGATAAACAAAGATGGACAATGAGTGACTATGAAGGAGTCTAAGGATAGTCAGAGTTAATTTGGTTCTCGGTCTCTGGGGTGATTAGAATAAAAATGGTCATCAGAGTAGCACTACATTAGAAGGGTTAGGAGGTGTGGCCTTATTGGAGGAAGTGAGAAGTATGTCACTGGATTCTCAGCGACTTCTCCAGCACTTTATCAGCCTGCATGCCGCCATACTCCTCACCATGGTGATAATGAACTAAACCTCTGAAACTGTAAACAAGCCTCAATTAAATTATTTCTTTTATAAAAGTTTCCATGATCATGATATCTCTTCACAGCACTAGAACAGTAACCAAGACAGTCTCCAACATTTCAACATTTATCCAAACACTAAATTCTAACAAGTCAGTCGGTCTTTGGAAACTGTGAGTAAAGATGAAGCATTGTTTCAGAAACTGAAGTTCACATATGAAGTAACCGCATATTCTACTTGAAGATGGCAGTTATTTCTTTCCTTCTTTTCCAGTCCACATTGAATTAAAGATTGTGAAATATGGACTTAAAGTAACCCAAGTGAAATGCCTAGTGTAACCAATTATTGTGTTTCTCATAAAACTTTATTAGTGATTTTGTTGAAAATTAAAATATTATGAAGACCAGTTTGCAAATAGTAAATAGTCTTTAAAAGATTTAAGTTATTTTTGCTTTGTATCAGTGTCATTAGGGCTTTGGCCTCTCCTTGGTTCTAATTCTCAAAATCTCTGCAAAAGGAATTCAGAGGAAACACACAGAGCTCACCATAGGCAACAGGATATATTGTAAAGTAAAATGAAATTCTGTCAAGGGGTGTGAGAGGGTCATGGCCAAAAAGACCATTGTGTTAACTTTCATTTTAGGCAACAGAACCCGGCCATGTGAATCTGCTAAGATCTGCCGACTTTTCTGCATAACTATGAAAAGAGTAAAGTTTCTTTCCTCTTTCTCTTTTCTTTCCTTGCCATATTGGGCATATCTTGGGCATGCTTTCTAGATATCATGTGCTTTCTTATTCTTTCTTTGAAGCCTCTCCCCTACACAAATAACTGCTATTCAACTTGTTTGTCTGAATGCTATTGTTAACCTCCAGGCCTTAATGGTATTTCCTTCTCTTCTCTGTCTTCCTCTTCCAATGGTTGTGGAAATTTAGAGTTTGTCTGCTCTTTGTTTTTCTTTAAAACATATTAAAAATTCCCTGCAACCTCTTTCTTAGTGAGTTTTTAAATTATTTTATTAATGAAACTTAGAACCCTAGAAGTCAATACCAAGTTCTCTGGTTACCTACAGCATTCCAGATGAGACATTCCCAAGTTTCCTTTTAAAAAAGAAAATGCCCTTCAGTTGTTGGGTGTGGTGGAACACACCTGTAACTCAGCACTTGGGAGATAGAGCCAGAGAGGCAGATGGGTCTTTGAGTTTGAGGCCAGCCTGATTCAAAGAGTATTCCAAGATAGCTAGGGCTACACAGGGAAAACATGTATTAAAATAAATAAATAAAAAAAACCCAAACTAACAAATATGTTGTAATAGGTGAGGAACATCAGGCCTGCATATGCCCTGTATGTGCTTTAAAAGACATACTTTTCAGGAGGTTCCTAAAGAAAACATGAAATAGAGAACAGAGTTTCAGGTGACAGCATGAGACTTCTCACCTGTCTTCTGGCAGAAGGATGCATTGGGAAGCTCAGAAGGAGAATTACCAGAAGACCATTATGACCAAGTTGTCCTGAGAATCAGATCACAAAGTGAGGTTCCATTCAGATGATAATGTTGGCACTCCAAGATCATTCGGTCTATTTTTAAAATCAAATTAGGTTTATAGTAATGAAGCTTCTTAAGTATCCCAAATATATGTATATATTTGAATCTTTCTGGAATCCCCATCTTTCCTTCTATTTTGGAACAAGGAGGAGGCTGGACTTTTCTAGGTGACCAACCCAGGACTTCCTATACTCAGGCATTCTGATGTCTCCAAGTCCAAACAAAGGAGATGGAAATGCAGTTGCTATGGAATGTACTAATTAATTACATTTACTTTACATAATTGGCGTTAGGGCTTTTTGAACAAAAATGCAAATTTATGGAAATTGGTTGAAATCTTTATGCAAAATAATATAAAAGTGGACTCCTAAATTATTAGGGAAAAATAAGGTAGTTTTAATTGAACAGCTAAAAGATTTGTACTTCGTTATATGATTACATCTAGTGAACTCGATTTAAAAAATAAGTTCATTTGCTCTTATCTAACCCTTCCATCTCTTGCTCAGTATTGTTGCTATAATTATCACCAATAAGGGGCCAATCTTATTTTCTATCTTACTTTGCATCACGCGTTAGTTCTGTAAACAGAAATGGAATATGTTACTCTTTTGAACAGAGCCTCGTGCATTACAAATTAGGCAGAGTTGGGGCAAAGCATAGCCAAGCAGCCAATTATTGCTTCTAGAGGACACAATGCAGCACCCTGCTCATTTGCTGCTTTGCAGAGGGAATGACTTTGCTTTAGAGCCAGCCGTTCTGCAAAGGATCCTTGTGGCACAGTGGTAAAGATGGCCTTGCAATCAATAGAGTGTACCTGACAACTGTGGCAGGAACCTGTGATGCTGATGGATATGTAGTCAGTAATACAACGAAAAGGACGCCGAGATGCCTGTGATACAGGAGTGAATACTGATAAATGACGCCTTATCTTTCAAGGGCCCAGAAATAGGAATGTGCATGGGCAAACACTAAACGACAGAAGGGAAAAATTAAATATTGTCAGGTTAAGAGGCACAGACATTACCACATAATTAAGAAGCTGTTAATTATTGGTGGACAACTCCCTAAATTCATAGAGATTCAATCTAATATGCATTTCAGTCCATTAAGAAATTAGACTGACCTCCGGACTCCGAGGGGTATGGTACCATCACAATATTCAAATAATTACACTAATCCTTGAACTTTCATGTTCAGTATTTTTCCTGGAAGTGGTAGGTAGTGGGTGTTAGAAACAGAATGGGTTTTGGGGGTTCTAGCACTGTTTTATCCCCTCCTTTGAGCTAATTATTCCTTAAAATATGGTTGAAATTCAGCTTCAATTATTCTCCTTAGATTCCTACCATTAAGTAAAATGTAATGTGAGATTGTTAAAGAATATTTAAAGCTTGTCAGCTTCTCATCAGGGATGGTGGTTGGCAAAGATGGGGCTGCACTCACACTTTTGCTCCTCTGGAATGAGAAGTACCTAAAGGACCAATCTTTGCTTGTAGCTTGAAGTAGAGAAATAAAAATTTTAAGTCTAATGATTGCCTTAGATACTTGGATTTTTAAAGGCTCCGAAGCCTGTAATCTTGTTACTCAGTACTTAGGCTCATAAGCCTGCTGCTATACTTTTCCTGTACCCCAAAGAAACTAGGAAATAGAAATGGGTGAAAGAAAATGGATTTATTTACAGTTTGTCCTGATAGAAGGGATGGGTGATCTCACAGCTGATATCAGGGTTCTAGGTTCTCATGACCCTGAACAAGGAGCTGAGCAGAGAGTAGCGTTAGAAGCAGAAGTGTTTAGCACATGATAATGCATTCACAAGTAGGAGGGTACTAAGCAGGAACAGAAAGAGTCAGCAGCTTCATTGACTCCTGTACAAAATGTTAAGTTTTAACGTTACCTTAGTGGGTTTGGCTCATTTGCATAATTTGCGATTTCTACCTTATTTGCATACCATGGACTTTTCTGTGTATGCTCTGCCTCGTATATATAATTCCATGCCCAGCTTCATGACTCCCATGGTTCTTAAATTTCTACCCAAGGATAGTGGTTGGTAAGTTTTGGTGAGTTTGAGCCTGAGGTTTTCCACGTTATTACTTTGCAACTGTTTGTCTTTCCCTCACATCTCTGTAAGATGTTGTAGAAGATCTTCCTTTGGGACACTGATGCACTGGATGCTCCACTCTCTCCTCCTGTCTCAGGGGAGAACCTAGTTTCCTCCTTACCATGCTCCCGGCCATCTTCAATTCACAAAGAGCCATGAGTCAAAGACTAGAACTTATGAAAGTATATCTGTAACACAAGCTCTCCTGTCAATTCCCAGAGGGAAAGGAAGCCGGACCCTCATGGTGCCTCAACTTAATTCACTACATGCTTCTCTCACTGCTATTACAGGAAATTAGTCCCGAGAAGAAACATAGAAGTACAGTGCATAGAAATGCAACTCTTTCAAGACTGCTACAAAACCAAAGCTTCCCCGGCAACCAGAGTAACCAGGCAACCAAAGTAATGAGGTCCTAACAGAGAGGGCTGCCTTTGTGCTGTCAAGTCCGACTCTACCCCAGACCTCTGCTGTCCAGCTAGCCTGAGGGCTTCATCTGGAGAAGGGTGATAGGTCTTCAGGCCTCTCCCAACTCTCCTCTTCTCCCTTCTCCAAATTTCAGCTGTGCAAAGTAGAAAGTAACAGTGTACAGAAAGTCCTGAGATAGAAAACAAAAGCTAGTTGAACTTCTGACATCATCTGGTTAGGGGCACATGCTCTCCTTTATAATAATTCACAAAGCAGCCTGTTCCCTTCACATGCTGTGCATACACCACCCTCTCAAAAAAATGTACCAAACAGCACTTGAGCCATGAGCTCCCCACTTATATCTGCTTCATCATGCTCCTATCTCTGAGCAATCATGTTTCCCTTCTCCTGGTAATAATTAAATTTGGGCAGTTCCTATCCAAGCATATTTGCAGTGTGTCTGGGTATAAAAAAATAGAAAGGTTATTCCAGCATGAACTTTTTCTTGTATGCGTGAGCAATAAGACATAATTTTGTTCTTTAGTTAGCTTCTAGCGAGGATCCTGTGCATAATGGAAAGTACATATTATTGGAATCAGGGCATTGTGGCAAAGGACACACGCAGAACAGGAATAATTATATAACCCAATCTAACAATCAAAATAGAGAACCATCCAAACTGTATCTATTTAGAAATCAGCCCCTTCTTCCTTTATACCCCAGAAGAAGAAACCTCAGAGGGTAGCCTGTAGCCCATGAGTACTTTCACTCCTGTGGCCTGCTGTCAATCCTGGCAGTATCTATAATCAGCACAGATCTGTGTGAACCATTATTTCCAATTCTTTGGATATGAAAACAAGAACTTGAAAAAATCTGACCCAGACCCCAGCACCAAAAACAAGGTTTACCTAGGTTTGAATGCCCACTGCAAAATTTGACGGTGTTGGTTGCCACTGTGAATGTATTGGGAAGAGGAAACTTTACATCACAAGGCTGTGCACTTAAAATGATGCAAGTGACCATCTTGGTCTATTCTACAGTGGATAAATTACGTGTGAGTAGCTTTGCTATAAAAGGGAGCCTGTTCTGAATCAGCATTCCCTGGCCCCTTCTTTCTCTCTCTCCACACCGTGCATTCTGCCATGGTAAGATCCCAAAAGCAGGTGCTTGACGGATGTAGCCCTTCGATCATAAACTTCCCACACTCCGCAACTTCAATGAAGAAATGTCTTTTCTTTACAAATTACTCCCTGTGCGGTGGTCTGGGACAGTAGCAGAAAATGGGCTCAGACAGGGATATATTAAAAGGTGTAAAAAATGAAACTTAGAGATAATTAGTGTCCTTGTTCCTAGATTAAACATATAACAAATCTGACTGAGAAGTTCACTTCTCCCCAGTTAGTGATTGGCATCACATAGTTCATGTTAGCATGGCTGTCAGCAGCAGCGAGGTGATTATGTCACATTTTCTTCTTCCCTTCTTGTCTCTCTTCATTCATTATTGAGCCTTAAGTTAAAGCTCTTCAGTTGCCCTGTCCAAAACTTCCAGGAGAAATCCTTGCCAAAACTATGTGATGTACACATTCAGAAGGGCATTTCAAAAAATCCCTTGAGATAGTCACTTCAAATGGTTGAGCACTGTGATATGTAGATTAGATGCCAATAAAATTGTTACAAAACAAACAGAAATTGTGAGTTAACTGAGAAATTGATACCAACAAAATCATCAGAATAATTAAAGCCTGCTTACTAGTCCATTCACAAATTCTCTCAGTGTATTGTTCATTAAACATTTTATGCAACAATGGAATTAGACTCATGCATATAAATCAGTCTCCACCCTACCACCATCATCAGGAGAAAAGAAGTAGATGTGTCAAATATTGTTTAGCACAAACAGAAGGGTTCTGAGTCATTGAGAACAGCTTCAGAATTGAGACAAGGGAGACAGGAGTGCAGGACAGAGGGTGGACGTACTAGGAGCCCCAGGAATGTTAAAAAGGATCCTTTTACATGGTGAGCTTCGAGTTTGTGTTCTATAGTGTAATAGATGTTTATAGATTAAAATGCAGGTCAGGTTTTGGAAAGGCACGGGAAAGAAAGTCACCAGGAGGCAGGGTAAATATGGATTAACTTCAAGCAAAATATTTTAATAATGACAGCATAGATCTGAAGAAAAAAGTTCAGTCTTACTGAACATATTAATTACTAGCCTTATTATTAAAAAGTATCTGAAAAACAACTTACGTAACGAAGGATTTGTTTTGACTTACATTTTAAGTGAAGTCTATCATGGTAGGCAAGACCTGGATCCATAAAGCTGCTGGCCACATTAAATCCTCAGCTAAGAAGCTGAGAGTGCTGGAATTCAGCTCAATATCACTTTTATTTCGCTCCAGATTTCAGAGCCCATGGACTGGTCGTTGTTAAAGGTTCCCCTAATGGTCTGTTCTAGACAACCTCTTACAGGCACACCTGAAGGGCTGTCTTCTAGTGAATCTAGATCCTCTCAAGTTGACAACCAGGGCAGTGGTGGCACACACCAGTAACTATCACACACAGTATTGCAGAAATGATGAAAAATGGGAAATAGAGTATATAGTTATAGAAATTAAACAAGGTACAGATCATCTTAAAGTTCAGAGTTTTCCCAATGCTCCATCATGTTTACCTTTGTATTGTTTAAAAACTGGAAGGAAAATGCTCCACGTTAGTACTCTTCATCACAACCTAATTAATATGGAGAAATATGGGAAAGGAGAAATAGTCAGAGTGCCAAAAGTGTTTATGTTGCCCCTTATGGAATAGGTTCTGGGCCAAATTTTAGAATAAAAATTTGTGTTTCTGTTTGAAAGGCTTTGAAACGCAGTGTCTTGTAATTTCCCATGTGGAAGTTCATGTTCAGTGCTAGCCAAGTACTATATGCACATATATATTTATCTAATTCTCATAATAATATTTAGTTTAACTTCACAATTAGAAAAGTATAAGCAGTAGGTATTTTATAGTAAATACTGTCTGAATCTAAATGGATTATTGACTCTCTTTTCATGATTGAAACGGATGGAGCACATTGACATTTAAGTTTCCTTTCAACCAAACTTCTAGATAGGTGGGAAGGCTGAAGACTTGCAAATTACTATTATGCAGAAAGTTGATTTTTATAGAAATAGTAAGTATGAAAGAGAGAAAAATCATTTTTAAAGGCAGGGCATGTATTAGAAAGATTTCTCATACTCCAGTGACATTCTGATCCCTACTCTTATCAGGTAATTGCTATAAGTACCTCTGTTTTATTGAGGAACACTAAGTGTATAAAACATTTATAAACTTTAATCATTGACTTCTGAGCTCTTATTTAAATTATAAGGTACTTTTCAGTTTTATCATTCTTATTTCTTGTGGCCCTTCAATCAAATTTTCAGCAACACTCCCTTTCACATCATCAAGGTTTATAATATGGTCATTAATTTCATAAACTACATTATGCCATCTGGCCTTGTCTGAACTATTCCTCCAAAAGCTGAAAATTCGCTGTGTTTAGCTTCAAAAAGGTAGTCTAAACATAACTATAATAAACAATAATCTCTTTTTCCTAATCTAAATCATTTTTCCTCAACTGCTCATATTCAGGCCATGCTTTTGTAGCACAACTACAGATGCATTTGATCCATTCATGTTTAACCATTTTCAAAATGTATTAAACTGTTGCTACTTGATCAATTTCCTGGAATAACACTCTTTTTAGGATATCAGGGGGGACATTGAGAAGCTTCTTTTATCCACTAACATTGTATTTTCTCAATTTTTAGATTTAGTTTTTAAAGAGGCTTAATCTAATTCTTGAACAAAATTATTGGGATTGTCTTAGTCCCTTTCCTATTGTTGTGACAAAGCACCATGACCAAAGTAACTTATAAAAGAAAGAGTTTATGAGTGATTTCATGACTATCATGGTGGGGAGCATGGCAGTACGCAGGCAGACATGGTGCTGAAACAGTAGCGAAGAGATTGCATCCTTATCTGCAAATAGGAGGCAAAGAGAGAGAGAGAGAGAGAGAAGCATAGAGTTAACTATGAATGGCAGAGGCTTTTAAAACCTCAAAGCCTATTCCAAGGAACACACCTCTTTTAACAAGGCCATACCTCATAATCCTTTCCAAACAGGTTCACCAAGTGGAGACTAAGTATAAAATATATGAGTCTATGATGGTCATTCTAATTCAAACTTCAGAGTGATCACACATGCATTGTTTGCTCACCTAAACCATTTCCTTTTGATGCAAAACGTTTCTCTTTTTAAAGGTTCTAAGTCCTTTGGTTTATAATAAATTATTCACTTTAAATATGTGAGACTTGAAGCATCTCCAGCAGAGTTCATGCATTCTATCACTTCTTCCTGGACAGTTTTCTCTGTGAATGTCTTTTCCTTCTCTTGCATACTGATGTTCCTCTGCACTGGTCATCCTGCTCAATTTTGATCCCAAGATTTACTTCATGTGCTATTTCCCTGGTTGGGAATGCTGCTGGCTGGCAGCTGCGGTCTTCCCTCTCTCTATCCTTGAGTCCATGCTGAAGCAGCTTCCTAAGGGTGGAACAGGATATAGTGTACCATGCAAGATAATTCTAACAAAAGCAGAATGCTGTAAAATTTTAAATTTTTGCGTCAAAAATCATGTAGTTTATCACCATATAGTTGGCAGATAGTTTGCATGGGTAAATACTTCTTTAAAGAAGGAAATTTCCTTCTGATCTTTTAATGAGATACTTTATATTTTTCAGACTTGGGTTTGCTAGGAATAAATCACATTTTGTTCTTCTCTTTTCCAGGCACCTGACCTTTCTTGAAAGCTTTTATGCTCTTCCCTCTATCTCTATGTTCTAAACTTACATAATGATTTCTTGCATCCCCCATTTCTCTCTTTGTTTCCATTAATTATTTGTAAGAGTTTAATAGTTGAATAGCTATGGCAGTTTTAACAAATTAAAGTTGGTAGAACATTCCATTTTTGTTCTCCCAGCTGACTCTTTCTTCCACTGCAGTGGCTCTTGCTCTTTCTAAAACAATAATTCTAAGCACCTGAAGAAACTAACTTTGTAACATTGCTGGTGGACTGAAAGATGATAAAACCATATGGAGGGCTTGCCAGATTTTTGTGTTTGTCCATTCGGGGTTTTTTTTCTATTTGAGAAAAGATCTCCCAAAGTCCAGGCAATCTTGAATTCTCCCCATAGGCAAAGATGACCTTACATGCTTGATCTGTCTGCTCCCAAGTACTAAGACTATGATACTATCTCTGGTTTTGTTTTGCTTTATTTTGAAAATGTTTTCTTTTTTTGAGAAAAGGCCTCATGTATCTCACTCTGACCTCCAACTGATTTTGAAGCAGAAGGAGACTGTGAACTCCCATCTTTCTGCTTCTACCTTTCAACTAGGGCTTGTCATCATACTCTGGCTCCTTTTTTGAAAAAAAAAATGTGAATATATGAAAGAAGGGAAATTTATTGCTTATAAAAACAATAAGAATATTTAAAAAATTATCAAAGATCAAAAATTTCACAACTGGTATTGTAGTAATTGAAAGGAATTAAAATAAGAAAACTGACTAAATGCTGAAAAGAAGGACAGGTTTTAGGATAGTTTAGTTGTCCTATCTCTATGGATCCAAAGTAGTCCTGAGAGAGGACTGGTGCTTTAACTGAGTAACAGAGAGCACATTTGGCATATACAAGTCTGGGTTCAGTCCCTAGCATGCAAAGAAAAAATAGACAAAGAACAGCTTTGAAAATTTAGAGCTTCATATCCTCATATCTTTGGGGGTATGAAAAAGCAGCCAAACAATTGCTAGGAGACGCTAAGATGGAAAGCTCCCACCAGAGCTCTGTCACAGGGAAATGTCATGATTTAATCCTTTATTCAACTTTAGAAAAATTTCCATTCACATGATTTGTTTTCATGTGGTCTAAGTCACAGTTCACTCAATGTGTAGACTTCTCTCAGAAGCATTGTCATTCCAGTAACTGTCCATTCTTTGTCATTGCTGGTATCAGGGTGGACATACCAAATGACGCAGTCAAAAGGATTATTAGGAAACTTACGGTGTAAGAATAAGGTACTCATTGGAGCCTGTAGAATCACTGGACATCTAAGAAAGTAAGATGCATTTGAGAGTTGTAAACTGAAGAAGGTCTCAATCTCTCACCTTCAGTAAACTATGGACTTTGTGTCAAGCAAAAGTAAAATATATAGTAGAATTATAAAGTCAAGGGTATTGAATGTTTAACCCAAATGCGTAGATTTGTGGAAAAGCTAGGAGATTTATTAAGGAAATACTCTATTTACTCCAGCAAGGAAAGCAGACAGAAATTGAAAACAACCTAGATGTTCCTCAACAGAATAATGGATTAAGATAATGTAGTACATTTACACAATGGAGTATTACTCCAAAAGAGAAGGATGAGGAAGAGGAGTAAGATGTTTATGAGATTCAGAGTTAAATAAGGGGGAGCTCACCATCCTGAGTGAGGAATTCAGATCTAAAAAGACAAATATACTCAGTGCCTTGTCCAGCCATCATCAGAGAAGCTTCCTGCTGGAGCAGGTGGGAACCAATACAGAGCACCCCTACCAGACATTATGCAGAGAGTAAGAGACCCTGCAACACTCAGCTTCAAATGGGACCCCTCACCTCAGGGCACAGTGAACCCCACAAAAGAGGATGCCAAAGAGTGTAAGAGCCAGAAGGGATGGACAGCACCAAGAAAACAAGATCCTCTAAATGAACGTGATTGGCATATGAAGGCATCTTTGGAGGTTTCTTGTTTCACAACATCGTTTTGTAGCTTTTCTCTTTTCTATTTGTAATTCTTCCTTGTTTTTTATTTTTAATTTTATTTTATTCATATATGTTTTTCTTCTTTCTTTTTACCCTACAGGTATGTTGTATGGTTTAGTGTTGTTATGGTACTCTGAGAACGTGATCTAGTGAGCCTCTGTTTCTTGTATCTGCTCTTGGGCTCCGTTCATTCTCTTTGTCTTCTCCAATACTAATGTGTGAATTTTTGTTTTATCTTATTTTGTAATATTTTATTTTATTTTTTATTATCCCTTAGAAACTTGTTTGTTTTCTGAGAGAGAGAAAGGAGATGGATCACTGTTGAGGGGGAGTGCAGAAGAACTTCGAGGAGTTGAAAGAGGGAGATCAGAATATATGTGAAAGAGAAAATCTGTTTTCAATAAAGGGAAAAAAAGAAATATTCTGTCGACCCATGAAACATTAGAAATCTTAAACATGAATTCCCATTTTGCCATATAATATTTGAACATAATCAGTTTTCAACAAGGAATTATGAAACACATGAAGAAATAGAATGTTGTGATTCTTGCATAGAATAAAAGTAATCAATAGCAACTAACTTTAAGAAAAAACAGAATTAAGAATTAATAGACAGAGGCTTACATTAACTATGATAAATATACCCAAATGAATTATGGAAATCCTATCTAAAAATATAAGTGTGAGAATGATGTTTCAGTGAATAGATTATGAAGACACAGAAATTATAAAAGCAGCCAAATAGATGTCATTGAACTTAAAAAGAACAGTAAATTCACAGAGAATTTAAAATTGTATTTCAGTGATCAAAACCAAGAATTAATGTGCTTGAAGACAGGTGTAATGAATGTATTTAGTCTAAGAAACTGAAATTTAAAAGAATTAATACAAATAATCCTGAAAATAAGAAATGAATGGTCAAATATAGCATAAGTGACTTTAGGGAAAATGAATATATTCTGATGTTATAGAGATGGGATAGTTTAATAAATATTTGCACAAATCTGTTGTGGTTGTTTTATTTAATTGTCAGATTGATAGACACAGAATCACCTGGAAAAAAGTCTCTGAAATGCCCATGAGAGATTCCCTTGCTCAGCTTGGTTGATGGTGGAAGAACTGCCCACGGTGGGTGGCATCATTCTTTCAATAGGGGCTCCCAGCCTATATAAGATAACATGGGCTTAGTTGTAGGAGCATCCTCCTGTATTTCTGTTGCTTTCATTGGTTAAATAAAAACCC
>JAQHUG010000017.1:5103183-5127783 GCA_028555095.1 Dicrostonyx torquatus | reverse complement strand
TGGATATCAGTATCGTGATTTCTCAGAAAATTAGGAAACAGCCTACTTCAAGATCCTGCAATACCACTTTTGGGTATATACCCAAAGAATGCTCTACATACCACAAGGACATGTGCTCAACTATATTCATAGCAGCATTATTTGTCATAGCCCGAACCTGGAAATAACCTAAATGTCCCTCAAATGAAGAATTGGATAAAGAAAATGTACATTTACACAATGGAGTACTACACAGCAGAAAAAAATAATGGCATCTTGAAATTTGCAGGCAAATGGATAGATCTAGAAAACATCATATTGAGTGAGGTAACCCAGACTCAGAAAGACAAATATCATATGTACTCACTTATAAGTGACTTTTAGACATAAAGCAAAGTAAAACAAGCCTACAATCCACAATCTGAAAATCTAAACAGAGGATTCTAAGAGAGATATACATGGATCTAATCTACACAGAAAGTAGAAATAGACAAGATTCTCTGAATATATTGGGAGCATGGGGACCATGGGAGAGGGTAGAATAGGAGTGGAGAGGAAGGGAGAGGAGCAGAGAAAAATATATAACTCAATAAAAACAATTTTAAAAAAATCTGAGGCTTGAATTATCTCTGAAAGAGGAAGAAATTATTTTCTAGCCGACTCTATTCATCTATGGTAACCCCCAAATCTAAGTTTCAGTTTAATTGAAATCTCTACACTATGTGAATCAGGTCAACAAACCTAAGCAATTGAAATTCTAGAACCACAATTCCACAGAAAACAATTGATGCTATTTTTTAAATTCTCTTTTTTTCCTCTTATCACTTCAGCACCAAGTCGATTTACTTCAGATCCCCAGGGACACAGTGACACCCTGTTCACCATTTATCTTCCCTAGGCAATGTGGAAATGTCTCCTGTTCTATGTGTGATGGAATCAGCTTGCTAAAATCCAAACTTCTGGCTTGCTAGTGGCAGCAAATATACTCAGGTCAAAAACATCTTTTTACCTTTTCAAGGTATCACTAGGTCTTGTGCTTCCATATTTCCACACACTTCTCACTTCATAGTTCTTCAATATCTTTTCACATATTTAATACACAAAATTACATTTTAATGTTCTTTATAGAAATTTTTTGTCAAATCTTGAAAAGCATTATTGCAAACAATGTGGAGCCCTCAAACTGGACTTAGTGACTATAGTTTTGTTTTCAGCAGTGGTGTTTTCTTTTCTGGTAATTTCCTTAAAATTCAGTTACTTTACCAGCATGATTTGATGGAACTTGGGGATAGAAGTTTTATTATTTTATCTTATTTTCATTTGCAAATGAAGCTTTTCTCTAAATTTCAAATTAGCTTCTCTGTTGTCTATTTTAATTTTTAAAAGTATCCCATATGTTGTATTTTTATCTGCAGAATAGGAAACTGCTTTTTTATTATTACATGAGTTCCATTTCTTTTTTCTGTCTTCCACAATGAGAATATTTTCTATAAACATTAAACATTATGTTGCTCTGTTCTGTGCATTTTCCTCAAGCCCACTTGTCGTGTTCCTGACAGACTTCCAGTTTAAGTCATGTGTTATTTGTATTTCTTAACTGAGTTGTTTTCCTATTGTTTTAATTGTTCTCTTCCATTTCCTTCTTGAACTTGATGTGTTTTATTTTATAATATCGTATTTATGGTAAATATCTTTTGTTTGGCATCCTGCTTTTTTTCTTTGGTTCAATACACGAGTCTTCATGACATTTGAATCCATGGCTAATTAATTATCTAAACCCGTGTATTGTTGTCTTAGTTCTTTTATCACATGAAAATGATTTCTTAATTAATTATGTTTTTCAGAAAAAACAGAATGCAGGTTACTGATACCAGGCTACTGAATGGAAATATTTCTTAAGGGACTTGTGGCTTTCTGTAAATTAATACTTCCCATGTAAAGCACTGGGGATACTGTGAGACCAGGATTTGGCAGTAGGAGCTCATATGTTTAAGTTGAAGAACAAAGTAAAGGGTTTTCCTTTTCTCTGTGTAATTACACAATGATCTCTCCATGTTGTATTGCACAGGTTATGTTTTCAGTATCCTGCTATACCCCAGATTCACTAAGAAGTCATAGACCACAAATTTACATTGATAGGCATTTTTACAAAATGTCTTATACATGTGTAAAGGTATTTTGAAAGTATAATGCTGTTATTATTCTTGCTAAAAGATTCCAAATGATAGAAATGAGGTATTTCTCTAAAATCCTGTATCATAAATCAATTTAAACGTGTCTTTATTCCACTTATCTTTGATGGCTAAATCAATGTAGGGGCTTTAGTGATTAGATACAATTTTTGGAAGGAGAAAATAGTTATACATAAACCCTAATTTGGGAGCAAAAATTGTAACTTGATGTGTGTGTGTGGGGGGGTGTTTGTGCAAATGTGTGTATGTTCAAGTATGTGTGTGTGTGTGTGTGTGTGTGTGTGTGTGTAAGAGAGAACAGAAACCAAGGGATATAAATAGAGCATAGGACAATGAAGGTAGGAGATGAAGTCAGGTAGGTCAGAGAAGGTTACACAGGAGCTTCTAGGAGGTTCAGTCTTTACTGTGAATTATATGGAGAAGGCCCAGTGAGTGACTTCAGGAGACAAGTGATAAAATCTCACCTGTGTTTTCAAAAGATCCCACAAACTGGTGCTTAAAATAAAACTGGAGAAGGGTAGACATGGATGAGCAGTTGAAAGACTGGTGAGGTGGTCCATGGGGAATGATAGCTCTCTATACAGGAGCATTTCAGAATGCAGGCATATAGCCAGATTCCAGGTAACATTTTTTCTCTTTTTCCACTTTTAAAATTTTATTGATTTTTATTGCGATCTACAATATTTTCAGATATAATCAAAAGAACTTTTTGATACGTTGGATACAAGCAATTAATGAAGTCACAGAAAGGAACAATTTTAACTTTCTGGATTTGAGCAACAGATGGGCTATGTTGCTAAGTAAAATGGCATAGACACTGGTTTATGTCTGTTTGGGGCATGGGATCTGGTGTTAGGATTTATGAATGTTAATTTTTGATAATTCAGGTACATGTCACCCAAAGTAGAATGTGAACTTCTGTATTCTTGGTTAATAGTGTGCTTCCAAACTCATCTACTTGGAAATATTTAATATGATCCTCTTTGAAATAAAAATCTGAAGATATAATAATTTATGATAAAATAATATTACATTAAGCTTGTGACATATACTTTACACATATAATTCTTATATTAACATATATATACATATATTTATATGTAACATATATACCTGTAGGAGGAGGGCTTGCTGCTTGTTTGTCCTGGTTGCCCGGCTAGCTTAGCCCTGAAATAACCACACATAAACTGTATTAATTAAAATTACTGCTTGGCTCATTAGTTCTAGTTTCTTATTGGCTAATTCTAATATCTTAATTTAACCTATTTCTACTAATCTGTTTATCACCACGTGGCAGTGGCTTACTGGGTAAAATTCCCAGCATCTGTCTCTGGTGGATTCATGGCATCTCTTCTACTCTACTTTCTTCCTCCCATAATTCAGTTCTGTCTTCTCTGCCTACCTAAGTTTTGACCTATCAGGCCAAGGTAGTTTCTTTATTCATTAACCAATGAAAGCTGAACATAGACAGAAGGACCTCCCACACCATATATCCCTTTTTTTCGTTTTCCAACATACAGTTCAAAAAATCCATGGAACCTCTGGTATGATAGCATGATTGTATAAACTACTTGGTTGGCTAATGGCTGAAGGTACTTCAGAGGATCATGTTTAGTTTAATAGATAGGGTGTATCGTAAGAAAGAAGGTTATGATTTTCAACCTTCTCATAACCTCCTAGGAGAAGAAAGAGGTTAAAGATTAAGTTTCTCTCCAATGCTTTAATCAATCATGCCTATGTAATGAGGCCTCCATCAACCCCCAAAAGAATAGGGTCAAAAATCTTTCTTTTGAGCTGAACCTGGAAAGTGATGTGTCCAGAGAATACAGGGAATGTCCCTTTTTAATAGAACACCTGACCATCTCTTCATCTGAGTCCTTTATAAGATCTATTACTGGTGAACAGATTCATTTCACTGGATCCTGTGAGTCACCTAGCACATTGACCAAAATCTGAAATGCAGATAAAACAACCCTACACTTGAAGCTCTCACAACAAAAACAGTAAGGTTTTAGATGACTGAATCTTCACTGTACAGGCTTTGATCCATGACGTAGTGGTGGATCATGTACCAGATGAGTTGAACTAGGTGGCATCTAGTTGGTCTCTACTAGTTTTATTGTGGGACAAATATCCACACAGTTTGAGGTCATGGAAATGTTAGTTGCTTGGGAAAGTAGGTGAGAGGCAGTCAGTAGTTTTTCCTGTATGAGTGAGCTCTAACACTACCATGTATACTGAGGTATACATGGACAGAAGAGCTGGGGGAACAGGTAGACAGGCTCACAGTAGAGGACACGTGAAAAACATGCAGATTTAGAAGAAATGCCTACACAGCAAGCAATGCCAGTTATTGTTGGAAGAGGCCAGGAAGAATCCTCTACCAGGAGCTAAAGAGAGATCAGGGACTCTTCTGACACCTCAATTTCAGATTTCCAGTCTTGCAGGAAAGAATAACTACCTATTATAAGATATCCAACTTGTAAAGCCTTGTTATAGCAGTTCAAATATGGCTTATTTTGTGTCAGCTGCTCAACCCTCAGTCCAGATTCATCCATTCTTGTCTACCACCTTTATATTCTTCTGGGTACAGGTGACACACAGGACTGACTCCCATTTTTATTTTTATTTTTGAAAAGACCTGTATTTGGTTTGTTATCCTTGTGGT
Organism: Dicrostonyx torquatus; assembly: GCA_028555095.1. NCBI lineage: Eukaryota > Metazoa > Chordata > Mammalia > Rodentia > Cricetidae > Dicrostonyx > Dicrostonyx torquatus. The sequence goes on along the minus strand of JAQHUG010000017.1, from coordinate 5,122,944 downwards.
TAGTTGACTCTTTATTATTATGTGAATAATTTTTCTCCACATAATATATATTTAAGATCTATGTCTAATGAGATTGATACAATTCCCCCATATAATGAGTTTGGAATTATTTGGTTTAAAAAAAATAGAGAGCTCACTTAACAGCTGTCCTCAATATAGGAATGGATTCCACAAAGTTTTTCATAGAGATGAGAAGATATTATTAAACCTGTCAGTTAATTAAAACAAAAAGCAAGCTAACATGCCCTCATGTTCATGAACTGTAAGTCATGGAAATTTGAACATTTAATTCATAAAACAATCTACAAAAGCTCTTTGAAAAGCGACAGTAGCCTTTCTCACCTCCTGTGATTGCAAGAAAGTCTAAGTTCTCATACTACAAACAACAGCATCTTATTCAAGAGACCTTGCATGTCTCCTGTTTTGAAATTCTGTTATCTGAATTTGCTTATGTCTGGTAAAAAAAATAATGCCCATTTATCTTTTATAGTACATCCTTGTCATTTTATTCTCTGCCATTTATCCTCATCATTTTGAGTTATCTGCAGCTGTGGACAGAATGAAGCTGGGATAGTACCCCAGAAATTGCAGAATCTCTCCAAGGGTCAGAACGACAATAGGCTTTTTGGGATAGTAATGGGGATTCCCACGTGGTGAAGATACAATGATAGGCTGTGCTGAAAGCTAAGCATCTGGCTTATGAAAATTTCTGCTGTCGCTGCTGGAGCCAGTCAGCATTATGCAGTCCCTTGATCACTAGGGACTTTACGATCTGTCTTAAGCTATTTGAACACTAAAAATAACTCTCAGTCTTCCGTGATTTCTACTGTTTGTAGGGGGAAAACATGTAAATTGTGTCTTAAAAATATGAGCATAAAGAGAAGTTAAAATAAGGAACTTGTATGTTAAAACATCAAACAAACAAACAGAATGAAAAAAAAGCATCATGCCATGCAAGAAATCCAGTGCCTTCAGCATGAGAGGGAGAAAAATACTCAACACAAAACTGAAGTGAAAGATGCCAATAAATAAGTAAATTTCTCATTCAGGATCCATTTGGAGGCTGTGTTTCTTGGCAGAGTTACTGCTTACTATTTTCCTGTCTCAAGTTCCCTGCCTCATTTTGTTGGTCTGTTGAAAGCTTGTTAAAATCTCATTGGCTTTTCTTGTTCTTTTGTGATTGTTGTTATTGGGGCTCTTTTTTGCCTTAAATTTAGTATTAAATCATAAACTAGTAACGTGAAGTGAGAAAAGGGTAATAAACCCATATAGTTACTTCAGTGGCTGATTTTGTGGATATTTTATACCATGATCAGCTTAGGCTTGATTCCGATTTGATGAGATCATTTTTTTTATTGGGAAATAAAAAAAAAGTCTTCCTTATATATTAGCTTGCAACATAGATGCAAACTAAGCATTTCCTAAAAAGAACAGATAGAATTAGAAAGGGAGAACAGGATAGAAAGGAAGTAAAATGTCCATCTGTGATGACACCAAAATCAAAGCGAAACAAAAAGCCAAGAGCTTGCACCTACCCCAATCCTCTTCTGACAGAAATGATTCCAGACATATTTCTGTGCTTAAAAAATATCCATTCGTTGAAGAATGCTTGACACTTGGCAAACCTCTTATAAAAAAGATTACAAAGATTACAAAGGTGAGCAAGCATGCAATCGATAAGCTGATGATACCAGTGTATCAGCCAACCAAATTAAAAGTCCTGCTAGATATGGTGTTTCTTATCGTATAGAGTCAAAGGCAAACTGTGCTCTTTGTCACTTGACTGCCTTTGGAAGACACTAGCTGTGTAGTCGTGTAAAAAGCAGAGCCTCTGTGGGCTCCCCTTTCCTTCAGATACAATCTGAAGAGGCAGCTGTTGAAAAAAATTAGTGAGAATATGCATTACTCCGTTACAGAGCCGTGCTACTCGGGCTAAATATCATAGCTCACACATAATTGACACCACTGGCAATGACGGGGCTCCATCTGAAGGCAGAGCTGTGCTCACTCCATGCCCCTGATTTTCTACTACTTCCCTAAAACTTTCTTGATTCCAAGCATCCTCCAGAGAATTTCCAGAATTATCTCCATTCTTGACTGGCTTTCATTATGTCAGTCCATCATGGAGGACATTGATTTACTTTCGATGTGAGTTCAACCCCAGTGAACTCCATATTGCACCGGGACCTTGAGTGACTACAATGAAACATTCCTGTCCATTTCAATCACACATGTGGGATCCTATTAGAATATTAATGCCTTGCTTGTGCTCAATATGTATTGTGAATCCTGTTTTTACTTTCTTTCCTTTTGTCTACCTCCCAGCAAGTAAAGACAGATTCATATGCCTACTGGGTACTCTGTTTAGTCATTTGTTGTTGTTTTCTTGTCCCATCCTCATCCAACTTTTCTGCAGACCAGTTCAATGACCCACTGATCCTGGGTGCGGAAGTCTGAAAACCAGGCATCCCAACCTCATTCTACAAGAATATCTAGACAGTATCTCACAGTGAAATATTTGCCAATGAGGTTAACTATTTATTTTTGCTAGGGATATGATACAATCCCTTTCTAGAAAATGAACAGTGACTATTATACCTCACTGAAGCCCACAGTAATAGGAGGAAATGGACCTAAAGACTTAATATGACTTCCGCTGGCACCATCACCACTACCTGCATCCTGCCGCACCGATGCTAAATATCATCTCTTAGCAGTGTGTGTAATGCATATCTGAAAGTCATGCAGTAGCGATCCTTTAGGGTATCCTCCTTCCTTTCTTTATTAATGAAAAGGTTTTGATTTGTGCCCTCTGTTATTCCCAGAAGTACAACACAAAACAAAATGGGAAAGCGTGATTTATCTTCTATTTGATAAAAACATCTGCAGAATAAAATGAGCCTCTTGATGCCGGAATTGTCATCAATGATGACTTTGACAAAATGAGCAATACATAATTTGCTAGCTCCCTTGTGAAGCTGAAACAGATTGTCAAATAAAACACTAGAGGAGATGCATATGGGCTGAGTAGAGCAGCTTTGAATAGGAACACATGCAGGTGGTAGTTTAGTAGTGGCTCGAAGAAGGAGGACTGCCCTAATTTGGAGGGTCATTTGCATTTGAAAATGCTCATTGCTAAATAGTGAGTATTCCCTATAGCAAAAGAGAATGGATCCTGCCAAGAACGCAGCTATTTTTATTCCTGGGTAACTTGAATAAACCAGAAAGCCCAAGGCAAAAGAGAGTGGGTAACACTCAAACCTGTCTTTATGGTGGTCTGTTAGAATACAGATCATTAATATATGAAAGAGACACTTCTGAAATCAATTGCTTTTTGGATAAAGATGGATTTTTCTGTTGACAAAAAGCAGGAGAAGTGTACTAATGGGTATGAACTTATGTGCCTCTTAAAAATAACAGTCAAACACTTTAACAGTCCTTATATCTGAATAATAGGCCAAATTTGTATATTGTTTTAGAATGGAATTTTATGTGTCATAATTATTTTCTAGATAGACCAAAGTTGTTATATGTCAGGAAGATGTGGGTCTTCGGTCTTAGAGATCCTGCCTCTGAGGATCCCCAACTGAGTATTAAACAGAATGTCTTTCAGGTGGAGTGCAAGTTTTTCAATTAGACTGGGTTATAGGGTATTAGGAGGAGTTCCATGAAACAAAAAGGTAATTTTCTTTTATTTTTTAATTTATTTTTTAAAAACAATCTTTCCTCATTTTACATGCCAATCCCAGTTCCCTGTCCTTCCTCTCCTCCCACTCATTTTATTAGCAGTACATACTACAAACAGACACGGCTTATGCTGAATTTTATTTATGTTCCATAGGTTAGATAATATTTATTGGGGTTTTCCACTATACAGTTACTCTTTTCATTCACTTCTATGTAGAAAGAAGTCACTAGTACTGTCAATATGCAGAATGAGAGGTTAAACCTGATCCACCCAAGAAAAAATATTTGCATTAATTATTTGAAGTTTTCTACTATGAGACATTTGCATTTTCCATCCATTTATTTAATTATTAAATAATTACATTTAGCTAGTTAATATATATTAATTATATATAAAAGGTCTTATTTTGATACCTTCATATATGTCCATAATATATTTGGAACAAATTCAACCCTGTTTCCATCTCTTATCTGCCTCCTACTCCCACTTCCACGAATCTTTCTTTCTCCAAGTTTCCACCCTCCTATTTGTGTGTGACCCAGTAAGTCTTAATAGGGTTGCTTATAGAAGTATGGACACCTTATCAGTGGGAACATTATAAAGAAAATGTCTTTCTAACCTCCACCAATCATTAACTCTATATAAATCCTCAGGAGGAATCGGGTCCCATCAGTCCCTCGTCCATCAGTCTTCTACAAGAAGTTGTGGCTGCTGTTAGTACATGAGCACAGTAGCCATGCCATGCCCCCACACAGCTTCAACACACCTCTCCTGCCCCTTTCTCTAGCTCTTACATTCCCTCTCCCCCTTCTTTTGTTCTGAGACTGTGAGGGGACGACATAGATCCCCCATTATGGGCGAACATGTATTATCAATTCTTCAGCCAGTTTTGAGTCTCTGCAGTCATCCGTGACTACTGAAAATTAAGCTTTTCTGAACAAACTTGACAGCATCACTAATGTATGAACATAGAAATAGTTATTTAGAAAGCAACTTGACAGGTGTATCTTGCCCATTTAGCAAATGAACAGCAGTATCTTCTCTCTAAGCCTGTGACCTCCCCAGCAATACCAAGTACAGATTTCTTTCTGTAGAGCAGACATCAAATCCCATAAGACAGCAGTTAGTTGCCCCATAACAAATTTACCTCTTTTGTACCAGAGAGTTCTTCTTGCTAGACTGTGGAGATCTCTATAAGCACAATGGTCAGCAGAATGTCCATCCATGTGAGGAAAAAAAGGAAGTCAATTTTACATGACTCAGTAACTATACTTCAAGAGTCTGATCCTGGGCAATTTATTTTTTTATTATTTTATTTTATTACTTAAAAAAAATACTGATCCAAATTCCCACTCCCTCCTCTCCTCCCACTCCCCCCTTACTCCCTCCCACCGCCTGATTATAAGAGAGGGCAATGCACCCTGCCCTGTGGAAAGTTCAAGGCCCTCCCTACTACATCTAGGTTCAGCAAGGTTTACATTCAAAGAGAATAGGATCCCAAAAAGGAGTACATGCATTAGAGACAAAACCCAGTGTCATTGTCATTGGCCCCTCGGTCTGCCCCAACGGTCAACCACATTCAAAGGGACTAGTTTGATCCCATGCTCGTTCACTACCAGTCCAGTTGGAGCTACTGAGCTCCCATTAGATCAGGCAAACTGTCTCAGTGGATGAACCCCTCACGCTCTTGACTTCCAGGCTCATACTTTCACTCCTTCCACTCTTCAACTGGACCTTGGGAGCTCAGTCCAGTGCTCCAATGTTTGTCTCTGCCTCTGTTTCCATCTGTTGTTGGATGACGTTTCTATGGTGATATTTAAGTTAATCATCAGTCTGACTACAGAGCAAGGCCAGTTCAGGCACCTTCTCCTCTATTGCTTAAGGTCTTAGTTAGGGTCAGCCTGGTGGATTCCTGGGAATTTTTCTAGAGCCAGGTTTCTTGCTAACCCCATAATGGCTCCCTCAATAAAGATATTTCTTTCCTTGCTCTCCTATCTGTCCTTCCTCCATCTCAACTATCCATTCCCTCAAGTTCGCCCAACCCACCCCTTCTCCTCTCCTCTTCCTCTTCTATTCTTTCTTTATTTTAAGCACATTTAAGCTTAAGAACAGCACAATTCTGGAAAAAAATCTTCTTGTGATAATTAACTCAATCCCATGTATACAACGAAGCTAAAGATATGATCACATTGAAATTTTTTCCTAAGTACACAGGGCTTCTTTCAGTTCTATTAACTGAGAAACAACTCTAAGAATAAGTCTATGAAGGATGACTGAAATAAACATAAGAGTCTAGGGGATCCGGGTTTTACTGGCCATATAGATAGCAAAGAAGTCACCAGGCTATCAACCACCTCTACTCCATTTGTAAAATACATGTGACATTTCTCAAAAAGATGAAAAAAACAATGTTCAAGGTAAGAGTCTAGGGAGGATGAGATAAATGTTAACAGTCTGAGGGAACCAGGTCCTAAAGGTAGTCCAGAGATCACCAGATTATTAACCATATCCATTTCCAGTCTCTGGGCAGAAAACAAATTATGTATCTATTCCTTTGGAGAGGCAGCCCTGTGTGTTTAGCATTCCTGGCTTCCCTAGTGAGTGTCTGTGAGCACAAGGACCTCTGAGTCCACACACGTGGCCCAATCAGTATTGTTTTGCATGGAGCTTACAGCAGAGTAAAAGTGTTGCTGACAATTCTCCTTGTTGATTTGATGACAAACCCAGCACCTATGTAGGAACTGCTGCACTACAAGGGTTACCCAGCAGGGAGACAGCTTCCGACCCAGTTCCGGCTTGAATACTTTATGTGCTCTAATCAAAACATGTGCTGTGTCCTCAACAGTGGACTCTTACTACCTGAATCTGGAGGGTGACCTAAAGCAGATGGCAATTGTCTATATTTTAGGACCTCAGAGGCCTTTCTGAGGCAGAAAATAGATTATACATCTATTCCATCTACTCATAGGGAGGGAACCCATCCCTGGCACTGGAGTTTTGATTTAATAACCTGTGACCTTGGGAAGTATCTTCATCTTGGTGGCATGGGGTATCTTCATTCAAATTTAGTTTAAGACTTTTTTTTTATTGGTTTACCAAGAATGTGATTTCCAGGTGAATTTTTCTATAGTGTTAGCTTGATTGACTCTCACCCCAAATCTCTTCTGCCCTCCAAACCATATAACTTTGAGCATTCCCTTTCCACTCTTGTATCATATGTGTTCTCTTACCCCTGCCACTTCTTTAGAACCTTAGAGAATCTGTTTTCCTTCCTCTAGTTCTTTTTCTATAACACACACACATAGATTCGCATATATAAAAAACTAGAATTGGCATATGAGAAAAACATACAATATTTTTCATTTTTCTTTCTGATCCTGAGTTGCCTCCATTCTCCTGAATATATTATTATTTAAATTTGGTTGATGACTGAATAAAATTACATTGCATTGTATATCTATCCCACTGTTTCACTATTAACTCTTTTTTTAAATTTATTTATTTATTATGTATACAATATTCTGTCTGCAGGCCAGAAGAGGGCACCAGACTTCATTACAGATGGTTGTGAGCCACCATGTGGTTGCCGGGAATTGAACTCAGGACCTTTGGAAGAGCAGGCAATGCTCTTAACCACTGAGCCATCTCTCCAGCCCCTCACTATTAACTCTTAAGTTGAAGAATATCTAGATCCCACACTCTTGCCACAGTGAATAGAGCAAAAATGAGCATAGCTGTGCAGAATAGAAGTAGTTCAGTACTATAATATGATCATAGGAATTTCTACTTTTATCTTTCTGAGAAGCTTATACCTTAGCAATTACAAAGATTGACATTCCCACCAAATGAATCAGTGTTCCTCAGCAGTATTAGTGGCCATTTGTTTTTGTTTGTTTGTTTTTAGTTTTTGTTTCATTTTTTAAATAAGAAACAATCCAATGGCTGTGATTGAATTTGGATGTAGTTTTAATTTATATAATTCCCTGATAGACAAGGATGTTGAACATTTAAAAAAAAAATTTGTGCTGAAATTCTAACCCCAAAAGTGTTGAGAAGTGGGTCTTTGGAAGATAACTTTTACCTCTTGTGTGGGATTAGTGTGTTTGCTCCATTCAACATTATAAGAATGGACCGTGTATAAGCAAGAGACATTGGCCCTTAACAGAAACCAAACCTGTTTATGCCTTGATGTCAGACTTGCTAGCTTTCAATACTATAGGTAAAAAATTTCTTTGTTTATAAGCTCCTGGTTTATGGTGTTTCATCACAGCCGGCTGAACGGACTAAGATAAGCAACAAGCGTTCCAGTCTATTTAGTTCTTCAGGGCATCTGCTCCAAGCAAGCAAGTTCAGGCTATGTCTTTGCAGATTCATCTTCCTCTGAAAAGTGCAGAGTGGATGGAGTACTTACCCTGCAAACTCAGTTAACGCTTAAGTTTTGCCTGAATGCCTCTTGTAAGGATTGTGAGTAACATCATTCAATTACTTCATATATCAGAGCTGTAGCTGGCAATCTGTATTTTCAAAACTATATCTAAACTTTACTGATATTTTGTGTAGCTCACACTGCTCTTTCAACCTTGAATTTTTGAATGACCATGTCATCGAAATTGCCTTTTATGTTCCTCTTCAAATTCACTCTGGCTGTGAGTGGTTATCTAGAGATGTTCCATCCCTGCCGTTCTATCTTTAGGGACTCTTCGTTAATTTCTCTCATTCTCTTCATCTACTACATGTGTCACACCAGTTCTCCACTGACAGCCAAGCTTTAAAGATATCGATTCTGGCTAAGAGCTGAGAGACAGTTCAGTAGGAAAAATGTTTGACACAAAAATTTGAACCGTGAGTTTGATCCTTAGAAGCTTAGTGCTTCCACATATATTTGAAACCCCTACACTTGGAGAAGTGGCAAGAGAAAGAGCGCCAAGGCTTGGGGCTCAACCAGTCAAGCTTACTTCATATCCCCGGCCCATGAAAAACCCTGTCTCAAAAAGAGAATGGTGGGTGATGCCTAACAAATGATACCCAAATTTGACCTCAGGCCTCCATGCCCATCTATGCAAAACATAGAGACGTACATTAAATGACAGCAATTTTGATTTTCTTAAGACATCCGTAGTAAATAATCCTCTTCTCTTCCTCCCCTCCCTCTCTTCCTGCTCTTCTGCTCCTTCTTCTCCTCTTCCCCCTTCTCCTCTAATTTCAACTGTTCTGTTGTAAGTTTTTGGTGTCACACTGCCTTACTGCTTTCTTCATTTTCTTTTTTGGTCAGTGAAATTTTATGGGTTCCAAAACTGAAAACTTAGAGTCCAAATTAATGACTGTGTCATGGCACAGGACAAAGTATGAAATAGTGCTTCCATATAAGAAATGCTTAATCTTCGTTCCTTGGAGACGCCAGAAAACTCTAGTAATTGTGGAAGCAAGGCTCTTTAACCCTGGAGCCCAACTCTTTATAAACAGTGTGTACTGTATGACACACAAGGGCTCTTTTAAAAGGAGTCATCGGTTCCGTAAGCTTACCCTTTGACAAATGATTGTTTTACTGTATGCAATCCTCCCTACAAAACTTTACTACTATTACACAAAAGAGTAATAAAATGAGATATACCTTCCCCTCTCTTTTTGCCTGTCTCTCTCAACTCTGTAACCAAATATAATGTCTACTTGAGAGGAAAGTAATAATTCCTGAGGATCCCTGTGTGGCATGGATGAACTGAGAGCTGAGCTGGCCTAACGAGCAGTCATTGGCTTGATACCATAGTTTCAGTATTTTGTTTTTTTTTCCAGTGTCTGTTACACCCATAATCTATCAGTCTATAGTCAAACATCAAGGGACAGTGACTTTGTTGAAAGAATTATTATTCAAGTTTAATAAGGTAATCTCTCTATGAAGGCCAAGGGGCATTTCCCATTTAATTTTTATTTGACTGCACAGTTTATTAGAAAAATTATTTTATACTGATGCACAAATTTAGCAGTGTCCCTCCTCTGCCTTTATCACTCCCACACTGTGTGCCCAAAACAAAATTTTTCCTAAGATGGTATCAGATGGAAACAACAATACACCCCATTAATTACTCTCTCTAAGGAAGAGGCATGTGACACATCTTACAGAATCAGCTCAAAAGACAGAGAATCCAGAGCGCTCATTATGTACTTTCTCCTGATGCAGCACATTAAAATCTGAAGAAAGAAGACCGTCTCATAAAGTCAGCAAAAAGGAAAACAAAACAAAGCTCCTATTTGCACACCTCTGGCCCTTGGAAGATTATGCATTATGCTACAAATATTATTTTCCGAAGATTCCACAGTGCCATCGAGGGAACACAGAATCACTAAATAAGAACCAATCAAGTTTCTCAGACTTCCTAATCTATGAGAGTTTCCAGGAGCTGCTTGAATCCCTCTTTTTTTTTTTACTTAAAGTACCACCTACCACCAAGGAGGACAGGAAAAGTGCCTATGAGACCAAGAAGGACCACTTTGCAATGATGTGGAATCACTCTTCTACCTACCACACTCGTCCAGTCCAGCCTGCAGAGACTAGCTGCGACTTTCAAAGCCCGCCTACCTCAAGACACCAACCAAGCGCATCTCATTTGAACTAACTCTTCTGCTCTTAGTTTAGCTCCCGCAGCTCAGAACTGTACCGCCAGAGTTGTACCTCCATCTCCATGGGTCTTGGAGGATGTTTTGATGACTGCAGTGAAGATCTGGTGTTTAAAATACGTCTATGTCTCTGTCTTTATATCTTTTTCTACCTCCCAAAGCAACTGCAGATCAACCACCAAAACAATCTCAGGAGAAATTTATAAAGGCTTTTCGGAAAAGCATCCATGTGATTCTAGAAATCTTTATTCACATCCACATAGGTTATTAAAGGAACCGACACAGTACTAGTGTCCTCCTGGAAGCTGGTCTCATTTATGGACACTGACCACGTTTGTTTGTAATAATTGTGAGAGCACTCCAACCCACACACAAACTAGCACATGTAAAATGCCAAAGTTCAGGGACGCTCACAATCTCTTTACACTTTAATTAAACAGGGTTTTCTTTTTCTCTATGGGTATTTATACTGTTAAATGTTCAGGCTTCTTAATTGGAACCAAGTGAACCTAGAAGAGAAATGATTTTTACACTCTCTAAACTTCCCTCCAGGAAACAGCATTCATGAGCCAAAGATGGAAATGCCACGGGTAAGCGGTGTCTTGAAAAGAAGTGAGAATTTTTTGTAAGATGAACTGAAGATGTGGCTTGTGCTCATTTTTTTTAAGGTTTTTACTAATTCTCTTCTAGAGCCAAGCTTCTTAGCCTAGATTACAATACTACCTGGAAATGAATAACTGAACGTGAGATTCTCAAAATATTTCTCAACAGTAAATGGCTTCTGAACATACAAAGGCCAAAACTCAATTCGAAATCAGATAGAAAATGACCCAGAGGTGTCTTTGAAAGTGTCTGCGTTGTGTAGCTTTCCAGAAGCCTTAGCTCTGAACACACAATACAAGCAGTTGGCAACACACATGCCTCACACCAGACTTTCAAAAGGTCCCCATCAATGACGACTACGCATTAGAAACCACAGTGTCTTCACATGTACACAAAGGTTCTACCTAATTACAGAAAAACAGGATTCTGGTATAATTACAGAAAGCAAAGATTTCTAATCTTTCCCAAATATCATTGCTCAGCATGCAAGAATTTAGCTCCTGTATTTTGGGTTGTATTTTGTTAGAATGTTTGGTTTTAAATTTTTCTGTTTGAGTTACTGACTTGATTTTCATTCAAAATCATTAAATGAATTTTGGCTTGGGATTAGGGCAGAATTTCCAACAATTTCTGAAATGGCACTACATACACTTTTGCCTTTTTAAAATGTGTATTTATGTGAAGCTGTGTTCTCAGCATTCACAGTTATGAAATCAAAATATTAGTCTACTCTGAAAAACACTGAGTATTTCCTACATTCTGCAGTATCAAATATTCATCTAACATTTAATTCTTTATATAAACAAACCAATATGTCCATTTCATTAATATGAGACTGTGCTTCATATATAATAAATGTGAGATTATATGCACATCAAACAGTTAAAACATTGATTTGTGATTTAGTCACTAAATGTAATTTAGTGAGTAACAAAATGATTTATTTGTATACCTAGTTTATATACCCCAAATTCTTCACCAAGTTCTGGTGAACCTTTACAAGGTGGCTAGCAACATGAGACTTGCCCCTAGATTGCAAAATTACTCAAAATACCTCCAAACCCATCCATGTTCAGTGTTATCAAAAGAAGTTGGAGTGGCTGCAGTTGTTACACAGCTAAATTGAGACTTAGGGACACAGATCCATGCAGAGCATCACAGCGAGTGTTTAGTGCATTGTTTTCTCCCCTGCTTCTAAAGCCAGTCTGCTTCCACTACCCCCTGAGTTGAGTGACTGGGTGGGCATTCTAAATGAAGGTGTTGATCATAAATCTTTCACCTTTTCTTATTATACACCCAAAGCTCTTACAATAGTCAGGACACCCATTACCTCACTCATGTCTCAATTTTTTCATCTCTTCCCTTCTATCCTAGGAACAAACCTGTTTGTTTGTTGTGCCACAAAGCATCAACCCAAATAAATAAATGACAAACCTCAAGCAGAGCAATCTGCAGGGCCAATAGTCTTCTGAGATTTTCTTCCTCTCTAGAGAAATACTTATCTAAGTTTCCGAAAGTGGATGTGTCTTTGGCATTCTTCGCAAGTCTGCCCATACCAGTGTGTGCAAAGTTCTGCCTGGTTATCCTGTACAGAGAGACTATCTTTGCACATCCCATCATGGTCAAAGGTGAGCTTCTGGCTTGGGATCCATGGCTGGCCATAATTAGCTCTAGTTAAACTGCCTCTGTTCATCCTGGCAGGCAGATCACCTACATCAATACTGCAGCCAGCTTAAGCTTGCTCTGGGGAGAGATTGTATGTGACAGACTTTATCTTCAGGGCAAGCTGCCATTGGATGCAGTTGCAGAATCCATTGCTCTGCCCAGTTCAGCTGGAACTGTATATGATGGATGAGCTTTCTGGGTGAATGTCAAAATAATAAGCACACTAATCATTTGCGGTCACATGGTACCATTCATCCTGGGATTTCAGAGACCCTCATCTGCGTTTATTAGTTCTGACAGAGCTTCCATTAAGTGAGGTGTTATTATTCCCACTTTACAGATGAGGACACTGAGTAGTGGCGAAATTAAGCAGGCTCCCCAGTGCTATTCCACAGAGAGAGGACAGTTTGTAGACAGCACCTAAGCCCAATCAGTTACTGCTGCATTTTGATCATTGTTTTCTTAATGTATAATTTCAAGAACAAGTCACATATCAGCTAATATGTGGCCACCTTTCAATCAAGGAGAGTAAATGTCGTTTACAGCAAAAACAAGAGCTACTGTCAATGTAAAATCAGGGTGCCTTCCACTGCATCACACATCCCCCATCTAGATGCTTTATTTTTCAAAGAAAACCCTTGTTTCTTTATTTTTACTTTTCTGTATGCTTGTCTCTCTTTGTGTACATCTGTGTGCATGTGTACAGGGGCCTGAGGAGGCCAAAAGAGTAACAGGCAGCTAAGAGATGCCTGACACAGGTGCTAAGAACCAAACTCCAGTCATCTGGAAGAACATTCATTTCTCTTATCTACTGAGGCATCATTCCAGCCCCTAGACATATTGCTTGTGAAAATTCTTGTCTGAAACTTTGGTAAGATATATTTATCACAGGGTAGTTGTTGGTTATTTTTGACATGGGCAGCAAACATGTAGTGGGAACATTATTCGGTATGAGAGAAAATTGGATTGTTAAAACAAAATGCAAAGGTAACTCCATATTTTTTAATCTCAAAGATAGGGAAGTTACTGTTTAAAAAATGTGAAAGTTCCCATCTTCATTCCTAATGAATCTGCGTAAGGAAATTAAAATTTCGAAATGGAAAAAAAGCGCCCAGCTAGAGCTGCCCAAAGCCCTTAGTTTGGTCAGCATGTGATCACATTTCTGCTCTTTGTAGGATTACAGAGTTAATAGAAAGGTGAAGGGCAGGGAGAGCAAGCCTGAGACAGATACGAAGAAAGGGAAATTTGTTTTCAAGGCCCTGCTGTGACCTTTTCTCCATTTGCTTTCCTGTGCTCGGGTAGCATGTGGATCTGACAAATGCGGGGGTTGAGAAATAGGAAAATATTTTGCCATTTTTAAAGAAATACTTTTCAATTTTTTCCCAAATGCCCATATCCTCATCTGCAACCACAGGGTGTTACTCGGTTTGTCAGAGTCTATAAGATGGTAATGTGAAACCATCTGAGAGCTGCTAGTGTGGCACTTGACCCTTGACAGGCCTCCTCAAGGACAGGCAGGTGAGTCTGCTGGCTGGTTTGGGAGCAGCACTCAATGCCCTGAACTTCCTGATATTCCCAAGCCTTTTTGTATACTTCCTTCAGCATGCCCTCTATTGGTCCAAAGAAAGCTGATTCTCCCATAGGCTGTGCCCACTTCCTTCTTTCCCACCCCACTGCTCTTATCATACAGTCCAGTCATCTAATAGGTCTCTCAACTACCACGTGATCAGTCAGAGTCCCAGAATCTCCCGTTGTTCAATAAGAACAGCTCCATTCTGTCTTTCTCATTTCCCAAGACTATTAAAGGGAACAAAAAGGGGACAACCCAGATTACATTGTAAATGGTAACATGCAACAAATTGTAAGTTTCTCAACATTGTTATTATTATTTCTTAAGATTTCACTGAAGGAAGAAGACTTATTTTAATTACTCACAGTAAGATATTAGTGACAAAGAGTAATGTCATTGCTAGGTAACATTGGTTCCTTTTAATGAAAGCCTTTAATGCCTTAATCCAAAATTGGAAATGCTAGTGAAAATTCAAGACACAGGAATGAACAAGGAGTGGAATTTATTTTAATTAGGAAACCTCTAAATTATCTTCTGTAACTTTAATTTTCAAAGAAGGATACATCAAAAAAACTTCGTGGAGTGAGTGCAAAAGAGAAGTTGATCCTTGGTTCATAAGTAGCCAGGCCTGTCTTGCCTTGCAGTAGACTGAGAAGACTCTCCAAAATAACTTCCATGTAAGCCTGATGACAAGCTTTCTGCTACATGTAGCCACTGTCTGGGAAAGGACGCTAACCCTCTTCATTGGCAGCAGAGTAGCTATGCTGAGCAGTGCAAAAGATCCAAAGATCCATCCTTCTCCTTCCAATGGGAAATGCTACCGAGCAAAGGTCTTCTTTCACACAAAAAATATTTTCTAGGTGTTTCAGAGGAAGTCCAATACACGTTTAAAATCCAAGTGCCAAAAGCTAATAAAATGCTAAGAAGATCTTGGCGCAGATTTTCAGTTCTGTCAATGATGTGCTAAGTTATGCCAAATCATGCTCAAGAAGAACATTAGACTTTTTCCTATAAATGGGACCAAAGGATCAGCTAAAGCAGTCAGGCTTAATTAATATTATTAATAATAGCAAGAGTATGTTAAGCTCACCAATCAGCAAGCAGGTATATAATATTGACCTTTCTTTCAAAGACAGCTACCATAATAATATTTAAAGTCTTACCATTTTATTCTGCAGTAATAATCACAAAATGATTAACACAAAGGTGTTCCATGACACACTGATTTTCTTTATTTCTGTCGCACAAAAGGATGGTCATATACCATAATTGAAAAACATTAGGGTCGACTCATAAGGAAAATGTAGTGAAAATAAACACTAACCTAGCTAAGAAGAATAACGCAAGCAATGGTAACCATATTAATTATTTTTCTTTTGCTGTGATAAAACACTGTGACAAAGGCAACTTAGATAAGAAATGGCATACTTGTGACTTACGGTCAGAGGGAAAGAGGGATGATGGAGTAGAAGTACCAAGTGGCAGAAGACAGGAATAGCAGCTGAGAGCCACAAATAGTAATCAGAGAGAGCACATTGGGAATGGTCAGAGACTTTTGAAACCTTCAACTTGCCTCCAGTGGCATACTTCCTCCACCAAGACCATATTTTGTAATCCTTCTAAAAATGCCCATCACCTATAGACCAGATATTCAAATGTCCAAGAGCTATGGGATACTTTCCATTCAAACTATTATAGTAAACAATGCAGTATGTCATATCATCCATCCATCCATTCACCATACATACAACCTCCTTCCTTCTTGCCAATCTATTCTGTTTCTTTGTTTTGTTTTTGTTTTTGTTGTTTGATTTGGCACATGACCACACACAGACCAACCCATTTTTTTAAATGACCTTTATGCTCTTCAAACACCAGTATATATATATATACAACTCTTTGATACTGCATCCAATATTTTACAAAGAGTATGGATATAGCAAAGATAATTTGGATCAAATAAATATTCTATATTCTCATTTATTTTTCAAAGTGCAAACAATAAAGTTTGTGTGTGCCAATAAATTGAAACATATTGATGTCTTTTACTTCAAGGTCAATGCATTAGGAGGCAGTATCAATCCTATGTTAGCCTTCTGTTACTATAATGAACTGGCCAAAATAATTGACTTATGAAAAGGAAAGCTTTATTTTTAGCCCACAATTTTGAAGCTTCCAGTCCATTATGTATTAGTTTTATCGTTTTGGTCTGTGGCAAGATTTGGAGAAGAATGTCTCCTGCAGGAAAAAAAAAAAATCACTGTTTCATGGCCAGGGAACAGAGAGAGGAGAGAAGGCTTGTGGTTCATTATTTCCTTGCAAAACATGATTCTAGAGTCCTGAGGACTCCTTATAAAACCCCAGCTCTCAAATGGCCCACTCTCTGCCAGTAGTACTACCATGGGGTCCAAGCCTTTAACATATGGGACAAAAGGGCCTATTCAATATCCAAACTTAAGCAATAGCATGACTCTTCACCTAGTAGGACAATCTTAAAGGCCAATTTTTCTTTCAGTATGATGAAAAAGACAAGACCACCCTATTTCTTATGGAAGAGGAAGGACACACTAACCTGGATGGAGCCACCAATGTTTTGTTCATATAACTAACAATTAGGGTTGGTTATTCTGGCCAACACACACATTCCTAACATTGGTTTCACTTTGACCTGTTGGAGTATGCTATATAAAAGAGATTGGAGCAGATAGGTCTACTTTCTGCCATTTTTGGTTCAATATAATTTCTTTGAGCATTTAGAAAAAAAAACAACTGTTTAATTACTGGGCCTAGACTATACTTTGTTTCACCTGTGCGCATGCTGTAATTTGCCATCATTGAAATGCTTGGAATTTTGATGGATGTCTCTTCTGTAGAATTTTGCCCCATTGTGTTGTAAATGCATGTTTATGTGTCTCCCTGTGTTAGCAGAAGATTGTTATTTCCTTTGAGAACAAGAATCGTCTTTTTGTGATCAATTTGTCATCAGAACCTGGGATGGTGTCTGGCAACCAATAAAGTTTTGTTACTGAAATGTAATTGTGATTCTTGAAAAGAAATTTTGCAATAGTTCATCTAATTCTCCTCTGTGACCATGAGGAAAAAAATACCTTATAGGATGAGTTAGAGAAGGGGACTCTATACAAAAGGGGTACAGGAGCTGGGGAAGAAGGCATGGAAATACAATGAGAATACTGGCAGAGAGAAGGGAGATAACTTATTGATGTGAGAGGGTGCACAGGGAAGGCTTGAGGGAGTTAAGCCACATAACATGGTCCAAAGTTCAGTTCAGAGCACAGGGGTCACCCCAAGCAGAACACATAATCACTTTTTGAAGCAGAAAATGAAAAGTGACTGTGAATTTGGAGTTCATAGATTGGATGAGCGTGCATCCAATATTTGTGGGCTTTTTGTCTTTTCCTTCTAACCAGGGCCATGTATTGCTGGGACTTAGGGAGAATGAAAATTTGAGTTTTGACGGCAGGGTCTCAATTCTTCAGATGTCTGGGCCAAGGAAGGCACAGCAGGTGAATTGGTCAGGATGCTGGTGACAGTTTCAAACTTGTTTGACAAGTAGAACAAGACAGAATGATAGGCTCAGGTGCCAAGTGGAGAATTGGGCCTCTGGTATTGTCTCAACTAATGTAATCAAGGAAAGAAAACCTTCTACTCAGTCCATCCTTGCAAATATCTAACCAAGGTTAAGAATCTCAATAAAACACATACCTCTTCAGCATGCTCCTAAGGTCATTTGTTCTACTATTGGTTAGCAAGTGGGTTTTACATGATGTTTCCCATCAATGGAAAGTAAAAGTTGGCCAATACTCTTAACAGTCTCCACCTGCTGCTTCTCTGTTGACTCTCACCTTCATTATGCCTAAACAAGCCAGACAAAGACGGTATCTGCATAGACCTCTATCCAAATGAAGTATTAAGTTGCAAGGCTGCAAAACAAAAACAATGAACAAATAAAAACTAAAGATGACTAGAGAACAAAGTGTTTAAGAACTGCTGATGTGCCCTACAAATGTCTATGCCCTGACTCCACAGGCAAAAGTAATAAATAAAGTTCAAAGTCAGGAGATAATGACATTAGAACAGACGAGAGGGGAAATGTGTAGGATAGGTCTATCTCGTTCAGCATTTCTCCTAATGTTTTCAACAGAGATGGGTCTTTCTAACGTTTGGCCCCACTGGGCATGTGCAGGTCTGAAACTGCAGGAATCAGTAGACTGCAGCAAGAGGACACATTTGAGGCCAGTGTGGGGATGCACAGTGAGATACCAGCTGGAAAAAGGAAATTTTGTCTCTCTATATTAGTTGAAATATATGATGCCCTTTCTTAGCACATGAGTCACAAAATCAATTCTGCTTTTGAAATTTATTTTTGGCTGTGAATTGTCAATCTCCTTTTCATGCAATCTTTCTTTATTCTCTAGAATTTCATACATGTATACAATGAAATATTATCACATTTACCCCCACTTCCCCATTCATTCTCTTCCATATCACCCCAACACATCTTCCTCCCAATTCTATGTCATCTGTGTGTGTATGTGTATGTTTGAGAACGTCATACATTAGTACTGTTGTAATATCATTTCTACTTCTCTTTCTTTCCTTTCTAGCTCTTCCTATGCCCACTTCACTGCTTCAAGTCCATAACCTCAACTTTAAAAACTATTTATCTTCAAATATGTATATGTACATGAATAAAAGCTGCCAAATCCCTTTGCTTATACATAAACATACATGCATGTACTCGTGTGTGTGTGTGTGTGTGTGTGTGTGTGTGTGTGTGTGTGTGTGTGTGTATGATTTTAAGGTTGACTACTTTGGATTAGATAATTTATTTGAGGTTCATCCCTAAAATCCACTGATTTTCCATCTCTCAGCAGCCATTAATTGGTCACACCTCTTAATCCAGGGATAAAACCTTATGAGAGTTATTACATCACATTGGCATATCAACTGGTATTTTTATTGGTAGGTCTTATTTATGTGACTATAGTGTTGAAAGTTGATGGGTACAGCTTCCCTGTTTTATATCAGAAAAATTATCTTGTAGCATCCTGGTCTTTTGACTCTAAAAATCTTTCTGCACTCTCTTCTGTGATATTCCCTAATCCTTTGGTATAAGAGGTTTTTTCATTTATTTTTGGTCATTTTTTCTCTGCATTTTGACCAGTTGTGCCTTTTTGTCATGGTTTCTGTCTGCTACAAAAAGAAGCTGCCTTGATGAAGGCTGAGAAACACACTCAAGTATGGTTATAAGGAGAAGTATTTAGAACACAATTAGAAATTATACTAGTTTAGGAAAATTATAGTAGTAGGCTCTGATTTAGGGTCTATGATATCACCAACCATAGTTGGTTAGCTATGTTTACGGTACTCAGTGTGAATCCTTCCCTTATGAGTGAGCCTTTTGTCCAATTGGATGGCTCTTGGTTCCCACCAAAATTTAAGTGTCACTACTGCATGCTTGTAGGTATGGTATCACCGTGGTCATTTTGTGATTCTTAGTGTTTATGTTTGGGTAGGACTATTGGCTCCTTTTCTATATTGACAACTTCAATAATATTTGTATACTTTCAGAAATGGAAAAAAATCTTTACTAACCCCACAT
>JAQHUG010000017.1:5072864-5102253 GCA_028555095.1 Dicrostonyx torquatus | reverse complement strand
GGAATCCACAAGAATGACCTCAGCTAAGACCCTAAGCAATAGAGTAGAGGGTGCCTGAACTTGCCTTGCCCTGTAGTCAGACTGATATTCATGTTAAATATTAGCATAGAAACTTCATTGAGCTACTGATGGAAACAGAGGCAAAGACCTGCATCAGAGCACTGGCCGGAGCTTCCAAAGTGATGTGGGAATCCCCCTATGTATGCTGTGAATACCATTGGTTAATAAAGGACCTGTCTTGGGTCTGCACAGGGCAAAATAGAGGTAGGCGGGGAAAAATAATCTGGATGTTGGGAGAAAAATGGCTGAGTTAGTGAGATGCCATGGAGGCCCCAGAAGGGAAAGACAAGCAGCCAGCTGCAACCTTGCTGACAGGTCACAAGCCTTGTGATAAAATAAAATAATGGAAATGAGTTAATTCTAGATGTAAGAGCTATCTATCAATAAGCTTAAGTGATTGTTCAAGCAGTGATTTAATTAATATGGCTTTTGAGTGATCATTTCATGTCTGAATAGCCAGAAACAAATGAGTGGCCTACCAAAGTCCAGTTGAAGAGTGGGAGGAATAAGAATATGAGCAAAGAAGTCAAGACCATGATGGGTTCACCCACTAAAACAGTCTACCTGAGCTAATGAGATCTTGCCAACTTCAGCCAAACTGGGAAGGAACAAGTATAGGACCAAACTAGTCCCTCTGGTTGTGGTTGACCATTGCATGGCTGGGGCAGACTGAGAGACCAGTGGTAGTGGCGCCAAGATTATTCTTACTGCTTGTACTGGCTTTTTGGGAACCTATTCTATTTGAATGGATGACTTGCTCAGCCTATATATAGTAGGGAGGGTCTTGGACCTTCCCCAAAGCAATGTGCCTTACCCTCTCTGAGGAGTGGATGGGGGTGGTGTTGGGGAATATGTGGAGGAAATAGGAGGAGGGGAGGAAGTGGGAACTGGGAGTGGTATGTATAATAAAAAAGTATCTAAAAAATAAAATAAAAGACATTTCATATGTGTGGCACTGGGCTTTTTGCTAGATGACTCTTCGGAGAGTATATCACCTAAGGCCTAGCTCTCACAGGATCTGAAGGTGCTGTGCAGCCTTCCAAGGAAGGAAAAGCAAGCAGTAATTCAACCTAAATATAGAGCTACAAAGTAACAATGACCAGCACAGCAAGATACCGTCAAAAGGGCAGCAGTGGCATTTATGTATTAGGCTTAGCCTTCAGTTCTCTAACTGGACTTAAGGCCTACTTAGCTGAAAGGGGTTCATTCTGAGTGCCATAAACTTAGTTAGCCAACTGTGGCTGTTAAGGCCACAGGCCCTGGAAAAGGACCTGTTATTGTCAGGTTCCTAAGCTAGCATAATTCCTTACTGCATTCTAAAGACCAATTCTTCTACCCACCAATAAATGTAGCTCTCACCCCTCATCAAAGAAACTTTTTTTTGCAGCCGACAGAGGCCATTGCAGAAATTCCAAAGCCACCCAAATGCAGAGATCAATCAACCGTGTGCTCTCCAACATCAACTGGTACAGCTACTGTCCAATCCCTATTCTTAAAGTTCAGGAAAATCATTGAAGAGGGGATGGAAAGATTCTAAGAGCCATAAGACCAGGACTATTTTGTTTCTATGCGACAGCGAAGCTGCACCGATAAAACCTCAGCAATATGGTAATCTAAATACGGCCTGAATAATAACAACGCCAGTTGATATCTTCATGTGGATTAAAAAAATCTCACAAGGTCTCACCACTAGGTAGAGACCTATAGGCAATTACTGTTTCCTGAGAGAGGGAGACAAAGTCTTTTCTAAGCATAAGCCTTAGGGAAGGTTATCCAGTTCCCAGCAGTCAGTCTTAAACAGATATACCTAGGAGCAATAATAAATGGACTCAGTTTTATATCTATGTCTCTTTCAGGGGGCATTACCACCTCAAGGCACATAACGTTATTTAAAGTATACACACACACACACACAATACACAATGTATGCTTTTTTAAGTAAACATAAAATGTTTCCCTATAGTCTTTTCAAACATCCTTAATATCATTTATCCTTCCTCCCCTCCTCTCCCTCTGTGTTACCCTCTCTCCCGTCCTCCAGGTAAAACCCTCCATTTTACTGATTTTCCCTTTCATAGCACCTGTGTGCTACCATCCATGTTTTGACATCCCTCTCTCACCATGGATGCTGTTTTGCTTGAACACACCGTGTTCTTTTACTCACTCCTAAAGTTTGCAGTCATAGCCCTTGAACAGGACCAATCTCATGATCTCATTTGTCTTTAAATCTTAGAAAGTGAATAGCTTAAACCTCTCTGTGAGTCATCCAGCAGAGGTTGTCTAGGTGTTTTCTGAATCTCTCTCTTTTGTATGATCTAACAGAAAGTTCTAGAACCTCTCAGCCTTTTTCAATTAGTCTCAAACAATCATTCTAGGTCCAGATTTTCCCTCTTTGATGCTGTTGGTTTAGTGACTTGTCTTGTCCCAAAGTACTAGTTTGTGGTGGTTCATGTTCCTTGTTCTCGCGATTAAATGGAGAGATGCCTAAGATTTTAGTAGATCACACCTCTGGCCATATCTTCTGGAATGCTTTCAGAAATGCTGAAGTAAGTAGGGAAGACTGACCCTAAATGTGGCAGAACCAGGATAAAAGAGAAAGGAGGAAGCCTGGTGGCATAGACATATCTTTCTTTCCTGTCCTCCAAGGGGTAGACAACTTCCTCTCCCACACACTTCTGTCCCTGTGGTGTTCATTCCCCATCAAAGACTAGGACTTTTTGAAACTTATGAGCCAAAATAAGCTCATCCACCTTGGCATGTTATCTCTTAGACATTTGTTACAGTGACACAAAGTTACTGACATAAGAACTTTCAATTTTTTTTTTTTGCTAGCTGATTTCCAACTTCAAAGTCTAGTTGCTATTTTGATTTTGAAATTGCTAGTTTTATGGTGTCTAAGCCTTTTTAGTCTATGGCTCCATTTGTTTAACCAAATTTAATAGTACCATCACCTTTTCAGGTTTAATTTGGAAAGAAAAATATCTAACCAACAGGATATTGATTTCTTCTGTTGTTCAACTATTTACTGTGTTTTGTGGGTGTGTATTTGGGGGAGGGTGATGTAACGATAGGCTTTTGCTCCCATGATCCATTCTCAGATAGAGAGTTAATTCCAAGCCTTCAAATTAGAATTTATTAGCAGATAACACAGGATCCACAGTAGAAGAAACAATAGGTGATACTTCATGTATGTTTATCTAAATGCTTTCAAGTAACACAAAGAAGAAAATCATACATATTAAAATTGTGATTTCAATAGTCTTCCAACAAAGGTCTGTGTTATTGCTCTAGGAGCACCCAAGAAAAAGTCATTTGGCCAATTAAATGCTTGCTATACATTAAGAGCTGGAAGTCATGCTTCTGTCCCCATTACACTGAGCTAGTATACTTCTGGCAATACTGATTAAGAAGGCAAACAGAAGGTGCAAGATTCAAATTCAAACCTAGCTCACCACATGGCTTTGGTAGAATTTATGAGCTAGTGGCCCATATGATAAACGATTTGGGATGTTTTTTTCCCTCAAGTTTTCATTGTCTCCCTAGTTGGGAAAAAGATTCACTGTGTTTCAGTGGCATATAATTGCCTGGATGAAGATTACAGGAGCCGGTCCCCTCTGAATCTTGGTATCTGAAGGAAGTATGGGTTCAGTATTCTGTGAGGAGTTTTTAAGCCAGAACATGAGCTCTACTACGTTCTGTCCTCTATCATATTGCCTTAAAGGTTGGAGCACTCTGGCTCCATTCTCAGCACTATCAGATATTGGAGTAGTCAGTGCTACTCCTACAATTTGGTGAGTTTCTTTCTTGTGCTTCTGATCTCTTACAGTGACTCCACTCACATTGCTAATAATTCTGATCCTCCCTCCTGTAGAGCAAAGTTTGGGCACATCTAAAACCAGGAAGACAATTCTACACATGGCAACATAAAGCATTGGCTACACATGTTTCTCTAGGCCTGTTGTAGGAACTGCAGCCTTACTGACCATGGAATCCTCATGGGGTCCTAGAAGGGTAGATATGTGGGCATCTGATTTCTCTGGTCCTGTTAGACTCAGTAGGTGTGACTTATGCTGGTATAATCTGTTTCAGCATTAGTTCTTGCTAAAATGAGTGGTGAGGTCCTTAGTTCCCAGTTCCTACTGCTTTTATTAATGGTTGCTTAGCCTCATACTTAAATCAGACTTCAGAAATGCCTGTTTCACCATTCTGCACTATGAATTGGCTGAGAAATTGCCAGATCTTTAATATTTTCTTTAACAATGTCTTCTTCAAAGCATCTCTCATTTCTTACTCTTTACTGTAAGCAGTCAGAAGTATCTATCCCTCTTTTCAACATATGGCTTAGAAATCTTAGAAGAATATCCAACTTTATATATTATGTTCTGGCCATTCCACAACAAACCAGAACAGGACAATTGATTTAAATTTTTCCTTGCTTTACAATAAGACTTGTCCTTTCTGTATAGTCTACAAAATATTCATGATTTCTGTCAGAATCTTTTCAGAACCTTCCTTATGAATGTCTTGTAAAAATAGAGGTTTTTTATGGGGGTGTCCCATTCTTATCTGGGCCCTCTGGTAGTGCAGAAGCATAAGTTTCTATTAAGAACCTCAAAATTCATTTAGCCACTGAGACAATCACTACGACACTAAGTCTTCATCACCTTTTCATTTGTTAAAGAATTACCCAATTATCAATACTAGGATGCTCCCTAAAGATAGACCCTGTAGTTACCAGTACAAACATATAGTAACTTAAGTATGGGGAGACACAAACGGCAGGAGGCTGGGTGAGAAGAGAAGAGGAGGAGGGAAGAAAGGAAGAAAAGAGGAAAGAGAAGAGAAGGGAAGGAAGAGGAAGGGAGAGAAAGGGAAGGAAATGAAAGGAAAAGGAAAGAAATGGAGATAAGGGAAGAGAAAAAAAGAAGAGGAATAGTTTTACATAATTATAGAATTCAAGCTCCACTGTCTTTCAGATGGATACCTTGGAAAACCTGTGGTGTAAATGAAACTTACATCATTTGTTGAAGTCAGCCAGCAAATGGTAAATATTCCAATCTAATGTTGAAAGCGAGAACAAAAAAGGCAAAAACAGGAAATCAAAATCCCACTTCAGGCAGTAATCCTGAGAGAGTGTAAACCATCTTTCTTGCCTCTTTTTGTTCAATTTGGCTCCTACATGAATTGGATGAAGTCCATTCACACTTCAGAGGGCCATCTGATTTATTCATTTTACCAATTTAGACAATGACTAGAAATATCCTTATAAACAAACCTACAGTTAACAGTTAGCTAGATACTGAGCATTTGCATGGTCTGAGCAAATTAGCCTATAAACTTAGGCATTTGTTCCTGCATTCTACAAATCTCTGTATTCTATCTCTTTTATCTTCAGAGCCTTTCTCTGCCAGAGCAAAGGGGTGGAACAAACTTTCTCAAAAGAGCACACTACATTTCCTCTCCATATTATACTAACATTGCTCAGATTGTTATTAGCCACAACATGTTCAGACTGCTCAGCTATTTGTTGAAGTGAGTGTAGATATGTACATAGAAGTACTTGGAAAAGATGAAAGGAACAGAAAAGCGTGCAGCTTAAGAAAGCATTTGAAGATCATTCCCCATTCCAGCCTCTGTAATTTTCATGGTACAATATCTGGGAAAACACAAAAAGAGACAAGAGTACATAATAAACCAAGAAAGTAAGATTGACAACTAATCTACTGCCAAAATCTTAGAGGAATTTCCTCTAATTACAATATTCAGAGTGGAAAAGAGAAACACAATTGTCAGCTGATGTTAGCACAGAACTTGTCAGTTTCAGGAGATCAAAGCTGCCAATATGAAGGACAGAGCAGAAGCAGACCTCTGCATCTCCTATGCTTTGGATTGGAAATGCAGAATCCATGACAGGTAGCAGGCATGGCTGTCTGTTGAGTTACGGCTGCACTGACCCCAAAGCATCTGTGTGCCCTGCATATGTATATGTGTGCATCTTTGCAAAACTGCATTAAAGATGAAAAAGATCACATATGTCCATCCATGTGTATGCATGTGTGTATGAGTATTTTATCCAATTTAAACTGCAACTTCTAAAAACATTAAGAGATAATAATTTTGGAGAATGTTTTATATCTGAGGGCAGTGGAGTTTTGATATGGGATATCCCTCTGTATGCTGTGAATATCGTTGGTTAATAAAGAAACTGCTTTGGGCCCTTTTGATAGGGCAGAACTTTGGTAGGTGGGTAAAAACTAAACAAAATGCTGGGAGAAAGAAGGGTGGGGTCAGAGAAAAGCCATTGAGCCACCAGAGATAGATGCTGGGAACTTTACCCAGTAAGCCATAGCCAAGTGACAATATACAGATTAATAAAAATGGGTTAAATTAATAAAAGAGTTAGCCAATAAGAAGCTAGAGATAATGAGCCAAGAAGTTTTTTAATTAATATGGTTTCTGTGTGGTTATTTTGGGTCTAAGATAGCAGGGCGGCCTGAACCAACAAGCAGCCTCCTCACTACTAGAGTTTTATGGTTACATTTTTATATTTTGAGTAAAACCTCAGTAATAATTGGCAATATTGATTCAGAAAAGAAAAACTTCCCGCTACTTTAGCTCATACACAGATAAACATCTTTCAGGTCAGAGTCATAGCAAACACTGAAGACAGAGAACTTGCTGACAGTGGTGCTGTGTGTATTCTAAATTTCCTCCTGCATTTTACAATGTGGCCTTGCATGGTTAGCTTATTATAAAACTCTGTCAATAATTTTACCTACAACATAGAAATAAATATAGACAGGTCAAATGTTGTAACCCATTTGTAATCCTAATGGAACTTAAAATAAGAAGATTGTGAGTTCAAGTTTGAGGCTAGCGATATAGCTAGACCTGGGTCAAACATGTTTTTAGAATTAGGGAAGTTTGTTATGATTATGTGTTTAAAGTGCTTCAGTTTGCCATATGTTTGATATTAATATCAAATCTACATGTTTGATGGAGAATTAAAAAGCAATTAAGACTTAGAAAGAAAACACATAATAAATTACAATGGGAAACAGAAATTGGAATTGTTTTCTACTTTGTAATTTCAATAAAATATAAAAATTACAGACTCTGAATAAAGAGATGAAAGAAGAGATTATATGAAAATAAGTTGAGATAAGAAGGAAGGGGCCTAAGAGGCAGGTAGAAGCTAAGTAAGTTGGCATGATAAAGATTAGAAAGAGATTAAAATTGCACTGAAAGAATAGAAATCTGCCTTAAAAGCAATAAAGAGCAACATTAAGGCTGTAGAATTAATGTTGATAAGTTTAAACTCCAGAATCGGCAGAAGAAAATCAGAACAAAGAAGAAAATCTCAAAGACACACATATCGGTGATAAGGATGATGGGCTGCAAGAAAGACAGGTCAGATATGAGTATACTTGGCTCTTACACAGGCCACAGTTCCAAGAAAAGTGATTAGTAAATATGGACTTGGGAATGCATACTGTATGCATACAATGAGGCAGTGTTTTCAATAACATGGATTATTAATGTGAGATAGGTATCTAACTGGCATTTGAATTTTCAATGTGTTTGTAAAACAGTGTGCCTGCTCACTAAATGAATATAATGTGCACTTTCAGGAAAAACTGAAAAAAGAAGAAAATATTTTAAAATTTGTCCACATTCTATTGCATAGAAATACTCATAGGTGGTTTTTAAACATAAAGCAATGAAAACCAGTCTATAAACCACAATCCCAGAGAATTTAGACAATGAGGACATTAAGAGAAACTTACATAGACCTAATATACATGGGAAGTAGAAAAACACAAGATCTCCTGAGTAAATTGGGAGCATGGGAACTTTGTGGGAGGGCTGTAGGAGGAGAGAGGCAAGAAGGGGAGCAGAGAAAAACGTAGAGCTCAATAAAAATCAATAAAAAAAGAAAAAAGAAATACTACTAACTGTACTATTAATTAAATATTGTGTGCTATTTGAGACTGAACATGAATAGTAATGAGATCATGTAAACATAGTAAATATTAATGAAATTTAATAATGAATGTCTAATCCATAATTTTACTTATATATTTTCTGCTCAAAAGCAATATTTAGGGTGGTAATGTGCTTTAGTGGGAGCTTGCAAATTTATCATGTGCAAGATGCTACATTTGGTACACAACAAACAAACACAAGGATCATCAGTTGGATGCGAAGAAATTTAGGAGCAAAGTAACAAACCATTTGAAAAATTCAAATAATTTCAGAAATTTATAAAAAATGAAAAAATTATATCACATCAATTCTTAATAACTCAGAAACAAACTGCTGCCATTTTGAAGAACATTCTTGAAGATGTCTTTCTATGCAAATTAAATCAATGCAAATAGGATGATGTAGAATTGGTCATGTAAATACCGAAATGAAATGATATATAAATCTATTCAGTGAACAATATCTTCATGTAATCAAGGCTATATCAACAACTTTTAAAATTTAAAGTATTTATATATAATATAGATTTACCTGATCACATTTACAACATTAAATTATTATATAGGTCTAGTCCTTGATTCACTTACTTATAGCCCAGTAATGGAACCATACTTATTTATTTGGAGGTCCTAAACTGAGTATTCTTACATTTATAATGTGGATAAATAATATTGCAGTTGGGTAAAATGGATATGATAAATGAATAGGCTGAGAAAACTTGTGAAACAGAAAAATGTTGAGAACATTGTAAGAGCTACCCAGCATTCTGTTCACATTCAGAAACTACTTTATCTTTTCAACAACAAAAGAAATGTGACTATCTGAAGATAATGAGTATTTATTTAATAAGTTGGAGCTTTTTTGTTTCTCAACAGCATGAGAAGGAAGGACTGAGAAATGTCATTTTTAAGCATGGGAACAGCTGAACTCATGGGACTTCATGAACTCTGGACCAACAGCTAGGGTGCCTGTATGGAACTGACCTAGGCTCTCTGCATATGGATGACAATTGTAAACCTTGGTCTGTTTCTGGGGTCCTTGACAGTGGGACTAGCATTTGTCCTTGTATATGAACTGACTTTTTGGAACCTATTCCCCATGCTGGGATACCTTGTACCACCTTGATGCAGGAGGAGGAGCTTAGTCCTGGTTCAACTTGATGTGCCATGCTTTGTTGATTCCCATGGGAAACCCACCCTTTCTGAACAGAGGAGGAGTAGGTAGAGGGAGGGTAAAGGAAGAGATGAGGGATGGGAAACTGTGCTTTGTATGTAAAATAAGTGAAAAAAACTAATTTAAGAAAGAAAGAAAGAATTAGAGTTTAAAATTAGGTGATGAAATAATCTAAAACTTGGGAAGAACACATGGATGAGAAAAAGAAAGCAGTGACAATATCATGTATATTAAGGTGTAAATTTAAAATATAAGTAAGCACTGTCATAGGAGCATGTTACTCTGTGGGTGAATACTGGGAGTGTAGTTCTGTGGTAGAGGGCTAGAATATGAGAGAAAGTACATTGGAAATACTACATCTGGAATCCAAATACTGAAATCTATACCGATATAAGCTCCTCTCTGAAATGCACAAAGGTACTAATTTTTGCATAGTCTGAATTTTTTCTCACCATTGTTTTTCCACACTGCTTTCATTCAAATAAGTAATCAAATCTTCATCTTTTTTTATTTTCTAAAAATTGAAACTGTTTTTTCCATATAATGAATTCATTTCATGGCTTCCCCTCCCCCAACTCCTCCCAGATTCTCCCTATCTCCCACTCACCTAAATCCACGGCCTTTCTTGCTCGCTACCATTATAAAATAAACAGACAACCAGAGACAAACAAACCAAAGTAGAGGGCTGGAGAGATGGCTCAGCGGTTAAGAGCAATGATTGCTCTTCCAGAGGTCCTGAGTTCAATTCCCAGCAACCACATGGTGGCTCAAAACCATCTGTAATGAGATCTGGCGCCTCTTCTGTCAGGCAGGCATACATAGGGGCAGAGTATTGTATACATAATAAATAAATAAATATAAAAAAGAAATAACAAAACAAAAATTAAAAACATAGGAAAAAAGTGACATTAAAACACAAGGAACATAAAGACAAAGATAGACAGACACACACACAGGTGTACACACAGAAATCACAGAAAACAGTAAATCATAATAATATAGAGTAAAAGACCAGTGCGTTTTAAAAAATGCTCTGAAAAAGCATTATGAGACAAAGATCCCTCCAAAAGAAAAAAAAATCCCTTTTTGACCAAGTTTTCTGTTCCACCTGGTCCTGTCCAGTCAGACAGCCATTCAGTCACAAAGAAACACACAAAGGTCTATATTAATATAAATTAATTGGCCTATAAGCTCAGGCCTTTTATTAACTCTTATAACTTATATTAGCCCATAATACTTGTCAGTGTTAGCCACATGGCTTGGTACCTTTCATCAGTGAGACATTCTCATCTGCGGACTTGAAGATCCCCTCTTCCCAGAATTCTCATTGCCACACCTCTACTTCCTGCCTGGTTGCTCCACCTATACATCCTGCCTGGCTACTGGCCAAACAGCATTTTTAAAATACAAGTTGTTGCAAGGAGAGGGCTCCTTGTTTATCCTGGCTGCCAGGCTAGCTTAGCCCCAAAATAACCACACAGAAACTGTATTAATTAAATCACTGCTTGGACTATTAGCTCTAGTTTCTTGTTGGCTAATTCTTAAATCTTAATTTAACCCATTTCTATTAATCTGTATATTGTCACATGGCAGTGGCTTACCGGGAAAGATTCAGCATATCTGTCTCTGGCGACTGCATGGTGTTCCTCTCTGACTCTGCCTCCTTTCTCCCAGAATGCCATTTAGTTTTCCCCGCCTACCTAAGTTCTGCCCTATCAATTAGGCCAAGGCAGTTTCTTTATTCATTAACCAATGAAAGCAACACACAAACAGAAGGACCTCCTACACCAACAAGTGACAGGGTAGAGAACATTGTCCCACAGCACTCCCCCCCCCTTTATTTTTTAACAAGAACTCTGAATTGAATCATGTTTGTTTAGCTTTTCTACTGACCATTTTCCATAAGAACTTGTAACCAACATTCTAAACAAAGGCAAACATCCTTAATCTATTTTTTTTTCAGAATGTGGGCATAGATTTCCAGGGTGTTTCCTACTGGTTGAGGGTGATGATAATTTTATGGGTGCCTAAAGAAAATTTAGAATTATGATCAAGTCCTGACTGGAGTATCCTATGAGGCTGGATCATCTCAGGCAGCAGTCTTTGAACTGTTCTGGATGTAGAACTCAGACATCTCTGGGCCATCTATCCCTACTGGAGATTTCTCAGGTGGTCTTCCTTGGTCAAACCTGATTTTTCTTAATGCAGAATGAATCCATAGTCCCTCATTTCCTGTGGAAACAAAAGCAAAACAACTCTCCAAAGTAACATATCTTTTGACTTAAATTTTAAAGTCAAAGCATTTTTAAAATATATATTGGATTATTAACCCAGCAGCATTTATAATCAGATGTCTTTTAGCAGCTCTTACTCCTTCCTCATTCATCAAATTTAAAGACAACACAATAACATACAGTATCCAGACACTGTGTATCTTTCAATTTTATGTGGCTTTATTTTAATCTCTATTTTATTTTTATTTTTAATTTTTGACTTTGTGAGACAGGGTTTCTCTATGTATTATTGGCTGTCCTGGTATTCACTCTGGAGACCAGGTTGTCCTTAAATTCACAGAGATCTACCTGCCTCTCCCTCCCAAGTGTTTAGATTAAAGGTGTGTGCCACCATACCCAACTACTCTCTTTTTTCTTTTAAACCATATAGAGGATTTCTTCATCTGAATTTATCTTTAGTCTATATCTCTCTTTATCTGACCACCATGAATCTTTAATTTGCTAGGCAAAATGGCTAGGATTAAAGCCATGGCTTTGACTGCTGGACCAAGCCCATTCCTTACCTTTTTTTTTCTTAGAGTTTAGCCTCATGGCAGATGTACTGGCTGGAGCTATGTTAATGCCACAACTCTATGGCATTTCAAGGTCCCTGCCACCACCAAAAGTGTGCTATCAGCATTTCATCAGTATCATTTAAATGTTTTGTGGCAGGACCTCTTAAAAGAGCTGCAAGGCTTTGCAGCTAAAGCTGAGTCAGGAAGCTTCTCTTAAAGAGAGTGCTTGCCTCTAGCAAACATAGCCCACCCGAGATAGTGCTTCTATCAATAAGACATGATTAACTCTATTATTTTATGTCTAGAGTTACTTCACAGGCTTTCTCAGGCTTTATGTGGATGCAGTTGTCCATGTGAGCACCATTTGTTGCCTAAAGTTTCTGTTCCACTGGGTCCTACAGCCATTAAATTCCCAAAGAAACACACATAGTTCTACATTAATCATAAACTGATTGGCATCTTTGGGTGGGATTAGATACAGAGTTCTTATTTTTAAAAAAAAGGGGGGTGAACATGCTATGGGACAATGGCCTATAACCTTTCACTTATATTTTAAATAAATGCTGATTGGCCAGGCTGGAAGTATACGTGGGGTGACCAGGCAGAAAGTAGAGGAAGGGCAACAAGAATTCTGGGAAGAGGGAAGTTTCAGTCCACAGTTGTCACCCAGATAGAGCATCACCCAGATGCAGAGAAAGCAAGATGTGATTGCCTCACCAAAATAGGTGCCAAGGCCATGTGGCAAACACAGACAAAAATAATGGGTTAATGTAAGATGTAAGAATTAATTAATAATTAGCCTGAGCTAATAGGACAATCAGTTTATAATTAATGTAGGCCTCTTTGTATTTCTTTAGAACTGAACAACTGTAGGACCAGGTGGGAGAGAAGCCTCTGTCAACAGAAACCTCAGTCAACAATCCTTCCATTTATTTTGGTTTTGGTAGACCATTGCTAGGAATTGGGTCTGTTCCTCAGCATGATTTGTTTACCTACTGAGACTCTATTGAAGAAAATTAGTTTTTCTTTTGTGAGTGGTTGTTAGGTTAGGAATGGAGGCTTGTGTTCTGCTCTCCGTCTCAGCACTGGGACCCCTTCTGGCTTAGGCTTAGGTGCAGACCTTGTTCATGCTGCCACTGTCTATGTGAGTTCAGATGCACAATGTTCAGTCCCAGGTCTCTGGATCTGTTTCCATCTACTGCATGATGGGAACAAATCAGTTTCCCTGATGATGGCTGAGTAAGAGACTCATGTTTGAGTATAGCAGTGTATCATCAGTAGCAATTTTATTGTTACGTTTCTTTAGTAGACAGTAGTATTCATTTTTCCTCCAAGCCCATGGCCTGTCTATGTTCTTGAACACCATAGCAGTGTCAGGCATGGATTCCATCTCATGGCGTGAGGCTTAAATCTAATCAGATAGTGGTTGGTTATTCCCACAATTGTGCCACTATTGTACCTGTGTATCATGCAGACAGTTCAGCATTGTAGATCTAAGGGGCTGTAGCTAGGTTAGGATTTACCTTTTTCCTCTGGTGGTGTGCAGAGTATCTTCCAATATGCTGAGCACTAGTCAGTAGAAGTGAAGGCTCTAGGTAGGCGCTAGCTATTGTTGACTGCTCAATGTTCACTAAATTATGTTGGTGTTCTATTCAGCAATATGGCCTTACCTTTATTTTGTAAACTGGTAACAGCCTGGATTTGGAGGGCAGGGAGTTTCATGGGGTATTTTTGGCCAACAACTCAATTAGATGTAGCTCATTTCTGGCACTGAAGGTTTCCTTTGGTAGAGAGATGTATAATTAGGGCTTTGTCTCCCCTGTTGCTTGGTGATTCCATTGATAAATTTTCTTTATTTCTTATACATAGATTTTCATCCGATTGCTTATGCTTATTTTATTAAAATGGTCTTTTGTTTTGAACATTTATCTTTCATATATTTTCACACATGTAAGACAGAACCAAACAAAAACAAATTGCGCTGCATGATCTTACAAGTAGAAATATGCAGATTCTCAGTGGGAAAATAAGTTAATACAGCAACAGTAGAAAACAAGATAGATATGCATATAACACAGCTATCTCACTTCCAGGTGCATATTCTTATGAAGATGAAAATAAAATTAACATGACAAAGAGATAGCTACTGCTTAAATTTATTTCAGCATTTTTCACAATAGCTAAGCTAAAGATTCAAGAATGTGACAACCAGTAGATGAATGGATAAAGGTAGTTGTTATATATCATGCAATATTGACCATCATAAAAAATCAAATCCTGTAATTTCCAGAAAAATGAATAGAACACAGTGCTATCATGTTAAGGGAACTAAGCCAGACACAAACACAAAAGAATCTCCATGTTCTACATGACATGGGGATCTTCACGAAGGATGCCCTACATGATGGTTAGAGGTTGCATGAATGAATGGATGCTGGATTTAATTAGAACATAATATAGGCTATAATAAAATATGGCACTAAACATGTTTAATTTGTATCTATTAGCCACCTCTAAAATAAAATAGGTTTAAAACATGGTAGGTGCTTAATCTATTTAAATAGATAAGAAAAGAAGGTTAAACATAATGACACTAGCATGTTCACGGCAAATTTTGAAATATTTACTTTATCTTTATGTTAGCAGGGGTAATGGAAGTGAATATGAGCAAAGAATAAAGATATTTATATATGAAAACATCATATGCAGCCCATTATTTTATATACCAACTTAAAAAAAAACAAAACCACAGTTTTCAAGTAACAGGGGAAAAAGAAATGTAGTCAATTTAAAGGAATTAATATACTTTAAGTAAAAATTTTATTTGATGAGACATTGAACCTTTTGAATTCTTCTGAGTTAAGCAAAAAATACTGCCAGTCTTCATGAGTTGAGACTGTACCACATCTGAGAACATTGCTGGCATAGAAAACTTTGGGGAATTCTTGCTATGGAATATAAAATAACTCAGCACAGATTCCCCAGGATTCATACCTTTGCTTATTTCTGTTTTGAATCTACATCATTTGCTTCACACTTGGTAGCATTTACATTGTGCTCGGTGTTGCACTTTCCAGTCAACCTGATTTGGACATTGTGTTATTCCATGTAGGCTCCTCCCTCCTTCTTAAAAGTTTTCCTTTTTCTCTAACTATTATGTTAGTTTTTTTGCTCTACTGTTACGGAAGCACCAGATGAACAGCTTCAACAGGAACTGTTTAATCTTGGCTCTCTGTTTTAGAGGGGTTAGTACAGCATCACATTGCTTGATGTTTCTGGCCCCAGCATAGGGGGAAGCGTCATGGGGGTGAGAGCAAGTGACTGAGTATGGCTGCTTAATTCACACTAAACAGGAAGACAAAGGAAAGACAAAAAGACGGCAGGGGCAGCATGCCCTCCAAGGAAGGACCCTTCTTGGCCTATTTCCTCCATCCAGGCTCCAATCCTAGAATTTTGGAAACTTCCTAAAATCGCCACTAGCTGGGCACCAAAATGTTGATGAGAAAAAGCTGTAGGTGCTATTTCACAAGCAAACCACAACTGAATTTAAACAAATATATATCTGCTTAAATTATGGGCTGTAGAGATGGATCAGCGATTAAGAACATTGCCTGCTCTTCCAGAGGTCCTGAGTTCAATTCCCAGCAACCACATGGTGGCTCACAACCATCTGTAATGAGACCTGGTGCCCTCTTCTGGCCAACAAGCATACAGACAGACAGAACACTGTATACATAATAGATAAATAAATGTACATTTAAAAAATTATATATTAATTTAATTAAACAAATATATGTATTTGATATATATATATATATGCATTCTTTTGCCTTTTGCTATTTCCTCTGGAATATTGTATAATGTAACATGTGGCAATCCAAAGGAAATGTGTTGGATATTCCTGTCTTTCTGTAGTTTAGGCAAAAGTTAGTAGTGAGAAAAACAGATATTCAGACTCAAACCTTCTATGTAAGACTACATGATATTTGTAAGGCCTGTATCTTAAACTCAAAATTTTGGTCATGAGAAAAGTACCTCATAGTGCAAGTTTACAGCACCTCTAAATCATTCAATCTTTTTTTTTTTTTTTGGTTTTTCAAGACAGGGTTTCCCTGTGGCTTTGGAGCCTGTCCTCTTGTAGACCAGGCTGGTCTCGAACTCACAGAGATCTGCCTGCCTCTGCCTCCCGAGTGCTGGGATTAAAGGCGTGCGCCACCACTGCCCGGCCAAATCATTCAATCTTTAAAGCAAACAAACAAACAAAAAAGTTGTAATTGACACCATCAATACATATCCAAGGTAAACTTTAGGAAACCTTTCTTATTTAAACTTGCTTGGTTTTGTTTATGATGCTAGTCTGGAACCTAGAAACAGAACATTAAAGAGGCCAACATAGATTATAGATTCAAATAAGTGAACTACTGAGTCACTGAAGATAAAGCAACCACACCAATGGAATGATACAGAACACACATAAACCAAATTAAAAATCTAATATACATTTATAATTCAGATTCATAAACAATAAAAGGCCACATTAAAAAGTAAAATGCCATCTTTTTCTACCAAATTGGAGTGAAAAATATGAAAGTGATTTTTCATATAAGCAAATAAATGAAAGAGAAAGAGAGAGAGAGAAAGATGTTCAGATGACTGATGGTCCCCACACAATGAAAGATTATGCAGTCCTGGCTTCTCACAGAACATGAGATTAAGTAGTCACAGGATTCTACCCTCTGGGCATATCAATAGTAGCATTATGAATTGGGTATCATTTCAGCACATTTAAGGCTGAAACAAGAAATAGATCTTCTCAGCCACCATGAGTCACATGATCCTATTTGTGAGGCTCTTGAACATTAAATGGCTCTTTGAAAATAGTCTTTTTATGCCTTAAGTACAGCTCAAATAAGAAACATATATATTTTGCAGCTATTTGAATCACAAAATGATTGAGTTTTTGTCAGTTTAAGAGGGATTATCAACCCTGCATATCATATCTTTGAAAGGCCGGTAGGCTTTCCCTTTCACAGGATTTGGACTGGGAGAAATACACAGTGCCGTCTGGCAAAACTCAGTCCTGACCATTCATTATTTGGTAAATGTCTACATTCTCTTTACAAATTTTAGTTACCTATAAATAGGGATGACAAAAAAATAGTTGTAATGTATTGAATGTGGTCCGAATCATAAAAGGGACAGATGCATTTATATCACGTGCTTGGGATTGTAGATGTGAGCTCCGATTTCCATTTCTCCTTATTTCCTTTGCCGTATTGTACTTCCTATACACTAGAAGGCTTACGTGGGAAAGTATACGCTGAAGATCAAGAGAGCATGGCAGAGTAGGGGTATGGCTCTTTAAGTGTGACAAGAGAATGAAAAGCCTAATCTGTCCCTGTAACTCCAAAGGCCACATGGTACCCAATATGTAGTTCAACCTAGTTCACAGAATCATTTGGGAACCAAAAATAAAGTCCCTCTTACTGAGGAGTACCAGGCAAATATGAAGAGACAGAAACACTTTCAGCTCAGACCATCTGGGTGACCTAAGATTATAGAAAAGTCAGACAGGATATAAAAACCCCAACCTGTCATTCAAATAGTCTGAAACTGAGTTAAGGATGCTAAACCTTGTCTACCTAAAGGGGAACTAAGGCTGCTGGTGACACAGAATACAATTACACTTGATAACATTCTACAAATATATTTTAGAATATATTTAAAGAATATAAATATATATATATTTGTAGAATATATCCTACAAATAATAATTACATTCTTTTGTTGATTCAATTAATTATTGCCCACTCTATCTATCTTTAAAACATACACTTTAATAGGGATAAAAGGACACAAGCCGATTACAATATCAGACCCTGGATCCGTGCTTCTCTGAAGACGCCAGCAGACCCTCGATCTGCAGAGAGAGCGCTTCCCACGTGAATCTAACCTTATATACCTAATTGGGACCTGATGGTCCAACCCCTAGTAATTGGCTAATGGCTAATTAGGGGTGGAATAATTAGCTAATGACCAATGGCAGGGTGTGGCTATTAGCCTGATAGGTTAGAACCATTCCCCTTCATTCTTTGGTAAGGGAAATGATCTATGAAATAATAAAACTTTACAACAAATTGAAATGAATACTATTAAAAGATCTATCCTCAATTTTAAAAGTGTATATGTGTGCATGTGTATTTGTGTCTTGAGAGGATGGATGTGAGGGTAGTATCCATGACAGCCAAAAAACGGAGTGCGATCCCTTCGAATTGGTGTTAGAAAAGTTGTGAGCTTCCCAACGAGGAAGTGGGTGCTGGGAGTCAAACTCAGGTCCTCTGTAAAAACAGTATGTACCCTCAAGTGCTGAGTCGTCTCTCGAGCTCCATGTATTTTTTTTTAACTACATCAATTACTGTAACACATTTAGGCAGTGATAACAAAACGTAATAAATTAGGCAGATTGCAAGGAAAAGAAAATTTTACTGGCACAGCTGAAACTGAGATTAGGGCACTGCAGATCTGAGTCAGCGTCCTGGGCCGTAGGTGTGATAGGTGTTATCTTCTTGCTAGGTCCCTGTGTGGTACAAGGTCAAGGCAGCTCCCTAGGATTCTTTCATGAAGGCAGAAACCTCACTCAGGAAGTCTTTGCACATATTATCTATGACCTCCCAAAATTTCGGCTCAGTCACAGTGTTGGTTATCTAAAGCATGTAAATTGGGGGTGGGGGAGTGCTAACATCTGGCCCACGGCACAGGATTTTAGAAGGTAAGGATAAGTAAACAGTAGTAGAGGGGGAGGCAGAGTAAACTAAGCAATCCAGATGTGACTCTGATATCTGAAAGGTCTTGTCAATGTCAAGAAGAGCTTGCTAGGAATGGTGATGCCTGTCAATAATCCCAGCACCTGAGGGGGAAGGAATGAGGCCTGAGAATTCTTAGTTTATGAATTATGTGGGCCATATAGCCAGACCCTGTCCAAAGGAACAATAAAAGCTAATGCCGCCACCACCACCACCACAAAAATAAACAAAAAGAGAAACACGATTTATAAGAATAAAGGGGTGGATTCTCCTATGTCAACATTTATTCAGAACTGAGAGGCATTTATTGTTCTGAAAACTACTTAAGTTTGTCTGACCCAGCACTCACCATAGGGCCGTGGATGCAATTGATAGCCAATGAGTGTTGGTTCCGTCCTCTGTCTTTTGACACTTGCCCTGTTCTCTGGCATTGAAAAGGCCATCCGCTAGTGATTAGACCCACTCATCATGTTTGTCAAATTGTCGTGACTACAGAGGCCTACTGCTATGGCTTCCTCTGGTCCTGTCTGCTAGAGTCTTGACACTGCAATGCAGTGTCAAGGTTGGCTAGACACTTTCCGAAATTACACATTTTTCTAAACTTTCATCTGAATAGATTCTACATCTCAGTGTCACCCAGTGTACTCTGGAAAATCTGGAAGAAAATAAGTCTATCAGGATGTTTCCAT
This sequence comes from Dicrostonyx torquatus, assembly GCA_028555095.1. NCBI lineage: Eukaryota > Metazoa > Chordata > Mammalia > Rodentia > Cricetidae > Dicrostonyx > Dicrostonyx torquatus. The sequence continues at coordinate 5,082,754 of JAQHUG010000017.1, read as the reverse complement.
GTGAAGAAGATAGAAGTCAATTTTATTTGAAATTGTCAGTAGTAAGACCCAACTGTCCCCGTGGCAATTACCAAGAGGGATGCTGCTCCACGCTGGAGCTCTAATTGTATGAAGCAAGCAAAGAGAGACACTTTCTGTTGGAATCCAGAAGCTGGCTATCCGAATTTATTGGAACACAGGAGTGTGTTCAGGGCACAAGAAATTAACATGACTAGGGACAGGAAGGGGCATTTTAAAATGTCATGACCTTCAGTCAATTGGAGTACAGAATGGCTTGAGTATACACAACACACCTCTCAAAACACACAAGTCAAAAAATGAACTCAAGTCCTTGACTCAATTCTTTCTCCCCTCTTCTGCAGGATTCCCCGAATTCTGCTTAATGTTTTGGCTGTGGATCTGCATCTGTAGGAGCCAGAGGGGTCAAGGACACTAAAGAAAGCTCACATAATAAACTGACCTGGGCTCATAGGGGTTCACAGAGACTGAACTGACAACCAGGGAACCTGCATGGGATTCACCTAGGCACTCTGCATGTATGTTACAGTAGTGTAATTGGTCCTCTTACGTGACTCCTAACAACGGGAAAAGGGGCTGTCTCCAACTCTTTTACCTGTTTTTGGAACCCTACTTCTCATTCTGGATCACCTTGCTCAGCCTTAATGCATGGGGAGCTGTTTACTCTTACTGCAACTTGATAGGCCATGTTTTGTTGTTACTCATGGGAGACTTGCCTTTTCCCTAAACAGAAAAGGAGGGAGACTGGATTGGGGTGTGAACAGAGGGCAGTTGGGGCGAAGATCTAGGAAAAGAGGAGGGAGAAAAAAACTGCAGCCAAGATGTCAAATAAACAAATACATTTATTTTTTAAATTTTTTATATATTTATTTTTTATTCATTTTACATTCTAACCTCAGTTCTCCCTCCCACCCCCTTTTCATCTCCCCCCACAACCCAATGCCCATCCACTCCTACCAAAGGGCAAGACCTCCCATGGGGAATCAACAAAGCCTGGCCCATTGAGTTGAGGCAGGATTAGACCCTTCCCTTCTTCATTAAGGCTGAGTGTGGCATCCCACCATAGGGAATAGGCTCCAACAAGCTGGCTCATGCACTAGGGATGGATCCTGGTCCTGCTGCTAGATGTCCCTCAGAGAGACTAAGTTACACAGCTGTCTCCCACATGTAGAAGGCCTAGTTCATGCATGGAGGCACGTTCTTCATCAGTTGTCAGTTAAGAGTTCAGGAGTTTCTAGGAACTTGCTTCTGCTGTCTCTGTATTTTAAAAAATGATGTAAACTCACTTAAAAGTTTAAGAATACAGTGTACATGAAGAGAAGAAAGTATGTTTAGCATGTGTTTCTAGCATAATAATAGTAAAAGTCACTGAATAAAAATTAATGAAAAATGGGGTTGGAGAGATGGCCCAGTGGTTAAGAGCATTGTCTATTGTCTCCTCTTCCAAAGGTCCTGAGTTCAATTTCTGGCACCCACATTGTGGCTCACAACCATCTGTAATGAGGTCTGGTGCCCTCTTCTGGCCTGCAGACATACACACAGACAGAATATTGTATACATAATAAATAAATAAATATTTAAAAAAATTAATGAAAAAAGGAATTATCATCGGCTAAATGATTATTATGTGCCAATTTTATGAAAATTATGTAATTCATTTGTTCATTCAGCAATTATTTTCAAACACCTAATACACTGTTATGTACCAGGTATGTTAAGGTAAAAAAATTAAAATTAAAAGTCTGTGGCTTTCGATAGCTTAAAGCATGAGAGATGATAACTAAAATAATAAACATGAAATATATTAGGCATAACTTACTATGAAGACAAATAAAGCAAGAATAAGGTCTGAAGAGTGTGGGAAACAATTTTATAACATTACATCAATATGCAGAAAAATTGATTAATTCAATACTAAGCCATTATAAATGTACTGAACTGCATTTCAAGCTGAAGACATGATTACATGATTATGGTGACATTTGAATTCAAGTGACTTTAAAACACAACTCTTGAGAACACATCTGTAGTATTAATAGTTAAATGGCAATAAAACTGCAACATATTTAATAATCTTTCTGGATTAAAAGTGATATTTTTTGAAATTATTGTATGTTAGTTATAATGCAATGGAAGTTTAGTAAGTTCATTAATATCATCTTTCAAAAGTCAAGTGTTTGAGAACAAGTGAAAATAAATAATAATTTGCCTATAGAAATACTTAAATCCTTGCAATACAAATCTGAGTTGGAAATACCTTATGTAATTATATTTTCTAATTTAAAATATGTATTTCATAGCCTAAAAGCAGTGTGTCTGACTATGTTCAGTTTGGATCCCTATGTTTTTTATTAGAGGAGTTAGGACCCTTTGACAAGTAAGGGTCAGGAATTGTTTTTTTGTATGCAATGAATAAGGATGACAAATGAAGGCCAATGTGCAATAATGTGTTCTACAGTGTACAAACCATTTCAATTTAACTTAAAAATAAAATCTTTGTTTTTCCCCAAACTCCCACACATTACTTGCTTATGTCATTGATCTATTACATTCAGCCAAGAACTCTGATAGTGTGTAATGTTATATAATATATATAGACTATACACACATGTATGTACATCTATATATTCATATATACATGTATAGTTCTTCAGACTGAATTTCTGGAACATGGAGATCTACCAGATCACACATATAAGATATTTATGCATAAGATTTTATTTTCCTGCTGAATCACTAAAGTGCAAATAATAATAATCCACAAGAGTGACATCAGAATACACATCTTCACACCACAATGACTTCACAAGGCAAATTATAAAAACTTAGGGCATCTGAGGGTTCTAAAATGGAATGCAGAATGTGACATAACACAGTCGCTAGTAGCATTCTAAGCAAACATCACTAAAGGGGTAGAAAGTGTGGGAGATGCTAATCTAAGTAACTGGAAATGAGCAAGACTGTAAGACTAAAGGCAAAAGAAACTAGACGTAAGTACTGTACTCTAGTTGATGAAGCTGTGTCTCCTGGGCTTAGAGGTTAATAACTCGGATACGTCTGTATGTGTACACAGTAATTGAAAAGTTAAATGTTGGCAGATGGTAGGAGCCAGACTTCTCACTGTTGGAGAAGAGGATATAGATAAGCAAGTGGAAAAGTCTCAAATCTAAATTGCAAGGAATTAGAATCCCAGACATCAGCATGAATTTATGTGTAATGTAGTATAGATACAGATTGTTGCACATAAAAATAATTATAGATACCTAGGCAAACACATATTAGTATGTAGATCACATGTTCCCTAGGTATGTAAGCTGAGATGCCTAATAATAAGACACTCTAAGAGCAAGGAGTTCATCTAGACACAAGGCCTTGATTTCTAACACTATTCTCCATTGAATTGAACGAGGGTTCCTTGAGAAAATGTTTGATTTTAAATTAGGGACTGGAAAGTGTGCCAATGCTTAAAGAGTACAGTAGCACCAGAAATTAACAGACACACATAATGACAAATGGTGAGGCTTTGGGACTAGGAGTGAAGGCCAATGATACAGCTAGCTAGGGTGTTGCAGAGGCTTGATTTCTACCCCAACTAAAAAATAAATGAATACACAAAAGTGAAAAGAGGGATTAAGATGAATAGTGATCAAGAAACAAACTAAAAATGCTTCTAATAGAAAAAAAGAGAAAAACATAAAGTAGGATAGGATATTAAAACATGAAGAATATGCATGAATCCATAGGAATCCAAGAGGATAATAAGCTCGAGGGGGCACAGAGACAAATCTTTTTCAGAATTCCAAACAACTTCCTCACGCTTTAGTTCACCAGCCACATTATAACTCTCCATCCTCAAGTGCATTCTGGACAGTGCATTTCTTTCACAGAATGCAGACAATTTAAGAAGGAAAAGGGAAAAGTAAGTTTAGAGTGGAGAAATCACTGGTAAGCACACACTTAACTTGATGATCAAGGTCAACAACTGCCGTAACAATCATATTGATATGGGCATCTCTATGTGATACAGTAACAACGGTCTGCTCCTGTGGTCTCCAAGTAGAACACACTGATACAGTCTAGTCATGAGACAAACTCAAGACAAAATGAGAGGTACCCTTCAAAATACCCGAGTAATCCTCTCTAAACTTGGTAACTCTAAACCAAGGGAAATCAGTGAAGTGTAGCAATAAAGATAAGCCTTCGGAGGCATAACTACTTGATGTAACACGGTGTCTCAGATGAGATTCTGGAACCAAAAGAATCAAAGGCAAAAGTTGAGCATATCCTAATGCAATGTTAACTTTCAGTAATAATAATTTATCAATATTTCTTTATTACTTATAATCAGTATATTATACTAATTTGAGATACTAATAATACATGAATTACTTCACTATGATCTCAAATTTCTATATATCTATGATAGTTTGAAATTAAAAACTGAATTTAAAAACTATAGTTGCATATGTGCTTATTATTTAGAAAGAGGTGAAATTTAGAGATATATCCAGATAGTCTTCCATTCTTATCTTATATGAAGGAAAGATGACATGATGCCCACAGAGACTGACTTTCATGTGGAAGTTCATGGTGCTTGTTCAATAAGATGATATTTCACGTTGTCAAAACTGGTGACAAGGTTTGAAATAATCTCAGATTCATAATTTTATTTTAAAGTGATTAAAATTAATCAAATTCCAATGGGGATGGAGGTAGGGGTGGGGATAGGGTGTGTGAAAGGGAAAGGGGAAGGGAGAGGTAGAAGGAAATAACTGGGGAGAATTTGGAGGAGTGGGAGGGTAGAGATGGAGGAAGGGTGGATATTGAAGAAGGGAATAATATATCTACATTAAGGGAGTCATTTTAGGATTGGCAAGAGACTAGAGGGGAACCCAGATGTCCACAGGGATATCTTCAGCTAGGTACTTGGGCAGCAGAGGAGAAGGTGCCTGAACTAGCCTTGTCCCATAGTCACATTGATGAATATCTTGATCTTGAAATTTCGCCTGATGAATGGAGATAGAGACAGAGACCCACATTCACATCAGAGCAAGGGATTGATCTCCCAAGGTCCAGTCGAAGAGCAGAAGGTGGGAGAAGATGAGCAAGGAAGTCAGGACTGCGAGGGGATGGCCCACCAACTGACACAGTGTGCCTGATCTAATGGGAGCTCACCAAATTCAGCTGGACCAGGACTGAATGAGCATATGATCAAACCGGAATCTCTGAATGTGGCTACCAATGGGGACTGACTGAGAAGCCAATGATAATGGCACTGGGACCTATCTCTTCTGCATGTATTGGTTTTTTGGGAACCTAGTCTATATGGATGCACACCTTCTTAGGCCGGGATGGAGAGAGGAGGGCCTTGGGCTTCCCACAGGGCAGGGTACCCTGCCCTCTTCTAATGAAGCAGGGGGAAGGAGGAGGTAGTAGTCAGAGGTCTGGGACAAGAGGAGGAAGTGTAAATTTTTCTTTTAGCAATAAAGAAATAAAATAAAATAAAATAAATCAAATTCTATCAGAAAAATATTCTCAAACAATTGGGGTCTGTCAAGACCATATTTTGCCCAGAGAATTACTAATAGTATTTCCAATAGATATAGATAAATGAAAGTTTAAAGACCTTACTCATATGACTTGAAAAATCAGATTAATTCTTATAGTTTTTAATTTGCCCTAGTCTTCAAGCCCAAAACTGTTAAGGATTCAGAATTAAACAGACTTTGAGAAATTCACTCTATTATTCAATTTTAGAAGAAAAGAGTTCCTTTAAGAAGCCCCTGTATTGATTCATATGCAAGAATATATGAAATTATCTCATAAACCAAAATTCTGGTGGTAACACAATTTCTTCCTGCATAGGCCAATCAACATGAAAAGCCATGTTAAAACCAATAGTGTTTCCGCATTCTACAAAAACAAGCAAGAAAGTGTAGAACTGCTTGTGAGAGTTACGTCAGTCTCCTAGGTAAGCCCACTGCTTCCTCACTGCCCTGGGTGCTGGTAAGGCCTCTGATTTCTCTACCCAGATTGTTGCATAGTTAGAATTACCTCAAAAACGTCAACGAAGTAGTGATGCTGAAGCCCCTCCCAGAACAACTGACTCCCAGTATTTCTAGGAGGCAAAACTCCAGTCACACCACATATGTACTTATTTAGCACCACAAACTCATGCAACATGTGTGACGCTACAGATAAAGTCACCAATTCCATATTCCCTCTGCCCCATTAACACTGTGGAAGCCTGCCTTGCTTTGAATTTTGTTTTAAAGAAACATAGGAATATAACATGTAGAATGACAATACAAACTTTATACTTTGACAGACAGGTGCCCCTGGTATAGCAGTGTCCACAATGGAAGCTGATGAATTTTCATGTTCAATTCAAAGAAACATATCTTTATTTATACATACTTCCAAATCATCTTATGTAAGAAAAGAAATCATACTTCTGTCAAAAATCTGAAGTCAGAGCACAACTCCCTGCAACATTTCATAAGTATGCTGTGAGGCTTGCTATCACTGGGGAATATAAAAGAGAGGCTAAAGGAGTTGAGTCTTGATTAGTCTGTGATTATTTCTGGTTCCAAAGTGTATCCTTCTTATGGGTCTAAATGGTCACTTCTTGATGCAGCCTTTTTCCTCCAATGACCAGGTCTAGAAATGAGGTTTTTGAGGTGGCAGAAGACATTGCACATGACTCATTCATGGACTTGTACATATACATTAACTATCTGTCTCCCTTCCTGCATCACTTAAGATATGAAAAATCAGCACTTCACTTCGGCAAAGTGAGAACAAAGATGAGAACATGGTCCATACAAGTTTTATATTGGTCTCATCTTTAATATTTTCTTGTACAATTTGAGAAAAGACATAATATGCATCATTTAAAAATAATTAAATTTTAAATTTAACAAAAGGCTATATATATAATGGCAGCTTTAAAAATAAAATTTGTTTTACAAAAATGTAATTGTAAACAACATCTATTCATACAAAAGCATAGAAGAGAAATCTAAGATTTTTTTAAATTAAAAGTCTAAAGCTTGGTAGTTTCATACTATGGATTTGGCAATAGTCCAATGTTGTGAAGTCCAAGCATTTCTTCATTTCCCTAAGTGTTGTGGTGCATTTCATTTTATGCTTATGCTGGTGTTGCTTGATACTCAACAAACAGCTGTATTTTCCCCACCTAAATATTGGTGACAACTCAACCAGCATCCATATTTACAAATATGTTTGCTTCCACCTTTCACATTTTTCTTTCAAGTCTTTGGCTAAGGAGACACACACTTCACTGCATATACACATCTGGCTTCATCAGATACATCTGCCAGCCTGTAGTGCAGATGTCGATTGTAAGTACATCTGGCCAAATCAAGTGTATGCACCCTTTTCCCACAACCATTTTAAGTCTAAATGTTGTTCTACCTTATTGCTTTCAATATAGTCTCACAGCTTCATTTTCCCCTATAAATAGCAGTCTGGAAGAGGAACTTTTCCTTTTTCCAAAGCTTGTTGATTATGACTTTCATTCCCAAGTTCTAAACATCTCTGAATTTGAGTGATAGTGTTATTCCTAGAATGGAAGAAAATCAAACAACAAAAAGCAGAGAAAATGAGATGATGTGGAATTCACCTCTGTATGCTGTGAATACCATTGGTTAATAAAGAAACTGCCTTGGGCCTGCACACGAAATAGAGGTAGGCAGGAAAAACTAAACTGAATGCTGGAAGGAAGGAGGCAAAGTCAGAGAGAAGCCATGGAGCTGCCAGGCAGCCGAAAAACAAACTAACAGCCACCTTACAACATTTGGCAGCCACGTGGCCAACTAAAATATACTTAAACCTGAGAAAGCTTAAAAAAGGAATCCTAGACACAAAAGAGCAGAGTTAAGCATGGTTTGGTAGTGGCATTTTCGCGTCTGGGCTCTGTTTGCTAGAAGCAAGCAGAGTCATGGCTCCTTTAAGATAGGTTTTCTTGATTCAGTGGTAGAAAGAAAAAAAAAAGGCACACTGCTTTGAAAACTGTGGCTTTGTCAGCCATGCTGCCAGCATGAACTCTGGCTCTTTCAGGAGACTGAGCATTTAAGTGGAGTTTGTAAGCAACATGTTACAAACTGCTTAATGGCTTGACATTGGCCCATTGCATACTTGGAACTGGGGCAACGTGCATGGCTTGCAGAGGTGGTGAATGGACTTCCAACATGTTGGACTGTGTGGAGAAAGCAGGTAGGACCATATATACACTAGCAGTGCCACAGCTGAGATTCTTAAGTGCTTAGCATTTTAAGAACTGTTCCTGGATAGTAAAAAATTACAGATACACAGTAGGGCAGATTCAGACATAAAAGATCTCTCAATGGGCCACAGTGTTGGATAAATGTATGTACTTGGGAGAGAGAAGAAAAAATAAAGTATAGACAGCTATAAAAGGAAGTAAATGGGTTTAAAAATAAAACAAAGTTTTTAAAGAGACAGAGTACAGACAGTCATAGATTAAAGGCATAACAGAGTGTAAACAAGCCACCTAAAGATGAAATACACACAGTATGGATGGTGTATATATTATGCTTTCTTTGAATATTTGAAAATTTGTCTTCAAAATTTGACTCATAGGATATTTTGCTTTGGAAAAGAGGATCTTCTTTTATTTCCATAAAGAATGAGAAACTGTGGATTGCTTCCAGACTAATATGGTTTCATGGACCAAGACCCTCTGAAGAGTTGACTTGAACACCCCTCAAACTATTACTTTGCACAATAAACAGCAGGAAACAGTTTGGAGAACTACACCCATATTCCCAAATATTTCTTATAAATGTTTGTTTACATTTAAAGGGGGATATGCTATAGAGATGAATACTTTGCATTGGTATGGATTTTTGTTTATTGATACAAATTTAAGGTCAATTTTATTATATGTATATCTGATTTTCATTAAGGTATTTGTGTAGCTCATTTGAAAAATGTAATATATAATTAAGAAATATAGGTTAATAGAAAGTTTATAATAGTCAAGCTTGTAGTCATGTTAGTTAGATTTTAGATGTACAGAGATGTGTTTCAGATGGATATGTATTCTTCAAACCTTTCAAAGACTACAGAATATGGTGTTTAAAATATAAGAATTTAGGACTTTTCATGACAGTGAGACACATCTGCTCCTGGCAGCACCAATCTATTTCAAGAAGATGGTGGGTATCAAAGAGGCTTCTCAGGGAGTTTGTTAGCCCTTTGGGAAAGAAACTGTTATTGCCTGGAATGCTTGATGGTATGCTGTATAAACTGGACATGCAGGACCCACGGAGAAATGACTGTGGAACTTGCCTAAAGATGAGACTGTCCTTCGGAGTTCCTATTTCATGAAAGTGCCAGACATTCTTCAAGACACAGAAGAAAGCAACTGATAGACTTTGCCATTAAAAATCTGCTGAATACTATGGGCCTGTAGGCTGAAGATGGATGTCCCAATGGTACAGAACAACTTTGAGTGACTGTTCAGGTAGTGAGATGTCTCTGTCAATTCTAGAGTTTTGGAAGTTGCTTACAATGCACTTCCTGTTTACTTAGGTAATATTATATTCTTCTGGAGTCTTTAAATGGAGTTGAAGTATAGATAGTAATAATATAGTTTTCCTTAGTTATGATAAAAGATAAAGTAGATATAAATATTGTAACTATAATTCTTACTTGCTACCTGTTTTGTTATATGTAATTTTACTATGTTAAAATTAAAACCTTCCTTTTTTTTTAAACAGAAAGGAGGAGATAATATAGGATTTCCCTCTGTATGCTATGATTACCATTAATGAATAAAGAAACTGCTTTGGGAGGGGCCCTGCCCTGGTACTGGATTTTTTTCC
>JAQHUG010000017.1:5049492-5067010 GCA_028555095.1 Dicrostonyx torquatus | reverse complement strand
TATACTGTTATTTCATAGACCATAGCTGGAGTTTCCAACACTCATATGACAGATCACATTCACCTATAAGTACAGTTCCAGGGCATCTGAGGCCCTCTTTTGATTTACGTGCACACCAAGCACAAGCACATGCCAGCAAAATACTCATACACATAAAATTTAATGAATTGGGGAGAGGGACAAAAAGAGTAGACATAAACATACCTGACACAGCCTCATTACTTATCTGTTTCATTCCAGAACACAGTACAGTGAACCACAGCGTGTATATTTACTGTCATTCAGCTGCACAAATGTTCAGTTGAGTTGTACAATTTCTATATTTCCAAAGCACTTCAAGACACTGGAAGTAGGAAATCAAAGACACAGCCTGGGATACAGGGAAAAAAGTCACAAGCTCTGCCCTTAAGTCATTTATCACTTAGTAGAAGAAGACAGCAATAAAAATGCAAAGAAAATCAATATGTTAAGAAACAATGGAAGAGGTATGCATGAAACATTTGGGGAACCCAAGAGGAGCTCATGGTTGCATCGAGTGATGCTAAAAAGGAGAGCTGATGACCCACAGATGAGATGTGGACTTAGAGAATAAACATTGAAAGGCTTTTACAGCAAGAACATGAAGAAAGTAAGAATATTGAGATAGTAAAGGTGGGTGGCTTCGAGAAATTGAACAGGGTATGTCTGCTGCAGTATGAGGAGGGAAGGCTTTAAAACTGTAGAAGTGCACTGAAGATGTTTCTTTGTGATCACAGAACTCAGAATCGTTCTTTAGATGACAAGGAGCTGCTGAAATGATTTAAAGTTTAAGGTGATTTTCCAGTATTCTGAGTATCAGAAAGAAAGTGAGTGGCCTTTGCTGTGAAATAAAATGCAGGAAGCCGGGCAGTGGTGGCACATGCCTTTAATTCCAGCACTCGGGAGACAGGGGCAGGCAGATCTCTGTGAATTTGAGACCAGCCTGGTCTACAAGAGCTAGTTCCAGGACAGGCTCCAAAGCAACAGAGAAACCCTGTCTCGAAAAATCAAAATAAATAAATAAATAAATAAATAAATAAATAAATAAATAAATAAATAAATAAATGTAGGAAGCTAGAAGGCATAGACAGGGTAGAATGATGAGGCTGAAGTCAGCCTTTGAGTCACAAAAGGCTGGGGAAAGCCCAACAGGATTTTCTTAGTAGGTTGTCCACTTTCAGAGTTTTAAGGTATGAATGAGATAAAGATGGAGTCATATGAGTCAGCAACATAGAGATGCTTCTCAAACTATGAAGGTGTAGAACCATGACATGTGGCAGGAAGGGGGGTAATACAAAGTGAAACTTTGGGGGAACTTATCCCTTGAGGAAAGCAAATGGGATGAACCTGCGTATCAACTTCCAGTGAAGAAATCTCACTACAGTCACTTGTGAGGTTGTTCAAAGTGTGCTGAGGCCTCACTTTTATCCTATCAAATCTGAATTGACACCCTTCAAGAAGGCCCTGGCCATGTATAATCTTGGAAAGGTCCACATTGATTCAAGCTCATGCTTCCGGATAAACTGTGAAGTCGAAAGAGAGAGTTCGAAATAGCGTAGGGGCAGGTGTCAGTGAGATGACCTCTAAACTGAAGAGCAGAGGCTCATTATATTGACAACTTGCCCACCCTGTTCCTTCTACTAGACTGATTTAGTGGAAGGAAAAGAAGTAAAGGGGGCTTGAATTCAAATGCTGTTCAGTTACTGTGCTTCAATGACAAGCTACCATGGTCTCAGCTGCTCTAAGGGATATGTTAATATCATCATACACTCTATGGGATATGGGAACTGCTTAACTGGGTCCTCTTCCTCCTGAAAGTCTCACAAGACCAGAGTCAAGGTATGCAGTAGGCTATTTTATGTCTTCTGAATAGGCTTAATTTCTAAGCTCACTCAGGTTCTCCGGAGCGATTTTCTAGAGGTCCCAACTTACTGTTGGCTCCTAGATAGAAACAACCTTTAACTCTCATGGTCCCTTTTTACCACCAATGCATCTCCAACAGTACCACTTAATTCATCTAGCCAATAAGATTCTGAGGAGTAAGACCACTAGCAAGATTGACCATTGCATTATAATAAAAAAAATGATGCTTTCTCTCATCTGCATAGTCTTCGTAGCTGAAGCAAGGCACAGATCTTGCCCACGAGCAAGTAGAGGATATGGTTCGAGAACATGGACCAGGAGACAGAAATGACAAGAGTCTGATAATATTCTACTAAAAAGTCACACATTAACATCTGTATATTTTCCATGCTGAACTTAAGAGTTAAGATAGAGATAGAAAGACAAAGACAAGGGAAACAGAAAAGTAGACAAATAAAACTATTAATGTCCTTTAAGAAGTCAGTGTTAGTCTGTCTTCTGCTGCTATAACAGAACAAGGGGACTCATTTTAAGGAAAGAGGTGGTTTCCCCACTGTTTTGGAATCTGGGAAGTCTCAGAGAATTCAACCAGCGTCTGACAAGTTCCCTCATGCTGTATCATAATATGTGTAGAAAACAGAGGGCAAATGATATGGGGAGAAGATAGGGTTAAACTGTTGCTATAATTGTCCTATACCCAAGGTTATAATATTAATTAGCATATAGGGGCAGGGCCTTTATGGCCTAATCAATCCTGAAATTTCTCACCTCTTTATGTATTTACAATGGCAATTAAATTCTGACATAAGTTTTAGAGGGGAATATGTGAGTTACTGTAAAATACCTAAGGTTCTATCATGACAATACTCTCTCCCTTGAAGTTCTCCAGGATTCTGGGACTAAATGAGGCTACAAGATAAAGACCAACAATCTGTAAAACAGTAACATGTGGGAAGATGTAAGGCATGACAGAAACGAGTTCCATACTTCTTTTCCATATAAGTTTCTTTGTTTTCATTGCTAAACCTTATGTCATGGTTTGTTTTGTTTATTTGTCTATCTTTGCCTGCTACCCTTTCTTAATGAAAATAAACAATCTAGTAAATCATTTTAGGTCTCTCTACAGTAAGTTTTCTTTAGTCTTTCTCTTCTTTCTCCATCCCTACTTCTCTCAATATTATCCTTTCATACCACGTCCTTCTCCCTCTTTAACCTCCCCCACACACGCACACACACACACGCACACACACACCACACACACACACACGCACACACACACACGCACACACACACACGCACACACACACATGCGCACACACACACACACACATCGCAACTTCTCATATTCTTTCTCTTCTAAAACAATATACTCTGGAATCAATAAATCGGAAACATCTATCTGCCCAGCCACTTCCAAACTGGGTTTTAGTTTAAACTTTTGGGAGTGGAAATAAAAAGTTTGTTTTGAAAATGTAATAAGGTTATCTGAGACCTATCCTGGGCACAGTGCCTAGCCCATACAAAGCATGCTTTGTTTGACATTTGTGGTTAAGATAAATGGTGACAAAAATGATAATATATGGACACAAACATATAATTATAACTTCAATGTATGGATTTGAGGACGAGCTGCAACTATGTTGCCTATTTCAACAAGAAAGGAAGCACATCAAATAGCTGGCACATGATGTCCTAACCCTTACTTTCACCCAAATAAAGGGAAATCATAGGACAAATGACGACTAACAAAATCAATAACACACAGTGTGAGGTACTTAGGTGTTGCCCAATGAGAAGAGTAAATAAGGTTAAGAGTAGATTCAGCCAATTCACGTTAGCTTTTGATTCTTGCTTATGTTTCCAGGGAACATCAATCGATAGATTAGCCAGGACACTTACTGATCATTCATGGAAGGGATTTCTAAGGACAGCGTCCTGTCTTTGGCGTGTGTCTCTCGCCATCTGGGGACACACTCATTCCAAATTCATACAAATGATGCAGAATGTTCACAGGACCTATGTCACCCCATCCAAGAGAGTGTTAAGAAGGCAATTTTGCTTTGGAGGCATGAACAAGACAGATTATTGGGTGACCAGAGGAGTGAGAGAAACCAGAAGGGACTCATGTAGAAAAACCAAATGAGCCATGAAAATGTTTTTGAAAGCTTTAATGGAGTGAAACAAAGCCTGTGGTACAATTATAAGTTTAAAAACACACAAAATGGAAAACTGTACATGCAGCAAATACTCTGAGACATTTTTAGTCTAGCTCATCTTTAGGTTACTGGCAGGCCATCCATTCAAATGCACACTCATCATTAGAAAAAAAAAGTACCATGATTGTAATGGTTTATGATATTTGGATGGTACAACCCAAGATAATTGCTTTCTTTATTTGTTTTTATCATCTCCTATTATCTCAACGTTTCATAATATAGACAGATAAATTCTACAACTGCAAAAAAAATGGAAAGAATAAAGATTCTTTTCTTTATTATAACACCTGACTCACCTAACTGACCTCTGCTGGTTCATTTCATTTTTGCTTTATCCGAAAAGACATTCTGTTCCAGAACCAGAGGCTTAAAGCCCTTTCTTTTATTCCCATGGCTCCCATGTTCACCCTGCCACTTGTCCAATCCAGTGTAATTAATTTTCGGTTGCTATACTAGCCGGCAAACTCTGAAGACAAAGCCCATGTGTGAACTCATTATTGTGGTGGACCTTATCCACTGTTTAGATTACCTGACACAAACTAAGGACAGACAGAAGATAAAACAGAATTTATAAGAAATTTATAAGTTGAAAAGAGAGTTCAAATTTGATTTCACTTTAATGATGAGAAAAAATGGGGTGCAATGTGATTAAGTGAATGAATTCAAAATGTGCCTAAGATAGAGGATGGTGAAACCTGTCAAGACAGGAATGGTCTGCTCAGGACAGTGACAACCTACTAAGGGAAAAAGAGCAAGTATGGACAGTCTGCAGCCACCTTGTGCCCTTTGAAGTTCAGTAATATGTATTTCCCTGATACAAGCGGTAAAAGAGACATTTTCCAGAAGAACAGGAACAAGAATTGGCCTGAGGAAAAGTAACACGGAGGAGGGGTTTTCTCTCTACTAGTAGAGAATGTTTTAAGTGTTAGTTCAAGCCTGTTCCCTCTACTCAGCACACTTTCATTCCTCTTTTCTCTGGAGTCCTGAAAGTGCTGTGTCATCCTGCTGCAGCCTCTGTGGCAAAAGCCTGGCAACAGTTCCCTTGCCACTCTCTCCAGGGGAGCTAGGATGGGAGGACCAAAAGGGAGTCTATGTTAGGGAACAGTCCACTCACACCTACCCCTGCCCTCTCACATGACCAAACTAGACTACCCTTTTATGGAGCGGTGGTAGGTCTGTTTAGAAGAACTATATTTACAAGTAAATATGTAATTTTGATTAGTTCTCTATTAAGTAAATAAGGCCAGAAAGAATGAAGCCTTTCCTAAGGACAGAATTCTGAGTCAGTTATGTTAGTTTCTTCTCTGAAAGGTCTCTCATGGAGAATGTTTTCCTCAGTGAGTTAGAGGTGCGTCAGCAATCTGTATGTTTATCATGAGGAAGGTCATTATGTAAAAGACTGTAGGAAACTGACCTTTGGGGTCTTCAGTCTGCTTCTGCTGTTGTGAGAGTTATTAGAAATCCAGTGTACCCCTTCGGGAAGACTTGAATTACAAAGACGTTGCATAATCGGCCTCTCATCTTCAGAATGTTAGAGGCCTTTTCCACTGGCCAAAAGATAAATTCTCAACAAAAGGTCTTGAATAGTCAGGGTAACAGCAGAAGGAAGAACCAAAAAAAGATGAAAGAAAGACAAGTCTGCGTATCTAAAAAGCTGAGTAGTGCGGGAGCATCAGATAATTAAAGATTCTACAGCACACTGCAGACTTCGACTTCAGTTTGGAAAGTGACATTTAATCCCAGGAGTCCACCTGCCTGTGGTCATATGAGAATATTAATTCTTAATTCTGACTAGAGCCAAAAATATGTTTGTGACTTTAAAAACATTTTCAAAGCTTAGAAATAATACATTATAGGCACTGGTGATTTTTATTATGCTTTTGTGGGTAAAGTGACATTATAGAATTTAGCCTTTATTTTTAGCTTTATATCTATGCTGAAATTGCTGTCTTCCATTAAATTAAAAGAAAATATTTTCTGGTGATTAAAAGGAAAGGTGATTGTGAATGTGGGTGACGTCAGTATTTTTGTGTTGAAAGCAATGTACACTTACACTAGATGATATTAGTGGACTATAATTCACCGAACAAGTAAGAAGAAACTCACAAAGGTAATGGTAATTGGAAGCACTGGGCTTACGAATGAACAACAATCAAAAGAACTACACAGTATTAGGTAGGCTAAGACATTGCGATCACTTCATAACAGGGCCCTGAGCACTTAAAATGTTCTTTCCAGGAAAATGGAGTGAATTTCCTGTGAGTCAGGAAGTAATCATCTCAAAAGTCTCAGGAAGTTTCTGAAACAAGTAAGGTTTACTGGGGCCATCTTCAAAGCTATGTAAGCAGTCAGTAACTGCTAGGGAAGAAAAAGTGAGCTGAGCCGCTTTGGAAGATTCCTGGACCTGTCCAACAGCTTATGAGATATGCAGAGAAAAAATAATGACATCTTGAAGTTTGTAGGCAAATGAATATAACTAGAAAACACCATCCTGAGTGAGGTAACCCAGACTCAAAAAGACAAATAAGATATGTGCTCACTCATAAGTGGCTTTTAAGCATAAAGCAACAATTCACAATTCCAAAGAACCTACACAACAAAGAAGACCCTAAGAGAGACATACATGGATCTAATCTACATGGGAGGAAGAAAAAGACGAGATCTCCTGAGTAAATTGGGAAGATGGCAATCATGGGAGAGAGTAGAAGAGGAAGGGAGATAAAGTGAGGGGAGCAGAGAAAAAATAGCTCAATATAAAACAATTTTAAAATAATAAAAGAAAGGAAAAAAGAAAAAATTCATTATATCTTTTATATTTTTTGCTCAATTTTATATTTTACTACATCTGAATTTATATATGTATAATACATGCATAATACATGCATGTATGTACACACACAAATTCCTCTGGAATTTTTAAGAGAATATCACTGATTTTTGATTTTGTTCATTTTTTCAGACTTTTGTCTCTTTGTCCATAATCATTTTTTCAGCAATGTCTTCTCTTGCATTTATTTATACCTTTTAATAAAATTATCATAACTACGTCTATTTGGAGTTTCTCACTTTCATAAGTGCTTCTGTTTCTTTCAGCTGATCTTTTTTTTCTTTTTTTAATCATTTGTTATACCTTCTTTTGGAGCAATAGCAATTTTTAACTTTGATTTTATAATAGTTTTACATAATTTTTAGTTATCTTTTATGAGAGCTATACTGGTATTTTCACCTGCTTTTATTTTGAAATCTCAAATTTTTGTATAATTCAGGAGTTGAAATCTTCCTTAGAATTTTTTATGTTAGAGATGCTGAGCCAGCAGTTTTCTCAAGAATCATGAGTATCAGGAGGTGTGGTAAGTACATTCAATCAGAGCATCTTTGATTATGGTGCATTGACAAGAACTTTTCACCCCAGGAATATATGTTTACTTTAAGCCACCAGCTCTTAACCTCTGGGTCTTGATCCTTTCAGCAGTCACATATCAGATACTTACATGTCAATTCATAACAGTAGCAAATTTACAGCTATGAAGTAGCAATGAAATAATCTTTTGGTTAACGTTACAACATAGGAAATTGTATTAAAGGGTCTAAACATTAGGGGGGTTGAGAACCACTGCAAGCCAAGAGAAATTCAGACAATCCTGCAACACAACATCCCATGACACAATCATTTAGTCAAATTATCATTCCTGGGGCATGACCTTCCAAGATCAGGGTGTTCAGATGTGATTCCCAACTTTTGTTTTGTTTGGTCTTGTTTTTTTTTTACCCACTTTGCCACAGTGACAATCAGCTTTCCCAGTGTCAGTATATACATTTGGATAGTTAACAGTTAGCTGTCAGAGGGTTTCCACATATAACATTATTTCTAGGAATGTCTCTGAGGGTGTTTCTAAAGAGGATTCACATTTGTCTTGATGGGCTCACTCAAGCAGATGATCTCTTCCAAGTAGGTGGGTAACCTCCAATTCCATGAATAAATAAACAGAAAAAAAAATCAGGAGGAATTTGTCTTACTTTCCAGCCTCACTACCTCAGACAGAACTCAAATCCTTTTCTTCTTGGATGTAAGATATGGACTCATCAGAGTCTCAGGGGTTGGGATTTAGACTGAATTAGTAGCTTGGTGTCCAACTTGTAGAGCAGACTGTGATTTATCCCAGTCCCAAAAATGATTTGAATTGATTCTTCATTGAATAAATACTCCCTGCAGTGATAGTCTTTATTTGGTATTTGGTGATTTCTCTGTGCACTAAAAGTTTTGATCTTTTCTCTCTTTGTTTTAATTGGTTTTATTGAGCTATATATTTTTCTTTGCTCCCCTCCTTTCATCTCCCCTCCCCTTCTACCCTCTCCTATGATTCTCACACTCCCAGTTTACTCAGGAGATCTTGTCTCTCTCCTACTTAACATGTAGATTAGATCTATGTATGGTTCTATTAGATTTCTCTTTGTTGTCTGAGTTCTCTGGAAGTGTGAATTGTAGGTTTTTTTTTTTTGCTTTATATCTAAAAGCCACTCATGAGTGACTATATATCATACTTGTCTTTCTGGGTCTGTGTTACCTCACTCAATATGACGATTTCTAGATCCATCGATTAGCCCATGAATTTCTGTTGTGTAACCCCTGATTGTGTATATGTATCACATTTTTCTTATCCATTCTTCAGTTGAGTGGCATTTAAGTTGTTTCCAGGTTTTGGCTATAACAAATAATGCTGCTATGAGCATATTTGAGAACATGTCCTTGTGATATGATTGAGAATCCTTTGGATATATATATACACAAAAGTGGTATTGCTGGTTCTTGAGATGGGTTGTTTCCTAATTTTCTGAGAAATTGCCATACGGATATCCCAAGTGGCTGTACAAGTTTTCATGACCTCAACATAAAACAAACTACACTGAACCTTATAGAAAAGAAAGTGGGAAGTACACTTGAACACATGGACACAGGAGATCACTTTCTAAATACAACCTCAATAGCACAGACACTGAGAGAAACAATTAATTAATGAATGAAACTGAGAAACTTCTGTAAAGCAAAGGATAAAAACAGCAGCCTACAGAATGGGAAAAGAGCTTCACTACTTCCACAATGGACAGAGGGATAATCTCCAAAATATACAAAGATCTCAAGAAGTTGGTCATCAAAAGAACAAATAAGCTAATAAAAACAATGAGATACAGACCTAAACAGAGAGCTCTCAACAGAGGAATCTAAAATAGATGAAAGACACTTACAGAAATGTTCAACATCCTAAGTCATCAGAGAAATGCAAATAAAAACAGCTCTGAGATTCCCTCTTACACCTGTAAGAATGGCCCAGATTAATAACACTGATGACAACTTACGTTAGAGAGGATGTGGGGTAAAGGGAACTCTTCCTGTGCAGGTGGTAGAGCATTAAATGCTTTAAAAGCACCTTTAGACTCTTACATGTCATGCGCACTGCATAAGAAGCCTGTGATTCACTTCTCACAATAATCCACCCAGCCAGGAAGGCAACTGTAACTTAAACTTTCTGATTTCTGGCAGGCTGTTTCTCTGTTCTCAAATTTTTCCTACAATCTTGCCATATTTTACAATTTTTTCCAATGCTTATTTGCTGATTATGTATTGGCAGGGTGAACATAGGTTATTTCTATTACAGTAGGCGCCTATTTCATTGCTGTTTGTTAGTATATAGTGGTTGTTTTCCTCCTGGCTTTATGGAACAAATTGATGTAATATCCTTATACTGTCCTTAAAAGTGTTAAGGGCAATACATGCAGAAGAGATAGGTCCCAGTGCCATTATCATTGGCTTCTTCTGCATGTATTGGCTTTTTGGGAACTTATTCTATATGGATGCACACCTTCTTAGTCCAAGATGGAGGGGGGAGGGCCTTGAGCTTCCCACAGGGCAGGGTATCCTGCCCCATCTTAAGGAAGCTGGGGGAGGGCGGTGGGGTAGTGGGGGAGTGGGAGGGCCGGGAACAAGGGGAGTAAATGTAAATTTTTCTTTTAACAATAAAAAAGAGTGTTAAGGGCATTAAAAACACAATAATAAAAGGTAATAATTAAGGTGGACACATAAATAACTAGTAGATTATATCATCAAACTTGAATATATGAAACTACAGGGCCAAGCTATCTCGGTCACATATAAACAGCATAGTACCTTGTTCTATAGAGTAGTTTTGAAAGATGGGTTTAGAGAAAAGCATTGAGAACATACAATGCAGAGTTTTACTCTATATTATGGGCAATCAAGACCTACTGGATAAAGGCCTACATTAACAAAACCTAGATATTCAGTTCATCTTTAGATGGAGTAAACTAGACTTGTTACAACAGGTCGAAGGTTATAGTGTATACAACAAATTCTTTACAAGATGTGGCACTAATTTCTGTATTCATTTTCTGTATTTACATAGTAAATCATGTATGGATAGAGAAACTCAAAATAATTTCAGAAGCACAGGATTGCCAATGTACCTCAGAGCATAGAAGACTTTGGACCTTCTCTTAGTGTCAGACGAAGGTAAAAATCAAGATGTTAACTGGGGCTAAGGACCCACTTGTTCCTTCAGCTTCTATTTAAGTTGACACAATAGTCTAGCAGAATTTATGTTCTGTTGATCTGATAGCAGCTTTTTATTCAGAGCCGTAGGATATACTGTCTTCAGGAAAAACCTGAAATCCCTTTTAAGAGTTTCTGTGAAGCTAGCACCATCCAGGAAAACTATCCCTTTTGATTAAGTTCAATTGACTTGGAACCTTTATTATACCTGCAGTATTTGGCTATCTTTGGATTGCAGTAGAATCTAATTAAGTAGAAGTCTGACTGAGTCTCTTTACCTTTGCCAAATAATTTCATTTTTCCATGGTGTAACTCCATGGATGCAGATCATAGGGCCTCTTGGAATTCTGCTTGTCATCTACCAGGGTGATCAAACAAGGCATGTAGAACACTTTTCGCAATTATGTATCCTAGCATTGTGCTCGAATGTAAGTTGGTGTGGAAATTTAACCCAGGAATTAAATACACACCCATACGTGCTAAACAGAAGCATGTAATAGGTAACATATTCATCAGTCAGTCTTCAGCTACTTTTCTAAATAAAATGACATATGACACTTCTTGGAAGAGGCATTTCTTAAAGGGAGGAATAAGATGGACAGAGCTAACAAATAAAGGACAGGAATATAAAGCAGTGGATAAATATTTGTTTTTTTAAAATATATTTACCTTCAATAATGATTCATTATAGATTTTGGCTTTAACTTTTATTTTTAAACTATTGCATTACAACATCTATTGTCAGTGATAGCCTTTGGGGGGCATTTTTTTAAATTTTGAACTTGAAGAAATTTTTCTTACGTCAATGAAACTATAGCTTCATACCTCTGATAGGAAAGCTACCCAGGAAGTGTACATGTGTAGGTGTGTTGAAGTATAAGGAGAAAGCAACTATTAAACTAACTGGCTGGGGTAGGACTGTGGGAAATGTTTCTTTGCTATCGAGGAGGAACACAAGATACCTTCCCTGGAGAATCTCAGAGAAAGCAATGGTTTGGAATTGAAGCAGGACCAGGTCAGTCATCCTCTAAAAAGATTGTCCTGTAGCAGAGTCTAGTCTGGTTCTTAAGGGGTTGCCCTTCTCTGTTAAAAGGGATAAGTTAGAAAATGAATGTAGTGATTATATGACCTACAACACTATAGTTCTGCTACTACATGTTTCATACACTGAAAAGTATTTTAATTTTGAGGTCCACCAGGATAAACGGTGAAGACTTTCTGGAGAGCATGAAGGATGACTTTTTTGACTGTCTAAATGGTAGACCTTTTGCTAATTTTTTCTAAATGGCAATCACATTTACAACTGAAGCATTTCCATAGCTGTAGGTAGCTTATTTCACCTGAGAAAAATGTTTTTGATAAGATACAATGTTCTGATACATGATGCCAGGATTGAGTTTGAGCCTATAGCTTTTATTACATTTATATGCAGTGATGTTAGGTTAGGAGTAAGGCAAATGAATTCTCACCATACAAAATTGAACAGCCCAGCTTTATAATTGCTTCAGGACAGCCGATTGCCTATTTTGTCTCTGTTCAAAGTACCCAAAGGAAATCTTGCTAGGGCTGCTGAAAATATCAGAGTCTGCAGATGGAGATCATAACTATATGCTATTGGCTGTATATTTAATATACAACTAGAAAGAACGATTAAGGGAGAGAGCCAGGATTACAACTGGATGCTTGATTGGAAGGACTGATATTAACCAAGAGGCCAATCTATAAAAGGCTCTTTTACATAGTAAAAGAGCAGCATATTAAAAAAAAGTATTTACTGCCTTGAAAGAGTTTAAATATGCAGAAAATAAATGCTGATGGAATCATAGAGCCATTTTATATGTCAGTGTTATTTAGTATCTCGGATGCCAACCTCCATTCTTCCATACCCATCATTTGGCTTCTTTCTTTAGTTTAAATTATAACTCTTTGCCCATCCCAGATTGTTTTCTCCTTTGTAGATGGAAACCAAGGCTCCAATTTACTTTATTTATTGGGTTTTTTTCTTTTCCAATTAAAAAAAGACTTCAGTTTTTAGTGTTTCTTATCATGCGGAGGGACCATCAGTCAGTTAACTCTCAGGATTGGTTCTTGGAATTGGGGACAGAGTTGTTAATTTTAGGGTTGATGGGGAACAAAAGAGGATTCAGAAGATCAATGAGCATCCTGAGTCTCTAGGACATCTAGCTGAACTAATCTGTTGGGATAGTGTTCTGACTCCTCTGGCCTTGTAAGTAAGAAGGTCCAACCCTTTCCCCTCTCCCCCTGCAAGACACTCCTCCAAGACTTAATCCCAAAGCAAAGGAGATGGGACATGCATGTCAACAGCACTCAGAGGTGCTATCTCATACCTGATACAATGGATATCTTCAAAATGTCCAGGAGAGCAAGTGCTTGGAGACTGTGGAGAAGAGGAAATACTCTGCACTGCTGCTAAGACTATGGTCTACTTACTGGAACAGAGATTGGGACAGCCATGACACAAAACACTTCAGAGAATCCTAATGAAATTTGAAACAGAATGGAGGAAGTCAGTTCCTTGGAATGCTCATCTGCACTCCAAAAGCCTGAGTGACTTGAAAGATAATGGACAAAGAAACAGTGGTACTTATAAGCACTAAGATGACATTAGGCAAGAGAGGCAAAGGCCAGCTCATTCCTGTTAAGTTCTGAGGTAAATTTGATTAACAAATTGAATTCCAAGGCCACTGGGACTATGTTAGTGAGATCTTATCTCTAAAAATTCTTTTAGGCTCTAGAAGATCTTGACATTTATGATGATAAGGGTGATTCTGGAGAACATCATGCTACATGAATATGAAGCAAGATAGAGAAAGAGCAATATTGTACAGTTGTACAATCTCATCTCTCATCTGTAATGGTCTGCCCTGTCACTTTAAGAGACAAGCCCCACCCACTCTCCCACATCTAACAGCTAAGCAGACAAATCTTCCTTCAGCTTCCTTCCTTTCCCTCTCTCTCTTCTGAAGAGGCAGCTTCTGCCTCTCTCTCTCTTCTCCCCACTTTTCCCCTTCCACCTTCTGTAACATGAGTGCTGGCTCAGTGGGGTTTTTGTCCTGCCCGGTACCCCGCAGCCAACAAGCCCCAAAGAAAATCACACAGAGAGTCTACATTAGGTTATTAACTGATTGGCCCATTATGTCATTCTTCTTACTAGCTCTGTAACTTATATTAACCCATTGTCAGCCACATGGCCAGTACCTTTTCTCAGCTGGGCTGCTACATGTTGCCTCCTTGGAGATCTGTGCAGGAATGCCAGGGAAGCTTCCTGCTTCCAAATTCTCCTGTTCTCCTTGTGCCACCTCTACTTCCTGTCTGGTTTTTCTGCCTATACTTCCTGCCTGGCCAATCAGCGTTTATTTAAAACATGATTGACAGAATACAGACAATTCTCCCTCACCACCCTTCTCTGTTTATCTCTCTGTGTCTTTTTTTCTCTATCTCTATCTATCTCTCTCTGTGTGTCTCTCTGCTCTTTTCCCTTCTCCCCTTCTCCCTTTTCTCCTCCATATCCCACTAAATAAATACCCACTTACTCTGCATGAAGTGCCTATCTGTCTGGGACTGGCTGCCCCACCGAGATCTCTCACCCACCATGCAGCTCCCTGCCTGGAATCTGGCCCTCACCTGCCACGTGGCTCCCTGCCTGGGACCCACTGCCTGCTGCAGCCACTCAAGGAACAGTGCCACCATTTTTACTTAAACTATAACATTGGTGTTGTGACTAGAATCTAAAATAAAAATCAGATACGGAGAAAGACAAGAAAAGAAGCTCCCAGAGTAAGTTTGGAGAAGCAGAAGGGATGGCCAAATCTAGAGATATACTGCAAAGCACACATATTGTTGGAAAGACTGCACCAACCTGCTATAGGAGTAGATTTCAGCTAAAGACAAAATAAGGCAATTTTTCTGTGAGATTGTGAGTGTGCTAATTTGCTTCACTACACACATTTTTACTATTGTCATTTATTCCATAGCATCACATTGTATACATTAAATATTACCCATAAGGGCTGGGAAGAGGACTCAGTAAATCGCTTGTTGCACATGTTGAAGACCTAAGTTTGAAGTCCTAGCTGCCATACAACAGGCATGTACAGTGCTGAGTGTCTGTAATTCCAGTGCAGAGGATATGGAAACAGGAAGATCTCTGGTGCTCACTCATCAGTCAGAAAGAAAGTTGAATGGATGAGCTTCAGAATCAGTGTGAAACACTGTCCTTAAAAACCAAGATGGAGAGTGGCTGAGGAACACACTTGACATGTGCTCTTCACACAGTTGCACATACATGCAGACACGCCTGTACATGCACACAGACAAGAACAGGTACATACATCACATGTATACAGAAAACTTACCACATAACTTATTTATAAGAAACAAAAAGAGCACAAAACCAAAGAGGAGAGATGCTTGCTTCCACACAGGACCTCATTTCAGAAGCTCCAAAATTGCCTTCCAGGATACATTATACTTAAAATCCCACTACACACCACACAGTCTTTTATTACATAACAGAATTTGGAAAACAAGGTTTAAAACATAAATCTTCCTAAGAGAGTTTACATTTTAATTAAATTTTTATTAAAGCAAAAATTGCTAGTCGCTGAGCTTTGCCTGGGAGACTCCACATCAAGAGGAAAGTTCTGCTCTAAGCTGGTGATGCCATATTGAGAGATGTAAGGGATGGAGAAAAAAGAGCCACTTTGACCTCTCTCCCTTTCTACCTTGGCTCATGTTACTAAAAACGAAACTAAAATGTAAATATTAACTACAAATAAAATAATTCAGTTTGATGGAATCTTAAAACAACAGAAAAGTATGTGAAGTAAAAGAAAATTCAATTATTTTTCTCATAAGTAAACCTTTATTTGTTCAGATCCCACCTCAGAGGCCATTGGTAACGATGTTTTGAATGTTTTCCTAGGAACGCTCTCAGAATATATATGTAGATCTTATCTCCAGGAAATTAGGCAGTATAGCATGATGGCAAAACCTGATTGTCAGTCTTACTCGATCAAATATCACTAGGAACAAAACCTCGCAGCAAGCCTTAGAGGAAGTAAGGTTGAATTAGTGATGGTGGGATGACCCACCTTAACTCTGGGAGGTCCCATGCTATGTGCTGGAGCCCTAAGTTGAATGGAAACGGGAAAGGGAGTTGACCTCTCAGGTGCATTGCTCTCTGCTTCCTGCTGTAGACACAATTTGGTCAAGTTCCTGCCACTGTGCCTTCCTTGCCCATAATGGACTCTTTGGTCAGCCATGAACTCAAATAAACCCCCTATATCTAAAGTTAATTTTGTCAGCTATTTTAGGCATAGTTACAAAAAATTAACTAATATGCATATATCACATGCCTACTATGAGTATGCATGTGTACAGTTCTCAGTTATACTAATGGGAGCAGATAGTGTCTCACTTCTTTTGTCAGTGTACATCAAAACCTTTCTCTGTCTGCACATGCATGATGTCCCTCTTCACTTTCAGGGCTGACTCCTCAATCTTGCCACCTCGAACATTTTGGACAGATGATTGCTTATTTGGAAAGGTAGTCACATGTAATCTAGATTGCTTCGCAGCATCCTTGTCTTCTAGTCACACAAGTTGTAAACATCACCGTGAAAACCCAAATATTTCCAGATATTGCCAAATGTCCCCTGGGGTACAGATTACCTCTTGGTTAAGAAACGGTTTTAGAGTTATCCTGTTATAAAAATATGCACTCCCCGTTATTTCATATTTAGTTGTTATTAATTTTAAAAATCACAAGCTGCTTACACTGAGCATTTTATTTTTTTAGATTATTATTATTATTTTATTACTTTAAAATTACCAATACAAATTCCCACTCCTTCCCCAACTCCCACTCCCCTCCCTCTCCCTCCACACACCTTCCCCCCAACCCCCTCCAGTTCTAAGAGAGGGCAAGGCACCCTGCCCTGTAGAAAGTCCAAGACCTTCCCTACTACATCTAGGTTGAGCAAGGTATACATCCAAAGAGAATAGGATCCCAAAAATCCAGTACATGTGGTAGAGACAGATCCCAACGACGCTGTCATTGGCCCCTCAGTCTGTCCCAACTGTCAACCACATTCAGAGGGACTAGTTTGATTCCATGATTGTTCACTCCCAGTCCTGTTAGAGTTGGTGTGCTCTCATTAGTTCAGGCAAATTGTCTCAGTGAGTGAACCTCATGGTCTTGACTTCCTTGCTTATATTCTCTCTCCTTCCACTCTTCAGCTGGACCTTGGGAGCTCAGTCCAGTGCTCCAATGTTGGTCGCTGCCTCTGTTTCCATCTGTTGTTAGACAAAAGTTCTATGGTGATTTTAAGATAATCATAAGTCTGACTACAGGGCAAGACCAGTTCAGGCACCCTCTCTTCCATTGCTTAGGGTCTTAGCTGGGGTCAATATAAATTCGAACACACTGAACCTGATATAGGAGAAAGTAGGAAGTGGCATGGGCACAGGAGACCACTTCCTAAATATAACCCCAATAGCACAAACAATAAGAGCAACAATAAATAAATGGGACCTCCTGAAACTGAGAAGCTTCTGTAAAGCAAAGGACACAATCAATAAGACAAAAAGGCAGCCTACTGAATGGGAAAAGATTTTCACCAACCCCACATCAGACAAAGGACTGATCTCCAAAATATATAAAGAATTCAAGAAAATAGACATTAAAATTCTAAGTAACCCAATTAAAAAGTGGTATACTGAACTAACCAGAGAATTCTCAACAGAAGAATTTCGAATGGTCAAAAGATACTTAAGGACACATTCAACTTCCTTAGCTATCAGGGAAATAGAACTCTGAGATACTGTCTTACAC
>JAQHUG010000017.1:5027787-5048898 GCA_028555095.1 Dicrostonyx torquatus | reverse complement strand
AGATGGTGGAAGGTCAGATAGGAGAGCAAGGAAAGAGATATCTTGATTGAGGGAGCCATTATGGGGTTAGCTCTAGAAACTTGGGTCTAGAAAATTTCCCAGAAATCCACAAGGATACTGAGCATTTTAAATCCACATCTTTGAGTAAGTGAGAAGCCTATTAGTTAGATAATTGCTAGATTAGTTCCTGTGTCAAAGGGTTACACATTTAATTTGAACAGGTATTGGCACATTGCTCTTTCATATGTAATTTTCACTTTGTTTTAGTTTTACTCTGTTAGAATTCACTTCTGATTCTGGGTTAGAGGAGACAAGAAGATTCACAGTAAGTGTTCAGGTCCCAACTGAAGACGACAGCAATGCAGCCATCAATTGCTTTGACTGAAGCGGTCAAGGAAGAGAAGGTAGGACATCAACAACTAATTCAAGGCAGAAGGAAAAGGAGAGAAGGAGAAGCAATGAAGTGGGAGGTGGTGAGAGTACAAGCATCCATTCCACAGCCTCTGTGCTCAGGTGCTGGGATGTGCGCTTCACATGTGTTAGCTCCAATGGGGTAGGAATTCACACTGTAGCCTCTGCAGGCATTGGCTGAGGTCTCTGGGCAGGAAACCCAACCAGGTGAGCAGGCTTCTTTAAAACCTTATCTCTGCCAACATCAGTGCAGGTGCTTCTTCCCCTGATCTGAGTAGGCACCACCTCTTCAGCAGCCCGAAGCCAGTCTCTGTTTCATGACTAGTATATGTCAACCAAATAGTCCATTCTGTCAGTCCCACACAGAGTTCTAAGACAGATGCCTAAAATACATTTTAAGCCAAAAGTCCCAAACTATGGACTAGAAGGTTGGATTGAGCCATAAATGTGGCTTATTTGGCTATTAGTCTTAAGAAAATATTGAGCCAATATTTAAAAACTCAAGAAAATTCTATACAATTTTTTAAATCTGTTTTTCACTGGTTTTTTCCTTTATTATAATACAAGGGCTCAGACGGGTGTCATTGGAACTTACTATGTAATACCAACTGACTTGGAACCCGTAACAATCCTCCTGAACCCTCCTGTCTCAGCCTCCGAGGAAACAAGATTACAGGCATAAAAGGCACGATGCCTGAGTATTAAATCTTGAGTTCTACTTTCTAAATTTAAAAAGGGAAGGTGGATGGAGAAATGAATATTCAGTTAAGAGTACTTGCAGTTCTTGCAGAGGACCTGGTTTTAATTTCTAGCACCCTTCTGGTAGCTGACAACCATCTGCTCAATCATGTGTAACTTTGTTCCAGGGTATCTGTCACTCTCTTCTGGACTCCATTGGCATAGTCACCCACACATAGTACACACATTTCCATGCAAAGATACACACAAAATACAAATAAGGGCATCTGTATAAAATGAAGATCTCCAACATTGGGCCTGCATTCACTCACCCAGGAGCACTTGACATGAGCTTAGTTTAGCCGGTGCCCCTTAGGATAGGCAGGTGCTGTCCATTTTTATCCTATTCTTTCCTGTGCCCTGAATGATAAGCTTGAATTGGCTTTGAGGACAATGTGATCATCCTCAAATCACTGAGGATGAAAAGGAATCACCTGTCTTGCTTCCTGGAAAACAAAGAAGACAAGTCTAATTTAGTAGTTCCTATTACACCTTAGAATCTCTTCTTTTCTTTTTTTTTTAATAAGGATAAGTCTTTAATTCTCACATCTTCATCTTCATTGACTCCAGAGAAGTCATAGACCTAAGTATGTTTTAAATGCTTCTAGGGAACATGAATACATGTTCTAAGTTCCTGTATACATGTATACATGTATCCATATCTAAGTCCCTGCTCATACCACCTGTTACTTGAGCATTTTGGCTTTGGATTCTTTGTTCAAGGCCAACAAATTTTATTACCACCACACTTATAAAACCCATAGCCTAAGTCCTCTCCATCTGAGGAGATGCATATTCAGAACTAGGCTTACTGCTTGGCATAATACTCTCAAACAAGCTTTGCCAGTTACAGATTCATCTGAGATCTACAGTAATGTTACCTCTAAAAAAATCTTCCTAAATTTTAACCAATTAACACAATCCATTCTGTCTTTCCCATCATACCTTTCTCTGTTTGCTGTGTCTGTTGCTCTTTCTCATCAGTTTGCACATGAATGAACTGCACTCAGAGACCTCAACTGACATGGTGAAGTTTATATTTCTGATAAGAGGCACGCTTAGAATCATCTCCTACGCTTTTGTTGTCGTTGTTTGTTGCAGAAGTTTTACTCTCTCTTCCCCACAGCAATTTGTACTTCAGCACCATTCCCTGTCTTGCTCTCGGAAGTGTTCAACTGGAGACATAGCCTTTTATTTCACAATGAGAAAGAGCTTGAGGGAAATTGCCCCTTGAGGGGGCAAAGTAATGAAACAAAGCTATGCTGATGTGTGACTAATTTCATGTCACTGTGGTGGGATCAAATATTATATCACTGCCTTTGTGTAGTTATAAGAGTTTCAAGTGCTTACTGAAAGATTTTTGCAGAACGGAGAAAAATAGAAGACATTTTAAGTCATCAGAGACATACCACTCTTGAAAAGCACTCAATATTTTGATATAGGTTTTTTTCCCCACACTTCTTTTTCTTACCCACTTATCTCAAAATCAAAATCATAAGCTAGGTAGAATTTTCTCTCTAAAATCATTTTGTAATGCTACATACTGTTTTACCCACTCATGGAAAATGCTTAGAATATTTCAAATGGCTGCAAACTATTTGTGTCAATTGCTTCAATTCATTTAAGCAGCACTGCTCACAATGCTAGAGATGGATTAAGAAAGATGTGAGGACATTTCTACAAATGGACAAGGGAATGCAAGTGTCAATATCCACAGACCTGGGTGCTTTCCCAAGAACCACAGCTGTGACTACTCTTTGCTTGGGGCTGACTATTTGGTTTGGATTTGAAGTGAGTCTTTGGAGAGCCTGTCTTAGGCGAGTCTTTCAAGGGAGGAAAATGAACTTAGATTAGAAGGGAAAAAGGCAACAGGGGGAAACAGTCAACAAGAGAATTTATGAAGTTGGGAATGCAAACAAATAGAGGAAAGTCAACTTCTTTTTACGGTAGGCAACTGTGGATCTAGAGGATGAATATGTAATGTGATATAACTTGCTGTATAGTTAATTAGAGATTTTTAAACTCCAATATTTAAGCATTATTCACTTGGCAGATACACTGTGCCAAACATAAAGCATTAGGATGTAATGATGGACAACACAGACAAACATTTCACTTTCTGATGTTTGGGAAGTTAGAAATTTATACTCCAGTTTTCTCGTGTATAAAATAGAGGTATCTACACAGTCCTATTTATCAATGAAATATTATCTTTTCATTTTGTTCACCTATTTGAGAAATACTTAATAAATGCCTATTCTGTTGGACACCCTCAGAAAGTGGTTTATGGGGTTTATGGGGTACAGCAACTCGGATTTTTGAGATAGCATGGTGGACTCAGGGTATAACTAGATTATACATGATATTTATTCATTTATACATTCCATAGGCGCATTTGTTGCATATCATGCATGTTTGGTATTCGACTGAATGCTGAGATGGAATGAGGGTCAACAGAAATATGAGATATTTAGAATCAACTAAATATCAAGGGCTTAAAAAAAAACCTGTTGATAGATCCACTTAATTGACAAATAATCAGTTGTGAGTATGTAGGTACATAGTCACAGATTATGAAAAAATTCTTAAAATAATCTGTGTTAGTGATATTCCTATCACTACAATAAATGTTTGAGATAATCAGCTTATGAGAATGTACTTAATTGTCTCAAAGTTGGGTAATTAGGTGATCATATTGCTTTAGGCAAGGGAGCACATCATTGGAATATCACATGACTTTTTGACCAAGAAACAAGAGAGAGAGAAGAGTAGGGTTCCACAGTCTCTTCAAGAGTGGGATCCTAATGACCTAAGAATTTAGATTCTTCCTAATGTCTCCACTATCTCAGAGGAAGACTACAGGCTAGAAATCAAGATTGTAGCCCATAGACCTTTAGGGGACATTTACAATCAAACTGTAGATCCACTCCAGTTGTTTCTCAGAAGAAGAAAGCATTGGACCTATATATAAATTATCCACAAAAGAAGATTACAAATAGATGGTTGTTGAGATTTCTAATGTCATATCACAGAGGTGAGTTTAAAAACCCCACAGTGATCTTGAGTTAGAAGACTGGCTTGAGAAAGAAAGCAAGCTTTTGGACCATTCTATACCGAGACCAAAATTTACCCAGAGCTTTTACACTGAACAGTCCTAATTTGCTAATGTCCTGTGCTGTCTTTCCTGAACCTAGACACACAGTTGATTTTTTACTGTTTCCACTCCAGTGTGGATCTCTGTAATATTCTACCAGTCATTTCCTGTCTTAGGACTGTTCTTTCCTATTCTCGTGGTTAGCAAAAGACTTATCACACACATTGACACATGATGATTGCTCTCAGAGGTAAATATCCTCCAATGTAGGCTGACAACACTACCCTTGGATTCAGGACAAAATTGATTGGTTTATACGACTTCATGATTTTTTTTCAGTAATTTTATTCTCTGATCATTTTTCTTTATTTCCAATTTCAAAGAATATAAGGTAACCACATCATTAGTGACATAGAATAAAGACAGCATCTTATTTATTTTTATCAATGATTT
Source organism: Dicrostonyx torquatus (assembly GCA_028555095.1). Classification (NCBI taxonomy): domain Eukaryota; kingdom Metazoa; phylum Chordata; class Mammalia; order Rodentia; family Cricetidae; genus Dicrostonyx; species Dicrostonyx torquatus. The sequence continues at coordinate 5,044,202 of JAQHUG010000017.1, read as the reverse complement.
TTGGGCAGAAGACCAGTATAGGATTTCTGGGAGCATTTATTGTATGAATTATATCTGTAATAATTAGTAGCACTGAGAACCATACCCAATTTTCACTCCACATTGCATATTGATAGGCTGGCCTGAAGGAGTATAGACCATCTCTAATACCATCACATAATAAAAAAACTACCAGGTGATCATTGATCCTACAGAAATCAAGAACTTCTTTCTTCTGTGTCCCTTATATGGGATGTCACCAAAAGGTTTGGTCGAGATTTGTGGTGTATCTTCTGATTTCAACAGATCTGGATAAAAACTGGGTCTTCCTACTTTATTTAATTAAAGAAAAATCTTGTCAGGGTACCCTACTTGGGTTTTAGCTAGTTACAAATTCAGTCACATTTACAACCAAGAATAGCCATTACAACATATACCCATTTATAAACAAGAAGTTTCTTAGAGATGCAATACAAGTGGTTAATAGTGATAACCTGGAAAAATGAATCAGCAGAAAAAAACATTATTTTTTTAATATCTTCAGCTCTACACTATGTAAAATGCTAGGCACAATAGCATAATTCCATAACCCTAATCCTAGTAGAGAAGAAATAGACAGATTCTTGAAGTTCATTGACCAGTCAACCTAGTCATTTTGATAAACTTTATGTTTAATGAGAGGCCCTGCCTCAAAAAATAAGGTGAGGATGACCCAAGAAGACAGAAAATATTGACTTCTTATACATACATACCTGTTTCTTAGCACCAGCAGATACATGTATATGCATGCACACACATTTACATTTTACATGATGTAGGGGATATAAATTCAGGTCCTCATACATGTGTGGCAAGCACCTTGATGTGTGATTCATGTTCCCAGCCACCAGGACATGTTATGCTATTTATTTTGACTTACAGTCATTTACCATTTACAATGTACAGGATATGCTTGTCATATGTCTCATGGGTAATTGGTGTCCACTAAAGTCATGAATATAAGAAGTTGAAATTCATCCAGTGGAAGACATACTACCTCTCCTTTTAATAACTAGGCTGATGTAGCAGCTGTTTAATTAGGTACTTTGAACTCTCCAAGATTTTATGAGATCCCAACTACCATGAGCACTATTTCTTAAAGTGAATTTATTTGAAAAGGCAAAGTTATTAGACAAATTCTGGAATACACCTCTAGCAAGGTGCCATGGGGCATATAAACCTCTAAGACACTGAGCCAGGGGATGAGCATTATGGATGCAAAAAACTGAGTGACGAAGAATTAAACAACAAATTGCTTTTTGAAAGTCAAGTTTCCTAGCCTTTGCTTTTTGCAAAGCTGAAGATGGTCCAATCAAGCTGTTAGCCAAGCAATGGGAAGTAACTTATGATGTGAGATTATGATATCAATCAGGGCATGTGTTGCCAAAGAAGATCAAAGATTAAGTGCCAATTATCTTTCAATCCCATCTATTCATTATGCGCGACTTCTCAGTGTTCACAACTACAAACACCAAAACCAGAAGAAGAAATTGGACAGGGTCTGTGAAACTCTAGGAATAAGTAGTATTCATCTGCAGGTATGTGAGCCAAGGAAAGAAAAAAAGATTTATGATTTATATCTCATTAAGAGATGAAGAGCTAAAAAATTATATGCTTGACAGTTATTAATAAAATTTGAAACATAATATGTTGTTTTGATCAATGGTGTGCCTATGCCAATTACTATAACTCATCATGGAAGATATTAACACTTAACAGTCTTATAGTTACAGGAAACATTTAAAAAATTAAATCTCAATTCAAGTATTTGGTTTATTGTAGAGATGTGTGGTGAGGCAATCAATAAAATCCTTCCAAGCATAAAACACATGATCCTAGGATAAAAAATTTTGCATGAAATAGAATAAACGTACAAGTTTGAAGAGTAAAAGTAATGCCTTTATACTTAAAGCCATTCCTCAATTTTCAATGAGTGCTGGTGAATACTTAATCACTGTGATTGTTAGAATGTATTGGAAACATTTAAATAACAATCTAAGAGTTTTATTTTTAAACGTCAATATTTGAACTATGCAAGAATGCCATCTCTGGAAGCTCTTAGATCTATGATGAACACTTTCAGCTGCCTGCTGAAATGTACAGTTCTGAGTACATACTCACTAAATTCTTTTAGGAGTGCTCCAGTAAAACCCTCAAGGTTATTCTAGAAGCTGCACTTATTAGTGGTCATATTTTACCATTCTTAGTATTTCTAAGTATTATATTTCATACAAGCTTGTTCTTCCTGAGTTCCTCTCCATTTCTATTGAATAGCCAGTGGTAGTCATGTTCCTAAAACTTACCCTATTTAAAGCTTTCAAATAACCTCTTCCTATCACCCGATCTAACAAAAGTAACTGATGAGCAGTTAACAGAGAAACATGGAATTGGTTGTGATAATGTCTCATAGTAATGTACATGCTTCACCTGTGACATCTCATCAACAGGACTTTCTGAGCATGAGCTGAACAAGGACAGCAACAAGCACATGTTAAAGTGAATGGGGATGAGAGAAGTCCTGGAGGCCTCAGTCCTACACAGAGAACTACAAGCAACTAATAAATGTATTTGCTAAATGTTTTAGGTACTTTCTGTTGCTGTGATAAACAGTCGTGCACAAAACTGACTTAGGGACTTCATTTGGGCTTAAAGTTCCAAATGTGGAGTCCTTAGTAGAGAGGCGGATGGCACAAGCATACCAGAAAATGAAGCTGATTGTTTACATCTTAACTGCTCAGAGGGAGGGTGGCCATCTAGAAAGAGGAGAAGGTCATAAACTCTGAAAGTCCAACTCCGGTGGTATACCTCCTCCAGTAAGACTCCATGTCTCAAATTTTCCACCATTTCCCCCCAAAGCGCCACCTACTTGGAACCAAGAATTCAAATACCTGGATCTAAGAAGACATTTCTTAATTAAACTCCCATAAAAATGATAAAGATGCTTGGTAGGTACCTGAGCATGACATACACTGGAAGTCGGTTACTCTTGATTAAGCTATTCTGAAGTACCTTTGGAAGTCTGCTGATTGAAAACAAAGGTTTTCTTTCCAGAAGAAGGAGACAGCACATTTCCTTTATGTATTTGAAAAGTGTGTTTCAAAACTGTTGAAAGCTTCAACCACTATGCAATTCTCTGACTTCTAGGGTGACTTCAACATGCAGGGAGGAAGAAAACGATGTGCCAGGCAGCATTTTAGTGTGTGATTTACTATTCCTCCTTTACAACTCACCAAAATTTAGTCACTAACAATGTAATTAAAGTCAAGTAACCAACTTTGAAATTACAGTAATATCAATGCCAAATTGAAAGATGCTTAAGGAAAAATAATGATGCTATCCATTTTCACCTAATATTCTCATATAGTATTTGAGCCTTCTAACTCTACAAATAGCCCAAAGACACTTAAACATTCAGAGATCACAGTGTGTGTGTGTGTGTGTGTCTGTGTGTGTGTGTTTTTACATTGGTTACTGGGGACAGAATTTGGGGCTTTGGGCATGATAGACAAACAAAGAACCCCCAGGCCCACAAAATTCCTATTTACATAAATTTCTGTGGTCTTCATGGTATTAAAAACTCACATGGATAAAAGACAGCCCTCCATTAGTGTTTACAGTTTATAGGGAAATAAATAATATACAATTACAAATTTTGAATGCATATTTTTGCAAAAAGATTAATTTAGCATGTATTAACTATTTTAATGGAAGGAATAATCACAACAATGCCCTCTTCTCGACTCCATTCCTTCTACATAAGGTTACAGGGTTGAACATGAGTATTAGCATTCCCCAACAGTGTTCTAAGTAAATCTTATTGTCCACTGAAACATCCTAGAGAGAGGTTGAAATTTTTGGAAATATTTTATCTTGGGGTTTCTACTACTGTAAAGAGACACAATGACCATGACAACTTTTATAAGGAAAACATTTAATCAAGGTGGCAGTTTACAGTTTCAGAGGTTCAGTCCATTATCATCATGGTGGAAAGCATGGAAGCATGTGGGCAGATGTGGTACTGGCTATATTCTGAACAAAAGACAACAGGAAGTGGACTCGGTGTAACACTGAGGGAAGCTTGAGCAAAACAGACATCAAAAAACTGTCCCCACAGAGACATTCTTCTTCCAAGAATGCCACACCTACTACAACAAGGCCACTCCTTCTAATAGTGTCACTCCTTTGGGGATACATTTTCTTTCAAATCACTGTATTCCACTCCTTGACCTCCAAAGATTTGTAGCCATATTATAATGCAAAAATACATTCAGTTCAACTTCAAAATTTTGGATAGTCTATTACAGTTTAACAATGTTTAAATGTCCAAAGTTCAAATTCCTTTCTGAGATTCATGCAATCTCTTAAATATAAACTCCAAAAAACATAAAATTAAAAAAGAGATCAAGTACTACCAATATATAACACAGGGCATATATTACCCTTCCAAAATGTTGGAAAGGGAACATAATGAGGAAATACCAGACCAAAACAAGATAAGATTGAAAACCATCTAGGCAAACTCCAAACTGTGGTTCTCCGTGTCTGATATCAAAACATTCTTCAGATCTCAAACTTGATTCAGGTTTGTTGATTGCAAAACACTTCTTTCTCTTGGACTGGTTCCAGTCCTTGTTAGAAACTTTCCTAGGCAAATATTCTTCAACTCCGGCATTTCTAACATCTTGGGTTCTAAGACAATTCAGGATTCAACTTCACAGCTTCATATAGTGGCCTCTCTACTTGCCTTCCACCAGGAATACCCCTGACACATGCCTAGCCTCATTGACTTTACTTAGACATGGAGGCAAATTCCATAACCTCTTTATTCTGTCTTTTAACTCTAAAGCCAGAACCATGTGACTGAAGCTGCGAAGTTTTGTTGCTTTCTGGGGCTGGACCATGGCTTCCTTGTACAATGACATCTTTATCAGCTTTCTGCTTTTGATTGTTACCTTCCCTGTCTTAGCTTGCCTATAAACTGGAACTTGCTCTGTAGAGTAGAATGACCTCAAACTCAGAGCTCCACTAACCTCTGCCTTCTGAATAATGGGATTAAAGTTATGTACAACCACACTGGTGATGTGGGATTTCCCTCTGTATTCTGTGAATGCATTTTGTTAATGAATAAAGTTGTTTTGGTCCTATTGCAGGGCAGAATAAAGCTAGGTGAAGAAACTAAACTGAATGCTGGGAGAAAAGAAGGCAGAATCAAAGAGACACCATGTAATCACCAGAAGAGAAACACAACCGCACCCTACTACGGGTAAACCATGAGCCATGTGGTAAAATATAAAATAATAAGGATAGGTTAATTCAAGGTATAAGAGCTAGCCAATAAGGAGCATGAGCTAATATGCCAAGCAGAGTTGTAATAATACAGTTTCTATGTGATTATTTTCCCTGTTTGGGTGGCCAGGAAACAAATGAGTATCCTCTTCCTACACACTGGTCTCTAAATTGTCCTTTATTTCCTTTTTAAAAGTTGGAATCTTAGCTGGTTAGGATCTTGTCTTGAGATCACCACTCCAGATTTTTCATTTCTTAATCTGTTTATCTCTAAGAACACAGGATTAACTCTATTCTTCTTCCTGATACCCCTTTTTTCAATCTGTATATTTTATAACTTTTTTTTGCTTAGCTTGCTCCTTTTCATTATAAATCTTCATTAGAATAACTACTAATAGCCACAAGACAGAGCCTATACTAAACTATTTTGAGATTTCCTCTTCCAGTAGAATGAATCTAAAACTCTTCATGTTAGCCTCAGGCAAATGCTTTGGATAGAGGCAAAAAGTGGTCACATTCTTTACCAAAATTTCACAAGAATGATCCCTATGCAACATACTAAAATTTTTCTCCTCTGAAACCTCTTAAACTAGCCAACATTTCAAATAACTCTTAGGACCATTGCCTTCCATGCTCCTACTAGTATGACCCACTGAGCTGTGCTTAAAGCATTCTACTGCTTTTATAACCCAAAGTACCAAAGTCAAAATTTCTCCAAACAAAACAGGGACTGAAATATCACAGAAATGCCCTAGTCCCTGTTACCAACTTCTTCCTTAGTTAGAATTCCTATTGCTGAGAAGAGACACCATGACCATGGCAACTCTTATAAGGAAAACATTAAATCAAGGAGGCAGTTTGTAGTTTCAGAGGTTCAGTCCATTATAATAATGGCAGGGAGCATGGTGGCATACAGGCAGACTTGGTGCTAACTATACCTTGTTACCTTCTGAGGTAACAGGAAGTAGACTGAGAAACTGGGAATAGCTTTAGCATAGGAGAACTCAAATCCTACCTCCACAGTGACACACTTCCTCCAACAAGGACACACCTACTTCACCAAGGCCACATCTCCTAATAGTGCTACTCCCTTTGGGGGTACTTTCCTTTCAAACCACCACATAGCATATTTTAATGTTTATTTTTAATTATATGTATTTGTGCCTATGCACATGTGTATGGGCGCTTGCGGAAGTTAGAGGCTTCAGAGCCCACAGAGCTGGAATTACAGGTGTTAGTGAGATATCTGACATCAATGCTAGGAGCAAAGCTTGGGTTCTCTGCAAAACCAGCAAGTGTTCTTATCAACCGAGTCATCTCTTCAGCCAGCCCCTGGCCTTAGTAATTTAGCAATCTTGTCCCTCTGAATTTTGTTCCTTCTCTCTGTGAGATGCTGTGATCAGCTTGGCCATTTTCCTTTGCAATCTAGTTCAGAAATGTATCCCTCCTCTCCTATAGGAGACAGGGCATGCTGTACATCATCTATCACTTGTTTACCTCCCTGGCACTATGACTGCCTGTTTTGTGTATCTCAAGACAGACATTTTGTATACCACGCCCCATGCACCTGTTATGTACAGCAGAAGAGAAAACCCTGTCTCAATTAAGACTCAGCTTTAAACTAAAGGCTTTTGAAGTTATTCTCTATCATTTAAACAGTTATAATTATATTTCAGTCAATTTTAAACAGAACAGGATGGGTTGAAAGGAAAACAATTAAATTGCTCAGACAATCTAGGAAGCTGCTAAGCCTAAAAGACATCTACAAAAATGCTAAATTCAAGTAAAATCAAGAGTGTGGAGAGGGGCATCTCATCATTCATCTGTGTGTCTCTAAAGCATCCAATTATGTGGGATGGTTAAGCCTTGCAGTCTTCTAGGCTTCCATACAGGTCCTACCACAGAATTGACTTAGATATGGTGTTTTCTCCAGAGGACTGTAGCAGTCCTTTCACAGTCAGCATAGGCTATGTTTTCTGCCTCTGTCATGGACATTGAAATGGCCTTTATTGGAGAGTGAGCATATGCTGTTTGTTGATGAAAAAGCATCAAACCCCATACCCAATACCACCAGTTGCTTTAATTGCTGGATATCAGCTCATAAACTCAAAACACCAGGCCCCAAATCCTACTTTCTACTCATCTAACACATGTATTTTTGTTCATTTATGTTTCAACTACTTCTCTCACTCTGCACATCATTTTTCTTCAACACATACCCAATGCTATCAAAAGCATTTCCAATTAATAATATTTCCTGACATGTGTGTTTATTACCTGGAATATGCATTTGGCTCTAGTCATATACTTGAATTGGTTTATGTTCTTACAGGAATCAACAGCTTCCTACCAAGCATATGGAACCCTGTAGATGTTCTAAATTTTCATATCCCTTAATGGCATAATGATGAGTAATTTTTAGTAAACAGAAATGAATTGATTAATATTATTATATGTGATTCTATGGGCTGATGATTCATTTCAAATAGTTTTGCCTATCTGGAATGCCGTATTCAAATACTATAAACTGAGTGACTAGAGGCAAATGCATTTCCCAGTGTTCTGGACACCAATGTGGTAGCAGATGTGATGTCTTTTAAGGACAGCTCTTCCTTCCAGATGGCGACTTTCAACCTTTCCTTACCAGATGTAAGTGGTGAGGAAACGTCTATGTACTTCTGTTGAGGACAATAATCAACATCCTCAGGAAGGAATCTTCTCAAATTTCCCTTCTATAAATCCTAGTCCAAAGCATAGGTGTCAGGGTTCAAATACAAATTTGGGGATCAAGGACATAAACAATTTGCACCACTGAGAGCAAAAGAAAATGTAAGAACAAAGATAACATTTGGAATACTGACGTTAAAGACATGAACAGAAGATATATTTATGGTCAATTGTGATGGTTTCAATGAGAATGGACCCTATAGCTTCAAATATTTGAATACTTGGTCCCCAGTTGCTGGAACTGTTTGGAAAGATTAGGAGGTATGGTCTTGTTGGATGAGACATATCATGGAGTATTGACTTTGAGTTTTCAAAACCCCACTATTCCCAGTGAGCCCTCCCTGCTCCTGCTTGTGAATCATGGTAAATGCTCTAAGCTGCTGATCAAGCACCATATCTGTTTGCCTGCTGCCATGTTCCATGCTATGATAGTCAGGGACTCTAACTTTCTGGAACTAAGAGTCCTGATATAAACACATTCTTTGATAAGTTGCCTTGATCATGGTGTGTAGTCACAGAAATTGAAAAGTAACTAAGAAACCAATACACTTTTAAAAACTACTTAATTTTAATAGTTGCTGAAAAAATATAAATGAAAATGCCAATGAGGTGTGTATTTCAATTTTAAATTCAGGTAAACATATTTTAAAGTAATGATATTCAATGTTAAATAAATTTGTGTAGAAAGAATTTCCTTTAACTAGAAGGCCTATAAAGCACCACAGTCCTTCTGAAAATCAGTTAGTAGTATAACTATCTATCAAGAGTAAAAAACAAGTAATACTTTTAGTATATTTCTGAGACTCTCTCAGAAATTTCTGAGACTTCCCAGAAAGATATATGGGAAGCAATATTCCCAATAGCATTGTTGATAAGAAAGAAAATAAATAATATCATGCTTAAGGTTATTTTATGCTATCATTAAAATTATATTTGAAAGAGTATTTAATGACATGTAGGATGACATATAATGATACACACATGTATGTATGCACACAAATACATGTAAGAAAAGAAAAAGAAATGATTCCGTTGAAGGCTAACCTGTGAAAAAGTAGAGAAAGGAGGGATGATAGATGATAATTAGAAGAACACTTTTAAGAATCAAATAATAAAATATTTTTCAAAATACATAAGGAATTGCATTGAATAGAAATGAATGAACAACTCTCTATCTTTCTTACACCTAAGAAGCAGCATCATGTCTAGTGTGGTTTTTCTTAGTTAAATATTTAATTTCTGACAATCCCTGGAATTCCAGCCTACATGTTTGTCCTTACATTAATAACTCCACCTTCTCTGTAAAAATTCAACACTTATACTTCATTCTTGCTTTACTAGCATATTCTGGACCTTCTTTCTTGTGAACTGATAAACACTGAGTTTGTTGTCTGAGGAAAATGCATTTGTATATTAGGTTTATTAAATGGATTATTACATATGGTTTCAATGGATGACTTACAGTTTTTAAACGATGGGAAAAAATCAATATATCTTCAGCAGAAACTGTACTTTAAATATTTGATATCTTTTCCTGGGGTAACAACATGTGGCACAAAAGACTTCCATGGCGCAGGGCAATGGCACTGAGCCACTGTCCCAGTCAGTCTTAATTCAGGGGAGACAACCAATGCTTTACAGTGTGCTGTGTCACTAAGGTTTTTACGTAGGTTAAGAGTGCTAAATGCATGTTTGACTTACAATTTCAATTGCTATGTATATTTTCAGGATGAAGCCGCTATAAGTGAAAAGCCACAGTGCTTTTTTCTGATAGAGAATAATACCAAGTTGTTAAATAACGATACAATAGACAATACTCTCGTGAATTTTATGCAATCAATTCTTACAGAATGCTTCCATTGAATTTTTCCAAATTTTTATATGCTCCATCAAAATGACGCTTGCTTCTTAACAAAGAAATATATACAGAATATGAATGGTTTTATGGTTTACTTATATCATCAAACATTATAACAATGAAATTAGATAAACATTAAAGTTTGACACCTTAGCAAGATAAATTTCTTTGCTAATACGGATTATAATTAAGCAGCAAGGTTGGCATATTCTTTACTGCTCTCTAAACGATAAATCAAAACAATAAATCAGTCTATGAGTTGCAATGTCTACTGATTCTCCTGGTGTGAATGTTGTTCTGATAATGAACTCCAAATCACAATATAACGTGCCCGAGTGCATGCCGGAAACTTTTCAGTGCACTGTTAGAAAGCATCCTGTGTGGAGATAGAATAGATATCAATCCTATGAAGAATTAGCAGTAATAGTAAATATAATACAGCAAATAAGGGGTTTTGGTTTTTGAATTCTCACTTATTTGTTGTTAGTACAATTTTAGTTGCAGCGTTGGAGTTTAACTGTTGATAAAATTAAAGCACAGATTGAACAATTAGCTTTCAGAAACAGTGAATACGTGCCAGTGGGCTCCTACAGGTTGGTGGTTCCTGACTGAAGAGCCATATTGGAGTCTGTGTGCATTTCAATATTTCAGTATGTCAATCATCTTAAGTAGTTGGCTTATATATTTACTTTTTCATGACTTTACTTTTATAAACATGTTTAGACGATGGTAAAATGGCACAACCTAGCAAATATGACTGACTTCTAGGCACTTGACCAGATGGGAGAATGGCTTCTCTCTTAAAAACTTCAAGAGAGGGTGCCTCCCTTACTAACATATTGACTGCACTTCAAAGACACTGTGAATTTTATTGTTCTGCAAATCAGGGGTGACAGGTAACAGCATCCCAATGTTAATAATGTTCAAAGTTAAATGCATATCGGTGACATTTAAAATATAGTTTGCCATTAACATTTTTTTACAGATTAAAATTAATTACATTACCATCTTCCTCTCATATTTTCTTTTTAGAAGTAGGAAGATTTTTTTAGATCAATACCATCTCCTTTGAAAATAGTGATTATTTTTCAAATTTTTGTTTATAATTTCTGTTTATTATCTTACTTTATCTTTCTCTTCTGCTTCTGAACATTAAATAGACACTCCATCTCTAAGCTACATCCCCAGCCTGCTTTTATTTGTCTTACAACATTTCTAATACAGTTGCTCAGATCTCTTTGTGTTTATACTACTGGGCTCCACTCAGCTCTTGAAATCAGTGTCTTCGTATCCAATATAGGCTATAAAAATAATATGTGAGTATCTACCTGCTCTTTCTTCCACTTTTCTTCTCTACTCTTGGACTTGGTTACACTTTTTTTAGGCTCCTTTTCTTTTGCTCTAAATGTCTGTTACATTCTTCTTTGAATCTGTTTCTTCTTTCTATGTCTCAAATTGGATACTTCTCACTCCCATATTTTCTCTTTTTCTAACTCCGTTTTCTATTGTGCGTAATCTTTGTAAAGAAAGACTATTAAACAATTGGTATATTTTGGCACCAATATTTCCATTTTACTTCTTCTCCTATGTCTAAATTCTAAGTCAATATTTTTTTTCCTATTTATTTTCAAAAACATTTATCATCATTGATTATCTTACCATACCACAGGTGGATAGCTGTAAATATTTGATTCACTTTCTGGATTTCTGTGTTTCTTCTTTTGCATTTTGATAATTTGATTATGATTGATATGATTTATTTATTTTCATGTTAGATATTGAATGTAAAAAATTTTAATTTATTCTAAATATGTCATTTAGAATGGATATTTTTCTTGAATGAATAATTAAGATAAGATCTAATCACCTTAACAAAGAAAGACCATTTATCAAACATTTGCCCTTATTCATAAGGAATAGTCATACCTGACTCTAAATATATTTTCCTTTCCTTATTGTTTAAATTCCACTTTATTCCTTACTGTGTTCACCCCGGGGCAGTAAATAGACATACTATTTCATTATTATTATTATTATTATTATATGGCAATATTATGATGCTATTTTGTGATCAATGAACTTGCTTATTGTACTAATTGTATCCTGTCTAGTAGCCAGAACAGAAGATAATTATCTGGTCAATATACTAAGAATCCATGACCACTGCCATAAATTTTGATATATTTTCATTGTAAATTTACTATTAGATTTGAAAACTCTGGTTTTCCTTTTCATTAAGATTTGTTTCATTTTGCTCATAGAATGGTTTAGTTAAGTTGTACAGATATCTATCTTAAATATACAAAGTACATTGTCTTGTTACTTACTACAGCTTATATTAATAGAAACTTTTATGTTCTTCTTGAACCCACATTGAAAACATTATCTCATATATTTTTGGGTTTATATTCAGATCATGATTTGGAAGAAGATATAGAATAGAAGATATAAGTCAAATTTCTTACAAAGTGCTTTCTTTATATTTCATACTATCTTAGTATTCAATTATTGTGAAGAAAAATTATGACCACAGCAACTCATATAATGAAAAAACATTTATTAGGCACTTGTTTAAAGTTTCAGAGGTTTAGTCCATTATCAACATGGTGAGAAGCTTGGCAGCATTCTAGCAGAAATGGATCTGCAGACAACAAGAAGAAAGAGACACTGGACCTGGCTTGAGCTTTTAAAACGGCAAAGCTTAAACCCAATATCACACACTTCCCCCAATGGGCCATGACTCCTAATCCTACTCAAATATCCCTAAAGTGGAAGCATTCAAATATATATATATATAAGTATATGGGGGCCATTCTTATTCAAATCACCATATATACATTCTTTCTAAAAAAAAAAAGCAAAACAAGAATAACAAACCCCTGATTAATTAGTAGATTATGGACAAACCAATTTCTTTTTTTTATTTATTATGTATACAATATTCTGTCTGTGTGTATGTCTGCAGGCCAGAAGAGGGCACCAGACCTCATTACAGATGGTTGTGAGCCACCATGTGGTTGCCGGTAAATGAACTCAGGACCTTTGGAAGAGCAGGCAATGCTCTTAACCACTGAGCCATCTCTCCAGCCCCTGGACAAACCAATTTCAACTCAGTAGGTTATACAACCACAGAAAGACTTGAAAGAAGGAGAGGAATATGTTGGGAAGAATGGGAATTTCAGCTGGAGGAGGAGGAGACAGATAATAGGGAGAGAGAATAAACTTCCAATATGTAGATTTATGAAACTGTCAAAGAAAAAAAAGATAAATAAATTTTAAAAAGCATATTTTAACTGTCTTTGCACTGACGAAATTGGTAAGCATCTATTATATAGCAAATATTTTGTATTTTAAGTAATGTATTTGCAAATTTTACTGAGGTGTTTATATCTAATAAAATAATCCAAGCATAGCTTCATAGCCCTTGTAGTAGATGAGAAATCCAGTTCACAAAAATCATGCAAACAGCATGACAATAGGCTAAAATCCAAGGCAAATATCTTAATGCTAATAAAGCATGATTTTAAAAAAAAAAGAGTAAAATGCCTACATCTATAAAACATGGCAACTTGGATGCTTACTCTCATGCTATCTTTCTCCTGTTCATGAGAGTCTTCAATTAAACACTACAAATATTTTCTGAAGTAGGATAATACTGTTTTAGTTTAGCTTAGTACTTACAAATCCTTTCTCTGCTTATCGCCACACTTTCTGTAAAATAAGAGCCCTTTAATTTGCTGTTCACATATTTATGCCTGAAGGTACACCTTCAAATGGATCAAACTTAATTGCATTGTGGCCCTTAGCTAGTTCAAATTCCTCAATCAATTCACCTCAGACTCATCTTCTTTCAAGACTAAACAACCCCATTTTTCTTAATCTCTTCTCATATGTTCAGTAATCCCTTCCATTCCATTTATCATTTCTGTTGCCCTATGCTCTCTGCAGTTTAGCTATAATGTTCTTCAAATAAGGTCCTCTATCAGATGTGTGCACGCTTAAAACTCACGCCTCAACATTCCTATTAGGCTAAGAGGGTCTGATGATTGTAGCTTGCATGGTGATTATGAATCTTGAGGCTGTTAAAAGTGAAAGGTTACATTTTCAAAAAGTAGGCACAAATGACATTTTTTCATGTTTCTATTTTGCAAGAACATGTTTTGCCTAGAAAATGAAAAGGTGAGTCTTCAAAGCCCGAGAAAGGAAATGTTTGGTGTGAGAAATTGATTTTGTAATATTCATATATAAAGGCTAATTTGAAATTTCAGGAGATGAGGTCATAACTATCAATAATTAAATACTGCTTGCTTTTCCAAAGTGCCCAATGACATTTCTAGAGATAATCTATCATTATCAAAGAGGTGCACAAGATGTGAATTTAGGGGCTTTGTAATAATGGAATAAATTCATCATGAAATTATAATCCACTTTTAAAAATAAGTAAAGCAAATATCTAAATAAGTCAGTCTGCAGCTCTACAAGGCATCTCGAAAAAGAAACACAGCTATAGGAAACATCAATTACACAAGCCCCTTGATGATGCATAGCTACTTCCATGCAAGGAGTAATTACTGTCTCCAGAGCTGACCCAGAAAATCTCTGTAGGGAGTGAATGTAATAGTGTAGTTGAGCCATATGCCGTGGGCATCTCTGTGCACTGATGGAGAAGACTAATTTGGGAATGAGCTGGAAGAAGTCATGTGTGTTTATGCAAAGCAATCTTGCTATTCTGTTATAAAGGGCTCGAATGCTATATTCAGATTCTTAAGGGAAGAACAGAATGGCAAGATCAGAAGTTGGTAGAAGTAGTTTGCCAGTTGAATCTTGACAGTAAATGTTCAGTTGAGATAGGCCTACAGAGCATGGCTGAGCAGCCCAAAGGCTTGTAATGCCTACTGCTTCTGTTGGATGTGTTCAAGTGCATTGGTTGTTCCAATGATTAGAATAGAAGAGAATGCTTTTATATTGTTGAGTTTCAAGTGACAGGGTACCAATTTGTATAGTTAAAGGAACAAAGTAAACTTTGGACCTGTAAGCTAAAACTTTTAGTCTTAATTTGGCTTCACATCCAGGTAGATCCACAGAAAATCAAATTGTATCCTCATTCTTTATCTATTGTTTAACTGTGCTTTCATGTTGGTTCTATGGTCTCCAGTCATCATGGGAAGAAAGTTAGCACACATTTCTAATGTTTTACTATTTTATGTTATCAGCATCTCAATATAAAAAACTGTTAAGTTTAAAGGGAATTTCAAAAACTGTTGTGAATGGTTTCTTCTAAATTCATTTAAACCATCCCTCTTTGAACTAAAAGTGAGATGGCCATACTACTCCATCAATTACATGTCATGAAAGTAGTGGATTGGTGCCTTTCAAATATCATAATGCTGCTATCAGAAGATCATAATTCTGCTATCAGAAGGAAAATAAGAATGAAAAAAGTAGAAAATAATATAATAATTCACTACATAATTATGAGCTACTATGAAAAACTCGTAGAACTACAGACAGCAGAGAGTGGAATCCTCCCTATTGAAATACTGGTGTACTGCCACAAATGTTCCAAAGCTGTTGAGCAAAAAAAGGCTTGTGAGAATAAAAACCTCAATGGATTTCTTTGGCCTCTAAGACTAGCTCTATATCACTCAGGCACAAGAGGGCCATTAACTCTGGAAACACTAGAAATCCTTATGCTTCCTTATTTACAGAATGCTTATTTGCTTGATTGTCATAAAGGATTGAAAATTATGATGATTTACAATTTTGGTCCAGTTAATTATTTGCATGAGCCCAAGCAGTATGAATATTGATAGCTCTGCATTTGTGAGGACACATAGTTACAGAAGGCTAAATGGCCGGGCTTGTGGTGTTCATGATTACTGAGGGCAAAACATAGATTAATATACAATTTTTTGACTGTGTCCTATATAATACAGACACCAGCACTCTAAATTAGCAGTACAGTTTAGAAGGCAGAGAAAGCAAATCTATTTTATTGCCAACTGTAAAACATTCTTGGTAATCACCTTATAAAATTCTGAACTTCTTTGTCATCCTCACATGAGCATTTTAAGAGAACTTGGAATAGATTCAGACTTCTGCTTGCAGAGTTTTAAAAGACTGACTTATTTATTTTATGTATTTAGTGTTTCACTTGCAAGTGTGTATGTGCAGCACACCCATGTCCTATGGCTACAAGAATAAATCCCCTGGAACTGAAGTTGCATGTTGGTGTGGCAAGTCCTTCTGTATATGTGTGGCTTTTATTGGTTAATGAATAAAGCTGCTTTTGGCCAATGGCTTCACAGAGTAAAACTGGAAATCCAAATAGAGATATAGAGAGAGGGTAGGTGGAGTCACTGAAGGAGGCAGACACCTCCGCCAGTGCCTGCTGAAAATTTACCAGTAGGTCACGACCTTGTGGTGATGGAGAGATTAATGGAGATGGATTAGTTTAGAATATAATCGCTAGGTAGAAATATGCTTAAACTATTGGCCAAACAGTATTACAAACAATATAGTTTCT
>JAQHUG010000017.1:5007384-5024257 GCA_028555095.1 Dicrostonyx torquatus | reverse complement strand
CCATCTTACCCACTCATAGTGGGTATCAGACATAATGCAAAGAATAACCAACCTATAGAACCCCAGAGAAGCTAGAACCTTCTTCCAGAAACAGATGGAAGCAGATGTAGATATCCACAACTAGCTCCTTGAGTACAAACAAAGTGAGGGAGGAGTGATACTATGATCAAAGAGGTCAAGACCATCATGGGAAAACCCACAGAATCAACCAATCCGAGCTAGTGGGAGATCACTGACTCTGGACTGGAAAATGGGAAACCTGCATAGGAGCTAACTGGGACCCCTGAATACAGGTGAAAATAGAGTAGCTTAGGCAATATATGGGACCACTGGAAGTGGGACCAGGATCTAACTTTAATGTGTAAATTAACTTTGTGGAGCCCATTTCTATGGAGAGATATCTTGTTCAGCCTAGGCATGAGGTGGGGTGAGGTAGGGACCGTGGCTTGGTCCTGCCCCAAGGAGGTGGCATAATTGTTTTAGTTGATTTCCCAGGTGAGGCCTTACCTCCTCTGAGGAGGGGGGGTGATGGGGAGAAGCAGGGAGAGGGAGAGGAAGGAGTGGGAACTTGGATTGTGATATAATCAATAATAATAATGACAACAACAATAATAATAATCTGGATCATATGTATTAAAGATTCATGTCTCCTCATGTTTTAGCATACTCTCTCTTTTCTTATTAGTGTTTTTTTTCTTTAAGTTAGTACAGAAGGCAATGTGCTGTATTACTGTTTATTTTTCTTGACCCTGTGCTAGCTACTTTTGTGTGTGTGTGGTTAACTTGACCAAAGTTAGGGTCATCTGGGACAAGAAACATCAATTAGAAAATTATTTCATCATAGTGGTCTATTGGTAAGTCTGCAGGCATTTGTTAATGATGGATGTGGAAAGCCCATCCTACTTTGGTATCTCTCCCCCAGGCAGACAGTCCTGCATTATATAAAAAAGCAAGCTAGGCAAGCCTTGGATAGGAAGACAGTGAGCACAGCTCCTTCCTGACCTCTGATTTAGTTTCTGTCTCATGGTTCCTCCCTTGAGTTACTGCCCTGACTTACTTTCATGACTATATGCCCCCATAAAGTGAGATAAATCCTTTCCTCTGCAAGTTGTCACTGGTCAGTGTTTGATCAGCACAGCAGGCCCACTAACATCTTTTTCTTCCCTGCCCCCACCTTGCTGACCTTCCATGGCCCTATTTCTGCCTTTATATTCCATGTGTTCTATTACCTTTTCCTTTTTCCTCCCCTGCTAAGATTTTGTCTTCCTGTCTCATGACTTCATGTCTAGTGTCATAGCCTATGTATAATAGAGGCATCTTTCTGAGTCTCAAGTATTTTACTTAACAATTTCTGGTTCCATTAATTTTCTTGAAAATTTCATTTCATTTGTCCTCATGCAAAATACAGTTCCAATGTGTATATATTATATTTTTTTCATATGTTTCTTTCATCCCATTCATCAGGTTAGTAGACATACAGGCAGCTTCCATTTCTTAGTTCATTGGGAATAGTATAGCACTGAACATGGCTGACCCAGCATCTCTGTGGTAGGACTTTCAGTGCTTTTGAGTACTGGTGGTTGAGCTGGGTCGTGTGGAACTTCTAGTTTTATGGTTCTAAAGCACACCCTCACTGATTTAAATAGTAACTTGACCAGTTCTTGCTTCTATTAGTGGTGAGTGGGTTTCCAAAGTAGTTTTAATTTGCACTTCTCTGATGGCTAAGGATGTTGAACACTATTTCAAATATTTAATGTCATTTGTGTTTGTTTGCTTGTTTATATTTGTTTGTTTTGAGAACTTCTGTTTAGTTGGTGGAAAGATTTTGAGAGAAGGTATGTGATATTTGCATTCTTCATATATTCTAATTGTTAACCCCTTGTCTCATAGGTAGCTGTCAATGATTTTCTCTAGTGATTGTTTTATTTGCTGTGCAGAAGTTTATCAATCCATGTTATCTTTGTCAATTNTTTATGTGTTGCACACCCAGAGTTGAGGTAGTGAGGGCAGCTCCCACCCAGCAGTCCCAGAGTAGGCAGTGAACTACCTCTGCCATATTAAAGGCCTGAGACATGTGGGGCCAACATCTATGGCCACTGAGACCAAGCTGCTTACCATTTTAAAAGCACTCTTGGTCAAAAAAAATTATAACAGATATGCAATAAAGACAAATTCAAATGGAAAAGACCTCTAAATGGGTCACAGTGTTGGATAAATGTGCATAGGCTTAAAAGAGAGAAGGAAAGGAATATAGACAGTTATAAAAGGAAATAAATGGTTATAAAAAAACAAAGTTTTTAAAAAAACAGAGTACAGACAGTCATAGATTAAAGAAGTACATAAAAATAAGCTAGGTAAAGATAAAAAATATACAGTGAGTCTGGATTATGTATATTATTGTGTTTTCATTGAATTTTTTTACTGTGAATGAGCTAAGACATTTCATTGCATGCACTGCTAACCTAAGCCAACATATATATTTTAAAGGTATCTTGATTTCAAATTTTTGAGTCTAAGAATATGTTACTTTGGAAAAGAGGTTCTGCTTTTGTTTCCACAGAAGATGAGAACCTGTGGATTCCTTCCAGACTAATGTGGTTTGATGGGCCAAAGCCTCCTGAAAGGTCTCTGAAAACCCCAAGAAAGAAAATACTTTTCACAACAAGAAGAAGGAAGCAGTTTGGAGAAAACTGTGTCCAAATTTTCAATGATTGTTTATAAATTTTTGTTCACATTTAAAGGGGGTATACTATAGAGATGAATGCTTTGCATTGTGGAGTACTACACAGCAGAAAATAATGACATCTTGAAANTGAGTGTGTGTGAGTCTGTGTATGGATGTGTGTGTGGTATGTATGACTATGTGTGAGTGTGTCTGTGTGAGAGTATGGGTATGAGCACACTATATGAGTGAGTGTTTGAGGCTCTGTGTGTGTGTGAGAGTTTGTGTGTGAGTGTGTAGTGTGTGTGTATGTGCGTGTGCTATTAATATCTTTTTCAGATAGTTCTTGTCTAGGCTTATTTTTATATTCTGAAGTGCTTCTGTAGGGTTTTTATCCAACCATTTTAATACTTCAAGTGTTAAGATCTCTGGTTATTTGGAATGAACAATTCTACCGGGTGGCAGATAAAGAGAAAAAATTTGAATCTTCAGTTTTCCCAGCACCATTTGTCAAATAGATGTTTATTTTACTAATGTATAATTTTGGCATCTAGTCAATAATTAAGTGGCTGTCACTCTGGGTTTACTTCTGGGCCATCTATTCTGTTCTGATGGCTTACCTGTTGGCTTTAGGGACAGTGCCAGGTTTTCTTTGTCCCTGTGGTCATGTAGCACAATTTGAGATCAGATATTGTGATGCCACTAGCATTGGTCTTTCTTAGCACTGCTTTGGTCATTTTGGATCTTTTGTGTTCCTGTGTAAATTTTAAGATTGTCTTTTATAGTTTTGTAAAGAATGTTATTGGAATTTTCGTGGAAGTTACTCTAAATCTATACACTGCCTTTGGCAATACATTCATTTTACATAATATAAATTCTGCCAGTCCATGAGCATGGGAGTTTTTTTTTCTTTTCTTTTTTTTTTTTTTTGATTTTTCAAGACAGGGTTTCTCTGTGGCTTTGGATCCTCCCCTGGAACTAGCTCTTGTAGACCAGGCTGGTCTCGAACTCACAAAGATCCTCCTGCCGCTGCCTCCCGAGTGCTGGGATTAAAGGCGTGCACCACTACCACCTGGCTTTTTTTTATTTTCTAAGACCTTTTCCACTTTTTTATGTCTTAATGTTTTCATCTTAAAGGTACTTTAATTCTCTAGGTTAGATTTTAGGTACAGTAATAATTTTGAAGCAAAATGTGAATAGGATCTTCCCCTAATTTCATTTTTGTTAAGTTCTTTATTAGTATATTAAAAAATCCACTGATTTTGTATGTTGACTTTGTATACTGCTACTTTGATGAAACTGATTATCATATCTAAGAATTTTCTGATTGAATTAACAGTCCCATTTCTCACATGTAGGAATTCAAATAAGGTTTTTAATTGCTCTGTTTTCAGTTTTCAAAAATTCTAAAGAAAGCTACATATTCATATGTCTAATAGTTATTTTAAGGATTAACTGAATACTATGTGAAAATTCTTTAGAACAGACACAAAATTCATTCACCAAAATATAGTTTTATTATTGTTGAAAGCAGCTCCTACAATATAACTCTCAAGAACATGACAAATTAGAAAGGAGAGTCTATGTTTTCTGGTTAGCAAAAAGGATAAAAACTGTGTTGTGTGTGGGGGGGTGAGGTTGTAAAAACCATGGTTTGGAAAACTTCATTTCAAATATACACATGATTATAATTTATTCTCTAATCATCAAGAATAGATTTGAGCAATGAGAAGAGAAAACAAAGAATGAGGCATCCACGTGCCATCAAAAGTCTGTAAACTTGTCTCATTGTTCAATTTTTGGAAAATTCAACTTCTATAGTTACTTGTTTGGGATCATCTGTTGCAGGAGGAGGCTGCTTGTTGGTTCCCAGCTACTCGGCAGCTCAGACCCAAGATAACCACAACCAAACTATATTATTTAAAACACTGCTTGGACTATTAGCTCTAGCTTCTTACATATTAATTTAACCCATCTCCATTAATCTGTGTATGGCCACAAGGCTGTGGAATACTGGATAAAGTTCAGGCGTCTGTCTCCCGTGGGGCTACATGGCTTCTCCTGACTCTGCCCTTCTTTCTCCCAGCATTCAGTCCAGTCCTTGGCCTAGCTCTGCTCTGCCCCACCCTGCTCTGCTATAGGCTCAAAGCAGTTCTTTATTCATTAATGGTATTCACAGCATACAGAGGGAAATCCCACATCAATCATCTATACCCTATAATTTCATGCAGCTTTCATGAAGCTATGTGACACATGACATGTGCCCAGCATGGCTTAGAGTTTTGCTTATTTTCATGTGGTAGGGATCTACTTGACTCTTTGGACGCTTGTGTTCCTTCAGTTAGTACTGTTTCAAAACATCTACTGTTTTCCTAGAAAGAAAGCTAAAATTTCTGCTTATTGTGTGTTCTTTATTGCTATTACATGGCTGAGTTTTAGAACCACTTCTTTCTTTTAAACTATTAAAACTCTTTCTAGAAACACATTTACTTTCTGCATAACAGAATGGTCTCGATCATCTTGCATGAAACTTTCATAAATTCTGCACAATATCTGCTATTGACTGAATATCGAGGTACCACCAAAGGGCATTAAATCCAAATGCCAGTAAAATGCTATTTTGATGTGTGGAGTTTGAGAGGTGGTTGTATTGTGAGAAGGAGTCCTTAGCATGGAACTTGTGCCCTAAGCTTCAGGCAGGATCCCCACCTGTTCTTCCAAGTGAGATTGGAAGCTTATTCTTGAAACAAAAACCCAGTATTCAGGAAATAGCCCTCTGCTGAGCCACTGAGCAAAGTACTTCCTAGCTTCTGGAGCTTTAGTAAACAAGCTTCAATTATTCAACTGTTACTCAGTTTATAATATGGCTATCATAAAAACCTGAACAGATTAAGACAATTTCTTTTCTCAACTGCCAATTCCAACACTATTAATATCAGTAATGACACAAATGATAGGGGTCTCTTTTGGAGAGTTCGAACCTGGTATAAGGTTCTTTAATGCTCTGAGTTCCTTTTATGTGTCTGACTTTTAGGTCATAAGACCAATGTTCTTATACATGCACTGGGTGCCAAGAGTCTTAAGACATTGGCAAGGTACTCTGCCACCATCATCAGGTGAAGTACAAGATGTGATCATGGATCTTTAGAAATTATTTTCAGCATGTGTTAGAAATATCCCTTCTCAAATTCCACTAATAAATTTCCTCCCTCAATCTTCAGTATGTTTTTCTCTAATGACACTTGTCCTACCAAGGACAACTATTGGTCCATTATATCAATTAGCATGTTATTGGTATATAAAGCACAGGTATGAGGTTCTATAGTGTATCGTAGCAGTATCTCTTCCTTCAGTTTACTGCCAGATAGAATGTTTAAAAGTATTCAGGTAATTGTGGGGCAAGACTGAAAATCTATACTGTTATTTCTTTTATGTGAGTACCATTTTTATCTGCCCTTTTAATAGATGTAAAAAAAATAAAAATTAATGACAATGGCAGATGTGAAAAATTGTCTGTGTCATAGTTTGCTTTCTCTCAGTAAAATAAACACCACAACAAAAGGAAATTTGGTTTGCTCATCTGCTCACAGTCCATCATAAAAGGAAGTCGGGGCAGAAGCTAAAGGGAGGAGCCTGTATGCAGAAAGTAAAGCAGAGGCTGTGGAGGGGTGCTGCTTACTGGCTTTTTCCTCATGGCTTGCTCAGCCTGCATTTTTATACAATCCAAAACCATTTGTTCAATGGACATCACCCCTAGTGGGCTTCCCTCCAGATCAATCATTAATCAAGAAAAATTCTTACAGACTTACCTATAGGCAATTTGATAGAGACACTTTCTTAATTAAGGTTCCTCTGTGAGTACAGGACCAGCCTGGTCTACAAGAGCTAGTTCCAGGACAGGCCCCAAAGCTACAGAGAAACCCTGTCTTAAAAGACTGGGAAAAAAGGTTCTTCTTCTCAGATAACATTACGTTGCTTCAAGTTGACCAAAATAACCAGGGCAGACTGAAATCCAGGAAAGAAAAAAGGAAGGAAAGGAAGAAGGGAGGGAGGGAAGGAGAAAGGGAGGGGCAAGGAAAGACTCTTATTGTCTAGCTACATCCAGTTTCCCGATCATGCAATATTAATTTCTATTGTTAGTAAAGCACATATCATGAGCTTTGGAGTACTAGTTCATCTTCAGTCTTCATAGATCTGTTGAAGAAGTTTTTTGGATATCACTCCATCCTGACTCCTCATCATGATCATTATCCTACTTGGATTCTGAGCATCTATTTCAGATACTTGCATTTCCAATTTAGGATTCCATCATTCCTAGTGTTACAAAGAGACTGGTTATATAGCATCTCTGGTGTGGAACCAGATCCTGCTAGGGCAACCGTCACAACATCT
This sequence comes from Dicrostonyx torquatus, assembly GCA_028555095.1. Classification (NCBI taxonomy): domain Eukaryota; kingdom Metazoa; phylum Chordata; class Mammalia; order Rodentia; family Cricetidae; genus Dicrostonyx; species Dicrostonyx torquatus. Next base: position 5,017,203 of record JAQHUG010000017.1, on the reverse strand, counting down.
CTATGATGGTGAATCCATCTCACCAATGAACTTCTTATTGACAATCAACATCTTTGAGTTCTCTCATGAGTTTGCACCTAAATGGAGTATTTTGATCTCTTCTTCACATATGAGCATTGTGGTACTTCTACATTATTTAATGTAGGTCTTAACTTGTCCCAAATTCCCAAGAACCCATGAATACTGCCTCCTGCAAATTCAGTCGGTTAAATGCAGATCTGATGAGAACTCTTTTGTCTAGTCTAACATGGCATTTGGAGTCATACGAGTCTGGTTACAAACTCCGGGTTCTTTGAACTTTTGTCTGAAGACAACAAGGAATATGTTCAAGTACTACAAAATTTACTTTGCCTTTACCAATTTTAATTAATGATCACATTGCCATTTTGGTGGACTGAAAAACAGAAATCATTTAAAAGTTCCAAAAAAGGGCACTTGTGTCATAATTGCTTCCTGAATTTATCTGTGTAGGTGATATAAATGGATGGAGCAGCAGTTATAAGCTCACACAATGTAGGCATGCTTTTCAAAGAGCAATTTCCACCATGAGTTTTCTCACAATAGCTGCCATTTTGGCAGCCTAATATGGATCTTGCTTGAGACGGCAATTGTACAGCATATCCAGAAGGTTCTTGATGCTTGTCGGCAATCTAGATTTAAAGTACGTGCAACTTTCACCACCCAGATGGTTAGTGACATGTGGACTTTCATTGCTCCCCGCCAGGGACTGTCTCTCCCACTCAAACTGTGAAGTCCTTTCAGAATTCAGCAGCATTCCTCATCTGGATTATGTCACCAGTCTCTTTGATGGGAGGCTCACCTGGTCCCCTTAGAATGAGGATGCAATTGAAGGTTTAACTCTCAACATTTAAGGCACTTAAGGCGCCAGGTCTGATTTATTTACGGCTTCTGATCGATGTCTACTTTCTGTGTGGAACATACACTTGGGATCAGGACTGCCTCTCTTCAGTTCCCTCACTGTCCCTACACACAATAAAGTTGACTGTGCCTCCCCAGAACTACGCTGTGCTATAGTTACTTCTTGGTACCTCATCAAAGCAAGAGGCTTGTCGCTACGTGGTTTGGGAGTTTAATGTTATAACTGGAGAACCGTTTGGCCAATACATGCATGGAAACAGTGTAAATTCTGGGGCCACTATGAAACGCTTGTATGTATATTTACCATTTAAGATGTTTAAAAACATTATTTAAACAGTATAAACGAGGACTTGCACTCTGTCCTCAGTGCCTCAGAACCTAAAATTGTACTTAATTTGATTTGAGTCCAGGTAAAACCATAGTGGTTGATGAGGGTGGGTAGAAAATTGGCCCACCTTTGAACAACATAGGTTATATACTGTCAATATTCTGCTCCTTGCCTGCTTTACCTTTTGAAATAAAATCTTCTTAAAAATAAATCTGGCACTTTGTGGGAGGGGAAGGATGGAGCAAGGGCGTAAATTGAAGAGTCTTTGTTATCTCACCTATCTGACTACAATATTCCACAGCATTGAAATAATCTTTAAGGCTCTTAGCATTCCGAAAACCTATTTTCCATAATACTGATTGTGTTTTATGTTTTATGATTAGGCTCTGAAAAAAAAGTATAAAAATTCACCTACGAGTAAATAGACAATCATAATAATGACAAAAACAAAAATTAGAATCCACAACTTCATTTTTTCTCCATATCAAATCCGTAGTTATTCCAGTATTGTCTACAGGTATCTGATTTAATGGGAGTGCCATATTTAAACATTCATTATCAACTCATGCAATCAGACTTAAGTGCACCTAAGTACACCATCTGTCTTTTTCTTTCTTATATATTCCTCTGTAGTCACACGTGGAGATCTGCTATTCTAGTAGTGTCTGGAGCCCATTTAGCTGCACTAGTTACCCTGCAATCAGCAAAGGATGCTTTCCCTTCCTAGCCCTGATTTTTCAGGATTTAAAAACGCCAACCTTTATAATGTCTCTACCCTTAAATGCAATGCACTTATACCTTTCTACACAGGTGTGGGTGTCTTTTTTTTTTCCAAAGCTCCAAATGCAGATTCTGTCTTAGAGGGATCATTTCAAAATCTGAACCTCTTTTCCAAAAGCCAAAGCATGATAAAATAATGTTTTGCAACTGCAAAAGGATTCTGGTCAAGGTGCACAGCCATGGAAACCATTTCTAGGCTACTGTACAGGAAGAGAATGACAAAGGCTGCCTTCTGTCCCATCACTACAGTCCCAGAAGCAGAAGCCTGGACCTTCTGATTGGGTTCTCACAGCCCTGTTATTCAAGCAGTGTGCCTGATTTTGACCCAAAGAGGCCACAGTTCACTCTCTGCAAAGCAAAGCACAGCAAGCCTTTTGAACACATCAGTGATGACTTGACGGCAGCGAGATCCGACTGTACAGAGCATTCAGGCTCAGTGGCAGGTCTTGCATTTTTGCAGTCAAAAGCATAAAAATGAATAGGACAGGGGGCTGGAGATGAGGCTGCATGGAAATAAAATATGATCCTAAGGATGTGTTCTGGAGTAATCTATCGCATGCCATGGAAATAAAACTCCCCCAAAGGATACTGACTGTCAACACTCACCTTCATTTCTATCTTTGGTCTCTTAGGACAGAAATAATTCTTGTGAAGCAGGGGAATTTGGCTTTGAATTCAATCATCCTTCTCTTTAAGTCCCAAATCTGACTTATGTTAGTTGTGTAGTTAGGATAAAGTTGTTTAACCCTTGTTAGCTCTGTTTGTATTATGGATTATATGAGAATTATAATACCTGTCTATTTAGTTGTTTAAAAATTAACAAAAAGAAAGATCAATCTGCTAATTTTATTATTAGCTCTACTTAAGTGAGAGAAGAAACACACACACACCTATATAACTAATCCTGTATAAGGGCATATTCAAATAGTTAGCCAATATTATTGTAATTAATTATCTAAATAGCCAAAATATAGATGCTATGAGAATTTCTATCTACAGATGAAAGATTTGCATAGGTTAAGTCACTGAAATATATAAAGTTTTTAAGAAGATTGAAGTTTTAACCCAGGCAATCTCTAAATCCATATTCTCTCATATATCACTCTACACTGCTTTGAAGGAGGCTAAGAAATCCAGGCAGTTGACTCTCCATCTTGTCCAATACAGAGCATGTTTAAAAATGCCATCAAGTGTGTCTAGTCACCCCCAGCCCTATGGGGATCACAGCACATCTCCTGCCATCACTAATTTAACTACCTGCATGTCCGGGCTTAAAAACTGCTCCCAGAAAGGTCAGCAATGATGATTAGACATAAAGGAAAGCACGGAAAATAAGTTTTTTTTTCTTTAGAGACTTTGCATAAAAAAATGCATAGAAAATATATCCTTAAACAGTAACATAATTATCATAAACAAGAGATAACTTCTCTTCCAAAAGATACACATTGCAGAATAAAAAGCCTAGCGCTTGGTGTTGTAAAGTTCCCTCAGAGCTGTTGGTCTGGAGTGGCACAGAGACACCCTAAACAATACAGGTTATTTCTCCCTGTGGAATTTTTTTGGATAAGTCAATGTTGTTTTGCGGGGAGGGAAGCTGGCCCAAAGTGCATAGTCTTCTCTGGAGGTACCTGACCCATTAATTCCATATAAAAGAGGGGCATGCTCTCCTGGCAGGGAGTCAAGAGAGCACACATGACTGGCAGCTCTGTTCTCATCTGGTTTGCCCTTTGGGAACAGGGTTACGTTATGGCCCAGACACAGAGAGCTGGTTTCCCTATGGGCATAGCTGAGTGGCTGGTGAGGCAACCCAGATTCCTCCTTCTGCCTTATAATCATTGTGCACAGATCTGATATTAATAAAAGGCAAAACTATCCACAGGTGTTCTTACTTTTATTACCATTGTTTGTGGTTGCCCTCACAATTTCTTGACATGACCTTATAGCTGAAGACACTATAGGTTTGAATCATAAGGCAGGGACAACTCAACTTGGTACTGATCATGAAGCTACCACCCTATAAGCTAGCTCTCATAGTAGAGAAAGGTGCTGTGTGGGCTGCTAGGGGAACAAATCATCAACAGTCTTACCCAGCTGTCAGTCCCATGGACTGCGGCAATGACTGGCATGGCGAAATATATCCATGAGTGCATGTATGTCATGGTGGATGGAAAGTAACTACTTTCCACTTAGATTTAAGGCCCATTCTGTAGAAGGAAACATATGACTGATACCATAATATGGCCAAGAGTCCCAGAGGTGAGACTCTTACTATTATTCTGCTAAATGGACATAGTGTTAAATTTCCCTACATTTGTGTCTCTACTCAGATCAGTATAGCTTTAAGAACAACTCACGAGAAAATTTGTGCAGTGCATGGTGCTTAACAAAGAAACTCACAAGAGATGAAGGTGCAGAGAATAAGTGTCAGTGAAGTGTTCACCCACAATGGATATCTTTATTAACTCCTGGCACAAACAAGACTCAGTGGCCATCATGGATGAAGGACTAAAAAGATGCAAAAGCAAGAGGAAGACCAGACAAAAACAGCGTCTTCTGACTCTAACAGGACCATTGTACTCCCGAACTCATAGCACCTATAAAATAAAATAAAGCCAGTCAGCATTCTAGCATTCTAGCATGGAGAGAGGAGAGACTCAGAATCTCCCCACACATAACGTAGGAGCTGTTGACAGGTTTGGAGAATGGACTTCAGGTTTTCTTTAAGGGTGCTGCCTCTTACAGTTTGAGCACTCTCCAGTAGATAACTGTGCTTACATGAGTATATGGGAAGTACAAACAAGATTATTAAAAAAGGAAAGGGGAAAAAAGAAGCATTGGCGTACGGAGGTTAGTCATAGATCTGAAAGGATTATATGGGCGCAGTTGAGTGCAGATAATTAAAACACAGGTTAGCAACAGTATTGTCACTAAGAATGGATTTGTTATGCATCCATCAAATGCCCTATGATGCTTTGATTGTCACAATAAGGTCTGTTCTCCTGGACACGATTATTTCACACATATACTCAAATCTTGGAAATAGAATTACTTCAAGCTCTAGAAATACACTAAGGTTAGTGAAATCAACTCTTAGAGTGGTCCAATCATATCTCTCCCTTGCTTAAAACCCTTGGATGGTATTTATATGAAAGTTTCAGTTTCCATTCTTCTGTACGAGGTGAACCTCTTTTCATGTGTTTATTGATGATTTGCATATACCCGAGGACTGATATGTTTCTCTTCCCCTTTTGAATCCCCAATATGAGTAAGTTCCAGCAGGCATCTCAAGGAACTTAACAACAGGAGAGTAAGAGTTCATAATGGATTGGTAGAAGGGGAACCAAGAACAAAAGAGGACATTCTCCCAGACTCAATTTCTAGCAGTCCCTCTGTCCTTAAAATCTCTCACACTAACTCAGTGCTAGGCCCCATCTTGTTTCCTACTCTCTTAACCTCCTAAATTCCGTCCTATCTTTCAGGCCATCAGCACCATGGGCACTGTTATTTTTCTTGTCAAGGACCCCGTTTCCTAGTCCTCTTTCCTGAGGATATTCTAACAAAAAGATTAGACTAAATTTAATCCGTCCAAGGATACAGGAGAGTCTGAAGGGTAAGTGCAAAGCTGTTTTACCCATGTAGTATGTACTAGATCCCAAAGGCTTAGTACAAATGAACAAATTAAAAAATTTAACCTATTTTATTTTAATTACCTGCTAAATATATTTTAGAATTATGTATATATACATATTATTGCTAATTTCATGTATTCTTATTTATCTTTTATGTAGGAGAGGCAGCTTGTTCATTTTCCAGCCACCTAGACTCCTGAAATAACCACACAAAAGCTGTATTAATTAAATCACTGTCTGGCTTATTAGCTCTAGCTCCTTATTGGTTAGTTCTTACAGCATAATTTAACCCATCTCTATTAATCTGTGTATTGCCACATGGCTGTGGCTTACCAGCAAGGTTCCAGCTCATGTGTTCCCCATGGTGGCTACATGCCTTCTTTCTCCTAGCATTCAGTTTAATTTTCCCCCACCTAGTTCTACTCTACCCTGTCACAGGCCAAGTCAGCTTCTTTATTCATTAGCCAATAAAAGCAACACATATACAGAATGACTTCCCTCACCACTCTAGTGTGACTGCCCTAGTCATTATTAGTAAATTATAATTTCAGTCTCTCATTCAAAATTTTAGCAATTAAAATTATTTATATGGTTACCATTATATTTATGTTACACAGTACTGATGCAGAAGTTGTACACAATTATCATTTACATTTTGTCAAGATATAGGAATTAACATTAATGTTGGTATTTTGAAATTACATGAAATACATGCCAAAATACTTATACTGTGCGTTGGTTGGAAGCTCAGTCGTAGAGCATTTACCTAGCATGTATGAGGCTGTGAGATGAGTCTCCAAGGCAACAACAACTTGTAGAGTCCTTATGGTAGAGACCAATCTAAAATTGTGATATAGTATATACAAGTCAAAGTGATAAGAACGACTCAGCAGAAATTAAAGAAAGGTGTGAAAGACACATAGAAGGTTGGAAGCTCAAGCTGTGCCAAGAGCCAAGCTGGTGCAAGGACAGCATGTGAAAGACTGACTCCTGCCTAGAGGGCAAAGCTGCTAGCTACAGCTCTTGAGGTTACCCCTTGTGCCTGGAGACATCAGCCAGCCTTCCCTGCCATGACTGCTCTCCCGAAAGTGATACATAACAGATCTAGCAAAATTTTCAGATTTCTGAAACCACTCTTTGCTTTTTTAAGTACCTTGTTCCTCCTGTATATGTAATAGTGATCAAATTCCAGTTTATATCTGAAGAGGTAAAAAACCAAATATGCTATAAACATATTCAGCATGTAGTCACTGTTAAATGATAACTAACCTAGGGGCAAAAATCACATATTAGGAATATATCTAAAAGCATTAAAATAGGTTATGCCTCAGAGGATTTTGTTTAGTTTTAGGGTTTTTTTTTTTTTGGTTTTGTTTTTACTCTCTCTTTTTAATACATTTTACATACCAATGAGAGTTCTTGTAATTGGAGACTGTTCTTCATTTCCTGTGTCCCAGACCTGAATAATCACACAAAACTATATTAATTACAATACCATTTGGCCAAGGGCTCAGGCATATTCCTAGCCAGCTCTTATATTTTAAATTAACCCATTTATATTAATCTGTGTATTGCCACAAAGCTGTGGCTTACTGTTAAGGTTTTGACATCTTTCTTCTTCAGTAGCTACATGGTATCTCTCTGACTTTGCCTTCTTTCTGCCTGCATTAATTTTAGTTTTCTGTCTACCTATAATCTGCCCTGCCATAGGCCAAGGCAAATTCCCTATTAACCAATGGTAGTAAAGCATATTCATAGCATACAGAGGGGAATCACATATCCAGTTCCTCCTCCCTCCCTATCTTCCACTCTCTCCTACCACCCTACCTCTCATCCACTCCACAGAGAGTATAAGGCCTCCCATGGGTAGTCAACTAAGCCTATCATATCAAGTTGAGACAGGACCAAGTCCCTCCCCACTGCATCAAGGCTGAGCAAGGCATTCTACTATAGAGAATGAGCTTCAAATGTTCAGTTCATTCACCATGGGTAAATTCTAGTCCCACTGCCAGGAGTCCCACAAATAGACCAAATCTACACAACTATCACCTACATGCAGGGGCCTAGTTTGGTCCCATGCAGGCTCCACAGTTGTCTGCCCAGAGTCCATGAGCTCATACTAGCTTGGGGCAGCTATCCCTGTGGGTTTCCTCATCATGATCTTGCACCTCACCCTCATATCATCCTTCATCCCTCTCTTCAACTGAACTCCAAGAGCTCAGCTCAGTGCTGGGCTATAGATCTCTGTATCTGCTTCCATCAGTTACTGGAAAAAGGATCTATGATGACAATTAGGGTAGTCACCAATGTGATTACAAGAGAAAGCCAGTCAGGCAACCTCTCCATTATTGCTTAGGTTTTTAGCTGGGGTGATCCTTGTGGATTCCTGGGAATTTCCTGAGCCCCATAATGTTTTTTCCCCTAGCCCCATAATGACTCCCTCTGTCAAAATGTATCTTTCATTGCTCTCCCTTTCCAACCCCCTCAACTGGACTCTTCTGTTCCCTCATGTTCTTATCCCCATCCCCTCTCTTCTTCACTCCCCACTCACAGTTTACCCAAGAGATCTTATCTATTTTCCCTTTCCTAGGGCAATCCATGCAAGTCCCTCTTCAGGTCCTCCTTCTTACCTAACTTCTCTGGTGCTGTGCATTGTAGCCTGGTATCTTTTGCTTTATGTCTAATATCCACTTATGAATGAGGACATATCATGTTTATTTTTTCTAGATATAAGTTACCTCACTCTGGATGATTTTTTTTCTAGTTCCATCCATTTGCCTGCAAATTTTATGGTGTCACTTTTTTTTGCAGCTGAATAATACTCCATTGTGTAGATGTACTACTATCTTTATCTATTCTTCAGTTGAAAGGCACATAGACAGTTTCCAGGTTGTTTATTATGACTAATGCTGCTATGAACATAGTTAAGCAAGTGTTCTTGTGGTATGATTAAGCATCCTTTGAATGATATTGCTGAGTCATGAGGTAGATTGATTCCCAGTTTTCTAAGAAATCACCATACTGATTTCTACTGTGTCTGTACAAGTTTGCACTCCCACCAGCAGTGGAGGAGTGATCCCCTGACTCCACATTCTCTCCAACATAAGCTGACATCAGTGGTTTTGATCTTAATAATTCTGACAGGTGTAAGAAGGTCTTTCAAAGTTGTTTTGAATTGCATTTCCCTGATGACTAAAGATGACTAAGGACATTCCTTAAAGCTCCTTTGGCCACAATGCCTCTGTTGAGAATTCTCTGTTTAGATCTGTACCCTATTATTAATTTTATTATTTGGTATTTTAATTTCTACTTTCCTGATTTCTTTCTATATTTTGGAGGTCACCTCACAGAGGGTTTTTGTAAGCAAAGGTATTGAGTCTCCAGGGAGGCAGAGTTGAGCTGAGCCATGGCAGGTGTGTGTGTGTGTGTGTGTGTGTGTGTGTGTGTGTGTGTGTGTGTGTGTGTGAAGACTCATTATGCCAGATCCAGTAGTCAGAAGAGAACAAAGGACATTCCCAGATGCTTGTCTCTAGGTTTTGATTCATCCAAAACTCGTCAAAGGTAAAGACAAGTTGGAAATTAGTGTCCAATGAACTAGATAATATGCCCCATGCTAATGGGTAAAACTTCATCAGCTTGTTGGAGAAGTAGGAATTTAATATGGATCCCTTTTCTAACTAACCAAGTAGACACTTTCTAGAAGTTTGCCTTTGTGACAGAATTTTGAACTATGTCTTGATTCTTGACTGTTCAGTGCTTCACACATAAAGCAATCATCTCATCTAAGATAAAGCCTAGTCGAACAGTCTCCAAGAAAACGAATGTGTACGTTACTACAAGGAAATACTCTATAATGGATCTCAAACCAGTGCTACAGTGATAGAAGGCTCAGTGCAAAGGTCTGTGATTAAGAATCAAAACTCTCTGATCTGCCATGTGGTGGCCTGAATGAAAGGTGCCTCACACACACACACACACACACACACACACACACACACACACACACACACATACCTATTACCATATGTAGCAGATGGGAGAGCTGGCCCTGGGGTCACTAGAATGGGAGAGATAGATAGCCTGACCAGCTACACAGGAGATAGGCTCGGCAGCTTGTCTGGACAGTACACTAGAGGTGACCCTCAACTTGGTGAGTCAGTACTGAGGGCATGAGAGCAGGAGAGCTGACCTCGCCCTCCACCC
>JAQHUG010000017.1:4987816-5005479 GCA_028555095.1 Dicrostonyx torquatus | reverse complement strand
CCAAGGCCCTTCCCTTCCATCCTGGCCTAGGAAGGTGTGCATCCAAGTAAACTCAGGTCCCAATAAGCCAATACATGCAGAAGAGATAGGTGCCATTATCGATGGCTTCTCAGTTCTCATTGGCAGCCACATTTAGAGAGACCGGTTTGATCACAAGCTCACCAAATCCAGCTGTATATTTCTGGTTTTTTTTTCTGATCACATAAGTCTTTAATTTGTTAAACAATATGGCTAGAATTAAAGCCATGACTTTGATGGCTGGATCCAGTCAATGCCTTAGCTTTTTGAGAGTCTAGCTTCATGGAAGAGGTTGCTACAACTCTATGGCATTTCAAGGTCCCTACCACCAACAAGAAGTGTGTTGTCAGCTATTAATAAATACTATCTAAATGCTTTGTGGTGGGGAGCCTCTTAAAAGAGCTTCAAGATTTTTGCAGCTGAAGTTCAGTCAGGAAGCCTCTCTTAAGTGAGACTACTTGTCTCTAGCAAACAGAGCCCACCTGAGGAAATGCCACTACCAAGAAGCCATGATTAATGCTGTTCTTTTTGTGTCTAGATTCCTTCCCAAACTCTCTCAGGTTTTAAGTGGATTTAGTTGTCCACATTGGCACCATTTGTTGACAGAGGTTTCTGTCCTGCCCACACCTGTGACATTCAGTCCCAAAGAAACACACACTAATTATTCTACACTACACTAATAAAACTACACTAATTATAAACTTCAAGACCTATTAGCTCAGGGTTCCTTATTAACTAATTCTTACGGTGTACATTAACCCATAATTCTTGTCTGTGTTATCCACATGGCTTGGTAATTTTTATCAGTGAGGCATTCTCATCTTGCTTCCTCTGCATCTGGATGACAACTGCAGACTTAGCCTTTCCTCTCCCCAGAATTCTCCTGTTCTGCCTGGTCCCCACGCCTATATTTCCTGCCTGGCTACTGGCCAATCAGCATTTTATTTAAACAATACATGTGACAAATCTTTATAGGGTACAAGATCATTCCACAGCAGACAAGGATTATCTGGTATTGCCATTCATTCTTTTTTCCCCTCAGGAGAAAAACTGCAAGTCACAACTTTATGAAAGGTCTTTATCTGTATGATATTGTAGCAAATTAGAACATCATAAAATAAACCATTTCCATATGCCAAAATAGGATCTTGGCTACTCTGTCTGCTGAGTATCTTATCTCCAATTTATGCAGTTGCTGGTGTCCTCAGACCCTCAAGTTAGCATCTTTAGTTAGGAGTATTTATTGTATTGAGTATATCAAATAGAGTCCAATCTTGAAGTAACCAATTACTTATAATTATTTCCATGATGAGGGGTTTTCTCTTCAGGTGGCCAATTACTTCCTATCAAATTATCACGGAAAACCATTATTTTCATTTCCATCTGTAGACATCTCAAGACTTTATTTTCTATTTGGTACAAGCAAATATGAAGGAAGTAATAACAAGCACAGCAATTATGACTGTGATCTTATCTATCTGGACTGATTAAAAACCTGTCTTCTAATCACCTGAACTTCTTACTAGTGTGAAATTTATTAAAATCCAGGTTCAAGTTTACAGGTTTTTTAAAAGGATTTTATTTGTTTCACCCCCCACGTACACATAAGATAGTAAGGGATGCTGAGTAGAGCATCTAATGGAAAGAGAGCTTGATTACCAAAGGAACCCAGAATTTACTAAAAGTTGGCTTTGCCACACTGATTTTTGTTAAAAACTCACTCTCCATTTATCAAAACTTCATCTTTGGTGAATTACAATGAATTACAGAGGAGTGTTTTTAATTCATACTAATGCCTGGAAATCCAATACAGAGTATTAAATCAGAGAGTGAGCAAGTAGGAGGGCGAAAAAGAAAAAAATAGGCAGTAAGTGGAAGCCACTATATAATAAAAGTATCTGTTTCTTCATTTGTTTTCATAATTGTGAGTTAGCTTGTAATTAATTAGGCTAATATATCATTGATAGTAATACAAATTATGTACTAGGAGCTTTCCACAATGAAATAATAGTTAAAAATTAGGTGCAAATTTCTTATGCAGTGAATTAAAATAAAATAATGTCAGGACAGCAAGCTAAACTTGATGAAAGTCAATACATTTCCACTTAATACACTATTTTCTCTCATTCCTGTTTGAATCAGTTGTTGGAATGAATGCATTCTTCAATTCGCACCCAAGAAAACTGACCGGTATCCAAGGAATAATTATTGCTCACTCTTGAGCTTCAGCCTGCTTAATAGAATCAGAGCTGGAGGTGCACCTTGCATCATCACCCTGTATCTTCAGTCTCCAAGAATTCACAGAGGCATCTCTGCGTGAGTACCAACCCACCCCCAACCCTGCAGTCTCCATCACCTATTAGGAAAACAAAAAAAAAAATGAACTTGGTGGCGAAATCTGAAAATATAGTAATATTTTAATACCAAGACATGTACATCACCTTCCTTTGTGACAGTGATGTAGCTCAGAGTCAGAGAAAATAAAAAAAGAGGAGGAGTGGATGGGGAGGGGGATGGGAGGAGAGGAGGGAGAAGAAACTGTAATCAGTATGTAAAATAAATGAAAAATGCTAATTAAATAAAATAAAGCTTAAAAAAAATTCCATGGAGAAAGACTCACTTCCAGCTCTTTTCAATATAACTCCTTACATTTTTTTAATGGATTTTGACTGTATTTTCTGCTAACATTTTGCTCACACAAGATAGCAGTAAAAGTTTATTGACAAATGGAATCACCCAACAAAGGTCTCTTCAGCAACTAAATGTCTGCGCTATGCGGTATATTACCAGGTACTAAGGATAGAAGTCATAGATCTTGAAAAAAAAACATGCTCTTGAAGGAACGAAAAAAGAATAAGCAAATTGGACAGTTTCTGTGATGAAGCTGCTGGTCATGCATGAGATGGCTAGGGTTCCCGGCAGAATGTTTATGCTGATACATTGGAAGAACGATGAGCAATGAGCTAGGACAAGAAGACTGGAAGGGAGATTCACAGCTCTTTGTAGACAAGGGATAGGCAGATAGGAAGAAGTCCATAACAGACTTTGGATACCAGACCAGAGGCTAAAAATCCACTTGTTTCAATGGACAGGCATCAAAGCTGGGCTAAGGTGACCAGGCTTAGAGGAGCTTAATGGGGAGATTTACTGTTGTGAGTCCCATGATGCTCATAGTTGAGGTTGTGTGAGGGCCTTCTTACTGGGAATATTCTTTTCCCCTAGTGGACAGCAGGATTCATGCAAAACTACCTTCCTATGCAATTTCAGCGTAGAACTTGAGATGATTTTATCCTGAGCTCAAGCTAAACTCTCATTTCTTCTAAGCTAACCACAATAGCCCACAGGGGGAAAAAAATACCTTGGACTGGGACTGTGCCTTGGATTCCCATGAAACAAATAGGCCACGGGAGATCCAAGTAGGAGATACGCCAGAGAATGTTCTGAACTTTATGTGGAGAAAACTGAGGGTGGTCTTCTCACTTGATGAACCAAAAAACATGCAGGATACATGTTACTGACTACCATAATTTAAATATAAAATCCACCCTACAGAAAATAAAAAGTGTGAGCGTGTGTATGTGTGTACATGTGTACGATCATGTATGCATGTGTGCCAAAGCTTACTTCAGCCTATTCTGACTTAGAACATTAGTGTTACATAGAATTATGAATTATTTTTCATAATTTTTGTTATTAGATCATTTTTTTCTATGCTATGGATATGTCTATTTCTGGAAGTACCTTAGCTGCTAAAATTCTGGATGATGCAGGAGTGAAGTCTGGGAGGCAATCAGATGACCCCTTCCAGCATCTTCATTCTCAGGATTCCCTCTCATCCCTCATCTATCACAAGGTACTTCCAAACAGCAGGCTGATGACTGAAGAAAAATGGCAGGAACATTGCAAAAGTCCAATGATTCTCCCTAAGTCCTCTGACAGCTCTCCTCCCTTCCTCTGTTACTGCCTGGCTTTGGCTGCCAAGAATTGGCTGTTTGCTTCTCACCTCCCTCATCCAATCCACACTGAGAAGATAATGTGCCCAGCTAGCTCCAGCACAGAAAGCTGAATGTCAGCACACATTTTCCCTCGAATGAAAATAACCTCCCCACGCAGAGAGGGCCTCTGGTATCCAGGGCTGAGACCATATTGGGTTGGGTGGTTAATTCTTCAGCCTTCTGGTCCGGGGATTTTAGCTAATGGCTTTGGGGTTTTACACAAGTCACATGTCCCCGGGTTTAATGTTGCCACTGTGGATAGGAGCTTGTCATGTTGTATAATATTACACAGTTACTCCAAAGCAGCTTTCTGGCTAAGTGACAGGATTTGACATGTCCCTAATATTGACAGTGGTGGTGACTTTCAAGTGTTCTATTTATGTCAGGTAGAAAAGGAGCAGAGATTTAAAAGAAACAAAATAAGCATGTGCAAAGGAAGCTCCTGGTTTAGGTTAGTGAAAATGTCAAATGCTCTGAAAGCCTGCTCTGTGATTTTCTGCTGTGGACCCTTGGGGAAGATTAGGAGACTCAGTATCGCCATCTGTAAAATAGAAATAACGATAATGCCTGCCTTAAAGACTCATGATTATATTAGCCAGTGTGTCTAGAATGTCTTGTGTGATTCCCAGCTCTTCATTAAAATCCTGTAATTATACACACGTTAATTGTGATTCCCATGACACTCATAAACTTTTTCAATTTAAAAGCTCCAACCCGGCACTTCACTTCGAGAATTCTTGAGCTACTTTGTCTGAAGCATAGTCTGAAATGATTGGAGAATTGACAACTTAAAGCCAACAATGTCACTTTTTGGTGAGATGGTAAAAAATTATGACTTGCAATCTCAGTTAGTTCAGAGAATCTGATAGAACTTCTAGAAATTCTGCAAAGGATCAGGGAGATGGTATCAAAGACTCAACTAAAGAGTTTACAAAGAGAAGAAATCATGTAGGAGAAAAGTTTGAAGGATGATTGAGGTTAGGAGAAAGGACAGCTCAAGCAAAGCAGTCAAGTTCAGAAAGATATGCAGAGAAAAAAAAACAATGAGAAGATAGTGAGAAAAGCAGAAAAATTCAGAGAGAAGCAGGAGAATGTGGTTGAAGAGGGACCGAACTACATTAATGGCAAAGCATACGCTAGGCTATGAACCTTTGGAATGGAAACTTAGCAACATCCAATAGATCTTCTTGAGGTGCGATGGTCCCAGTGGAGGTCGTAGCTTGGAAATATGAATGATACAACTCTGGAAAAAAGCCAGACTCAATTTCTGATTTTGCTCTTTGTTACCTGTGGCAATCTTGGAAAGCCATCCAACCTTCCTCTGGAGGTACCAGTGGAACGTAGCGTTAGAATGGAGACTAAGTAAACATAGTCATGGTCAGTTGTCATCAACCATGGATGAGCAACCTTGTAACTCGTGAACTAGTTAAAGGACATATAAAAGAAGCCCTTACTCAGCTACAAGCATGACTCCTGATATTCCCGAGATGAAGATCACTGCTCATCAAAAGAGCCTACTTAAATAAATGTGTCATTCTTTCCATTTGAGAACCAAGAGAAAGGAATAGTGGTTACACAGTCTATGTTGCCACCTGTTTTCTGTGCTCGTCACAGTCCCCTTTCTTTCAGGATGTTCTCCATCATCTATCATCATCTCATCCATTCCGTAATCCTTCAGAACCTCAGCTTTCTGGCCTCTGCTTCTGTCCATTCTCTGTAACACTTTCCCCCTCCAACAGGGTGTGCTTTGGAATGTCAGTCCTAAGGGTCACCCATTCTTTGCACAAGAAGATCAACCCCGTTCTACCTCTGTTGAAAGAACATAAGCAGGCAGCAGAAGTGCTCATATGAAGCTTTATTGGATGCTGTGCTAAATCTCGGGGGCTGTACACTGCAGAGAGGTCGCCCAGCCACTGCTGTAAACAGAAAAGAATGGTGCTTAGGCAGTGATTTGTGCAGACACACGCGGAGCAATCACGGACAGGGAATGCGTTCCTTCTCATCTACAACCAGCACAGTTATCGCGAGCCACAAGGTAGTCATTGACTACCTTATCAGTAGTTATCAGTACTGTCTCTGGGGTTATTGAAAGGTCACCTGAAGCTGTCGTGGCTAAAGCAAACTCCTGAAGCACTACCAGGTGAAAATATCCACCCCAATGAGGCAATTTCCAGGACTGGTCTGGAGTCTCTTTGCCCTGTTACTATCTAAAGTTACCTCCCAGGACTGGTGGCTAATCAGAGCATTCCTGGACATCTGAGAGAAAAACCAAACACAACTCTATTGTCCTGAGGCAACCCACTGCTGATGGAGAACTGTTTGACAGACAACTCCCAGACCTCTGTGAAAATGGCAGGAGCTAAATTGGGGTTGTTGCCACTCTCTTGGAAGCAGGAGGAATGTTCTTTATGGTCTAATGGGACTTGGGAGCTACAAGAGAACTGACTTGGGTCCAACATCTGTTCTTTCCTGCCATGAGGCAATCCTCCTGTTCCATTCTCCGTTACGCCTACCATTGTGCACAGGTGAAGGAAAGTACCTGACAGCTGTCAGTGAAGCAACCCAATTACCTACGCCAGACACCTTTCATCTCATCAAAGGCAAAATATCAAGGGGTATGTAAAAAAGATTCAACATGCAATGAACAACTTTGTTTTTTCAAACTGATTTTTCTAATAGCATATAACCTCTAGCCAAACAAACTGAGGGACTCTATGATACATCGCACAGAAGAAGAACTGAAGAAACAGAAATATGTTCATTGTGTGTACTTTCACAGTCCACACGGAAAGTGGGGAGTTATGTGGCTGTTTCACACTAACTGACACTGTCTAGGAATCTCACTCATAGTCTATGCTACACAGCATTTGCATGAGGGTAATTTGCCCAGTGTTAGCTACACACACTTCAGTTTAGTCAACTCTCTCTAGTGCTGCTAGGCACATTTTCAATGCTGGAATCTGTTGCATTCTAAGTCCATATAACATACATGAGCTTGTGGATATACGCCCCAAGGCAAACTTGGTGACCTCATGTCACAAGCCTGAGTCCCATAGAATAGAATGCACAAACTACAAAGTTGGGGAAACAAAGTCACCACAATAACACGAGTAGTAGAAAGAAAATGTGCTACGAAATAAATGGGAGAAATTTCACCTTGAGGTTATGCATGGTTCATAAAGTAGCACAGACAACACGTGTACGCATTCCAGGAGCAAGGATCCAGAGGCAGACAGGGAACTTGGCAAATGACAGTTGCACTGACCTTCTTCATTTGGGTCAGGCTGGGTTTTCTCATCAGGCTTTGAGGGATTCCATGTGATCTGTTTGATATGAGACAACGCTACTTTAACTGTAGTTAAAATAGAAAATCACTTTTTTCCAAATCCATAACACATAGGTGTTAGTCCGGTTTCATTTTGATTTTAGGATACTTGACAAAACACCACTTAAGCGGCAAGAGAATTTCTTAGATCAGCTTGTGGTTTGCAGTCCTTATCTCCATAGACTATGGATTCATGTTGGAAGGGAACGTCATGGTGGTGTGAAAATGTGGCAGGGGCCACCTTGCTTCTTGTGGATGGGAGCCAGAGAGAGTCAGAGGGAACTGAGGAAAAATAAAATCCCTAAGATGCCCACTTCTACCGTGGAGACCTTACCTCCTGAACTATCCAACAGCTGGGGGCCAAGCTTTAAAAAGAACTATGAAATATATTTTATACTCAAAACAAAATAATGTTCATGTGAGCTAATGGAATCATCTCAAAGAACTCCCCCTATCAGGGACATAACTGAAGCATGATTAGTTTAAACTCAGAGAGAGAAACTGGGGTTCATCCTGAAGATCTGAAAAGCAAAACAGTCAGCCACTGGATCTTACCTCAATCTCAGTCCAAAAATGGCAACCCTGCCTCTAGGAACCTCACAATGAGACTATGTCTGAGAGCTGTTTCCTCCCATTTTATAATCCTCTCTAGGGCTTGGATTAAATGCAATTCTCTCTAGGCTGTGCACCATCCAGTTTCTATGACAAGTAGTGTAGCTACTGGGATTTAAGGTGTGTGTCATTGCTGACTGCTCTACGGGGCTGGCCAGTGTGGCTGTTTTACTTTCCCAATTACCAGGCAAGCCTTATTTATTAAAATAGAGATGAAATGTCACTACATGTACTGGTGGTAAAAACTTGGAGCAACAGAGAATCCATCCAAGGTGGATGGGAGCAGGGAAACAACATTTAGCTTCTTGGTTCCAAGAACCAGCAGCAATAGCAAAACCATGCTGATATGCACGGTTGATATGAGTGACAGATGTTTTTTGTTTCCTTGGGATATTTCTATTGTCATATTTTAATTATATGTAATAATGAGTTTAATCATGACATTTTCATATATGTAGTATATTTTGATCACATTCACCCCCATAACCCTCTTCTATTCCTTGCCAGCTCACACTTACTCTCTTTCTCTTCCCACTTAATTGTATTTTCATTTTGTCTGTCTGTCTGTCTTTCCTTCCTTCCTTTCTTCCTTTTTTTCTCATAAAAATATTTAGCTGAAACCTATAGTATGTATTCAGAAGACCTGGTGCACACCTGTTCAGGCCCTGTGCTTGCTGCTTCAGTCTGTGAGTTAATATGAGCTCTGCTCAGTTGTTTGTCCTCCTGGTGTCTGTCCTCCATCCCCTCTGACTCCCACACTCCTAGTGCTTTCTCTTCTGTGGGGTTCCCGAGCTTTCATCTGATGGAGGCATCACATTTAAAGCTGTGAGTTCCAACGACTCTGCATATTGTCTGGCTGCGTGTCTCTGAATTTGTTCCCATCTGCTGCAGGAAGAGGCCTCTCTGATCACTGCTGAATAGGGAACTGTTCAATGAGTATAACCGAATGTCTTAGGAGTCATTTTTTTCTTACTTCTTTTTGATCAATAATATTTGGCTTTACCCTAGGTCTCTGAGCTATTTAGTGTCTAGTTTGTGGTCAGCCAAGTAGTATTAGGCATGGACTTCATCTATTAGAGTAGGCCAGAAGTCAAATCAGACACTGGTTGATGGCTCCGGCAATCTTTGTGGCACCATTGCCTTAGCATGTTTTGCAGGAGGGGCCAGCATTGTAGATCAGTTTTGTGGAGATCTGTGTTTCTATTGTCTTTTGGTAGCCTGCAGAACACCTTCCCAAACCCAAGACACTGGAACATAGAGGTGAAGGCTCTCTGAAGGCACCAGATCTCTCTCTCCATGTTCAAAGTGTTGTGTTACTGTTGTCATCAGCACTGGGGCTCTGCTGTCAGTTATTGGAGAGCAACACATTGTCTTGACAACACTTTGGGCTGTTTGGGGATTTTCATGGTACCTCTTTGACCAACAGCTCAATTTAATATAACCCAGAACAAGTAGTGGAACCTGTGTTTCGTAACAAGAGATGACTAACTGGCATTCCTTTTAATTATTTGAAGATTTCATTAGGATCTCCTTTGTATATTTTTACCCTACGTCTTCATTTGCATGATGCAAATGAACTTCATTAGAATTACTTACAAGGTTTTGGAAGAGGGATTATTTCTATCTAGAAGCTCAATTTCCTTACCTGTGTATACACCACTGGAGAGGAAAAATGCCTCTCCCTCCTCCAGCAACCATTAACTTCTTTAGTTACTCAAGAAGAGGGTGGCCTCATATACCTTCCTTCCCCTCACCAATGACAAGATGTTAGCAGGTCCGATCTTGTGCAGACCTTGCGCCATCAATTACAACTACTATGTGATCAAGAGTGCAAAAACACTATCATGTTCCAAGGGAAACAAAATAACTCACTCAACTCCTTCCTCTGGTTCATTCTGTCCAATATCCAGCAATGTTCACTAAGCCTTAGAAGAAATGACTTGGAAGCTCCAGTTATGTCTAAATAATTCATAGACCCTTTGACCAAATATGAATCTCTGTAGTTACCACTGCTCCAGAAAAAATCAAGATTTTCTGACCAAAGCTGATGATAACACTAATAAAATGCTATAAGCATAACTGTGTAGAGGAAAATTTTATGTGCACATCATATCAATTTAGCAAAACAATAGCAACTGCTTTTCCAACTAGGGCCTATGGCCTTCCCAGTCACAGGTTTTGACCAGTAGAGAATGTGGACTCACTGCTATGGAGTCATCCTAAAATCTGGTGAGAGAGCTGTGGGCACTTCTTTTTTTATAATTTATTGTTTTTAATTGAGCTATACATTTTTCCCTACTCTCCTTCCATCCTTCCCACTTCCCTTCCACCACCACCCTGCCCTCCATTTTCTAATTTACTTAGGAGATCTTGTCTTTTTCTCATTCCTAGGCAAAACCATGTATTTCTTAGGGACTTCCTTGTTGTCTAGGCTCACTGGGTTTGTGGACTGTAAGCTGGTAATCCTTTATGTCTAAAAGCCACTTAAGAGTGAGTATATATTATTTGTATCGTCTAGGTATGCGTTTCTCACTTAGTATAGATTTTTTTCATTGTGTTTGGTATTTTCATGGTTTTACATATTTCCTGGATATTATGTGTTAAGAATTTATTGGGTATATCATTTTCCTTGAGAAATGAATCTATTTCCTCTATTGTATATTCAATGCCTGAGAGTCTCTTTTCCATCTCTTCTATTCTATTGGTTATGTTTGCATCTGTAGTTCCTGATTGTTTACCCATATTTTCCATTTCCGGATATCCCTAAGTTTGTGTTTTGTTTCTATTACCTCTATTGAAGTTTTCAAGTCTTGAACTAAATTTTTCACCTGTTTGATTGTTTTTTCCTTTTTTTTAATTGAAGAGATTTGTTGATTTCTTTCAAGTTCCTGGTTATCTTTTCCTCTAGTTCTTTAAGGTAAGTTTTCATTTCCTCTTTATAGGCCTCAATCATCTTCATAAAATTGTTTTAAGGTCTCCTGTTTCATCTGCATTGGGGTGTTCAGGTCTTGCTGTTGTAGAACCACTAGCTTCTGGTGGTGCTGTCTTGCTCTTTATGTTACTGAGTGTATTCTTACCCTGTTGTCTACCTGTCTCTTCCTCCAATCAGTACAGGGACAGCCTGTGTTTCAGGGAGTGTCCCTTTCCTCCAATTAATGTAGTTGGGGGGGCTCTGACTCTATTAATTGCTCTTTCAGGTGTAGGCAGAGGAGAGTCTTCAGTAATCAATCTCCAGGTGCCTATGGTTTCAGGGCTCAGATGGTCTTTCCTTTTTGTGTAGGCAGGGCTGAGGCTGAGGTGGTGGTCATATACCTTCTGCAAGTCATGCTGTCATCACAGCCCACTGTGTTGCTGTTCACGCTTCTCCCAGCTGGCAGGTCCGGTCCACAACGCTGCTTCTCATGCTTCTCCTCCTGGCTGTCTGGCTGTGGGCACTTCTTAATAACAGATTATGTCAAAGTGAGATTTCTTGCTGCTATTCTGGCTCATTCCTGGGCTTAATTTCCAGTTTTCACCTCATTAAAGTCCTTTCATGTTTTAATCTAACAAAAAAATTCTGTTACTTATAACTAAAAAGTGTGGCTACTAAAAATTTCAGATACAAATGACTATATATTGATCCTGGAAAAAGGTAACACAGTAAAGTCTATGGAAGATGAGAGAAAATGGGTACCTGTTGGCAATTACTTTGACATAGACATTTTCCTATGGGTTTTAAGTATAATAAGCAATTTATTCTTTTTTTTTTTGGTTTTTCGAGACAGGGTTTCTCTGTAGCTTTGGAGCCTGTCCTGGAACTAGCTCTTGTAGACCAGGCTGGTCTCGAACTCACAGAGATCCGCCTGTCTCTGCCTCCCAAGTGCTGGGATTAAAGGCGTGCGCCACCACCGCCCGGCTAACCAATTTATTCTTAACTATTTACCTTGCTTTCCCTTTTATCCAATGAGTGAACTGTTACTTAGTTTCAAATTTTTTGTTTAAGAGAGCTTCAACAAAATATTTAAGGCTACAGAAGCAGTAGCCTTCCTTGCTCCATGTTTGTTCCCAAGGGAAATATTATTTGATATTGACTCTAATCTACACATCACAGATTCTTAGCCTCTTTTACAACAAAACCTTGAAGTTCTATCCTTAGCTCATGGTATTTAGCAACAAAATCTTAATTTATTTTCCCATTTCTCTCTATTTCTGTCCTAAATTCCAAGTTCATGAAGTCATACAAAAGTAGAAGTCCAGGATGTAAGCATATCTTGTGAGAAAATGAGGTGGCTCCTAAATGTATTGACTATGTGCTTGTTCATAACATAATTGGGAGTTTGCTATTTTTAGTTTAAGAAGTATATATCAAGGACTCCCCTAAAATATTCTCCCCACACTTTTTATCATTATTATTTCCTGTTCTCTAGAGGTTATCGCATATCTCAAACATTACCTTCTAACTGTCCCATGCCCATTCATCTGTGGGCCAAAGTTATAGACTCTAGAATACTCATCTCATGTCCCCTTACATCCTATTGACCTTGTGGAGCCAAGGACCAGATGAATAGGTGGTGGTAACTTACCTTGTCTGATCGTGCCTATATTGAAAGGAACAAGACAGGATCGATGGTGATTGATTATTAACGATGCTGAGAGCCACCATCCACATCCATTTATTATACTGTCTCCCATATTGCCAAAGAAGAAAGTAAAATATCTACATCTGGCTTTTCTTTCACAGAAAAGACCTTAGGAACATAAAGTTCAGTAATCCTAAAGAAGAGGGGAGGTTTGAGTTCCGGAGAGTAGCTGTTGGCTATGGGTCCTTCCTGTGTCTAACTTTCAGGCACTGCCTGTGATTAATTGTCCACAAAGACACAAAAGGACAGAGTGTGCTGAGCCAGATAAGGTAGAATCAGATCCTGATCCCTTGGAATAAAGAACAAGTGAGCAATGTTTTTGCTCTTCTGGCCAGTCACAGAAAGTCCTCGCTCAGGGAAATTTCGCTGCTCTGTGACTTGCTAGCATGACTTTATGTTGTAGAGACTAGCATACACCAGCCAGGGAATAATAAGCTGGATAGAATGTTCAGCAATATTGAGCCCAAGCTCATGCTAGGCAGGAAAGGAACTGACATACAAAATTTGTGTCTGAGAATTTATAAACACGGAGGAAGGATGACTTGGGTCTATGAAATAAAGGTAAAATTCCCTGGGCATTAGATCTTCTCTTCTACTGTAGGTACATCCTCATTTATCCAGGAATTTGTATAAGTAAATGACCTTTATTGTACCACAAAAAGGTTTTAAGTTTTGCAGACTATTCGAACTATTTTAAAAACTAAAAATAGTGTCTACTAATACCTAAAAAGAAGGAAGAGATGAACCTAGCAGATGTTGCTAAATAAAAGCAATCTGAGGCTCAAAGATTCAAAAACCCTTCATAGAAACTCATAGAAAAATGAGTTTTTCCCATATAGAAAAATGAGTCAGAAAAGCCAACCCCTCATTCCTCCTACAGACTGATCCCTGTTGGATTACATATTAGATTCTATTATGCATCAAGGTCAAGTGGGGAGGACTGCTGAACTTGTCTGGCTGATACATTCAAAGGAGAGGTCATCAGTAGTTTTTGATTTTTGATTTTGTTTGTTCATTTTGTTTTGTTTTCCAGTGAGACCTCATGCCATAATCTGTATCATACTGAGGGAAAAGCTGGAGGCAGGAGCAAAATTTCTGGATTCTAGCTTTAACAGTCACTTATCAGCCATAAGACCTTGTTAGTAACTATAGCTTCATTTTATCTTAGTTTCATTTATATGTTAATTCATATATTATTAGTGTTTCTTTATATGTATCTGCCATGATGCATGTGTGCTTGTCTGTGCATGCATGACATACATGTGTACGTCAGAAGATGGCTTTCCATACTTACTTCTTTGCTTCCACTGTTGGTCTCAGAGATCTATCTCAGGTTATCAGGCCTGTATAATAATCGCCTTTTCCCAGCAAGCCATGTCACTACCACCACCACCCCTCACAGTGTCTTTATCTTTTGTGAGGCTGATATCCTTAATCCCTTCAACGCAAAAGGACCATCCACTATCAACTTCATAAAAGTCTAGGGCCTCTGTGGTAGAAGAAATTATCCTCAATTCATTTTCCTATTGGATATTTCAAGACAGAAAATGAAGCCTTGATTATTGGCCCATGAAAAAACTCTGGAGTAGTGGAAAAAAAAAACCACTGCAGCAGGGCACCCATGGGAGCAGTGTTGAGGTTCAGTGAGGGAAGGGCTCAGAAGGCATGTAAAACAGACATCTCCATCCTCAGTAATATAGCAGCAGGAGCAAGGAAACACGGCTTATCAGGTAGAAAAATGAAACCAAAGAGATGACCCCACTTGGTACCAAGGGCTTTCTTCAGGCCACAGAGCAGAATTTCTCTCCCTCCTAGAAATGGGAACCCAAAATGCCATGTTAGGTTGTGTTCTACAAGAAGAGTCCATCAGGATCTGCTCTATCTTGATGATGGCATTGACAATGAATTTCACAAAGTCACAAGGTAAGTTAAAGAGTAAATCGTAAGGAATGTTTGGACAATAAGGAAAGCAGCCAGAGGTCAGATAGAATGGGCAAGACAGTCCCTTAGTGATCCCATTGTCCCACAGAAGCAGCCCAGAACCAGAACTTGGCTTATATGCAGGACACAGCTAAAGTCCAGGGGTAGGACCATGCCCCACTTGCCTTATGTTGACTTCTGTGAACAAATAGGAGCGAACAGGCGTGTCTGTGGAGAATGCACAAGCTGGTTGGCACTCGACAGTCTAACTTTGCATGCCAGCTGTCTGCGGGCTGTATCTGCACCTGGAGTCCCTGGAGCCATGAGAACTTGCAATTTTTCTCCTAGAAGGGAAAGGTCTGGCACTATGGAAAGGTGAACTTGTGCACAGTACCTTTCACTGAGGCAAGGGTCAAGAAGGGAGCCAGACCCATAGCCTCATTCTAAAGCACTTCAGGAAGGATCCAGGGTCATTTTCAAAGATACGGCTGGTTCCTCCTGGGGTACTGTGTCAATAATCTAGTATCCTGACATTGTCCTAGGAATATAGGTAAAGATTTGTAAGACAGATGAAGCCTCCTCACTGCAGTATGTTAATGAATTAAAACATAAGTTACAATGATCCTTTGAAAATACATTGACTAAAATGCAATTTATAGTGACTTTTTTGTTTTCTTTTCCGGCTACTTAAAAAAAAAAGTTCCAAGGTTATGTTCCATAAGAACATTTCATTACCTGGTTGAATTTAAGTGACTTAATTGATGTAGTTAAAGCATTAACTTTGCTGATAAGAACCAAAATGACTCAGGGCGAAGCCATTGTCACATTGTTCTTATTTAACATGGACTGCAAAGAGCTGTGCACAGGAATCTCTGCCTAGCGCACAGTTAGACACGGTCTATGTCCCAGGGGCATGCAATCCCAGCAAGGTTGTTATATGGTATTCATTGCGATTTGATGAACTTCATTTATCTAGACAGCCACTTATGTAGGATGCATTGGGACCTACTGAATCATCTTAATTCAGAGGCTTCTCCTGCACCGCGAGTCTGCAGCCACTATTAAACTGGGGAAGATTTGGTAGCCATGACACAATGAATGTATTATTCCGGAGAAATCCTCTGGTGTGATGAATCATGAGCCTTATGGACACGTGTTGGGCGATCCTTGCTCTCACCTTTCTTCCCTTTAGGCTTTAAGTATGATATCAATGCTGCACTCACTGTTACTCATCTTTTCCAATAAAGAAGTTATCAGTCACTGGTGATGCTGTTTCCCCAATAGTGCAATCATTCAATTCTAGGGGAAAAAATCACACAGCCTGAAATCCTGGTACAAGACGAGGGTTCCCCTAGGCACTGAGCTCTCTGAAGCTATGAGTTAATGAGGAGAGAGAATTCTTTCGGTGGCGGATACAGCCATTTTATGGCATTCTGTTCCTAATTGAGAGTAGGCACTCCCATAAACTATACAAGGAGAATTTATTTGGGTTATTTACAAGGCCAAGGGAGGAAACATGCAAATAGAAAGGCTTGAATATAGAATGAATCCAATGGCTGAACAATTGTAAATTCTATTTATGGGCCATAGGGATTTTTGAGTTTTCTTTCCTAAGATAGGTAATATGTAAGATTTGGAGAGAGGAAAAGAAGTTTAAGAATGCAACTCTCTAAATTCTTAGCCTCTTTCTAAGTTAATTCAATGTGTGCCAAGTCTATAGTCTCTCATGCTCCTGCTTAAATTTGAAAATGAAAAGCTAAACAATACGGATGAATTCTTAAATGTCATAGCAACTTTCAATCATCTTCTCAGACCTGAGAAACACTAAGGACATCGAATCCTAAGAGAGGCAGAATAAGGAGAACACAGACACAAACCACATGTATACAAGCATACAAATAATCTCAGTTACACACAAACACACACATACACATGTGCACACACATGCATATATTCACATATACACAAACATGAAAATGCACACATATGCACTCATATCCATACACACAAATACATGCTTGCACATATTTATAACACATACATACATACCTATATATACATATACACAAACACAAGTACACATATACATATATGCACACATGCACATATATACAAACATACAAACAAACACACATATGCACACATATCCATAAACACATATACAGACTTACACATATCCATACACAGAGACATGTACATTGGGATACTTTGAATATAATTGGCCCCAATAATCTCATAGGGAGTGGGACTTGTAGGAGGTATGGTTTTATTGGAATGGTTATAGTCTTGCTGGAGGAAGTGTGCCACAGTGGGAGTGGGCTTTAAGGTTTTCTATGCTGAGGGTACTGCCTAATGTGTCAGTCAATTTCCTTTTGCCTGCAAGATGCAGCCTTCTCAGCTCTAGCACCTTGTCTGCCTGCGTGGCACCATGCTCTCCATGGTCATGATGATCATGATAATGAACTGAACCTCTGAAACTGTAAGCGAGTCTCCCCAATTAAATGTTGTCTTTATAAGTGTTGCTGTGATCATGGCGTCTCTTCACAGAAATGCTGAGACACACATACATAACCATACATACTACCCCCACACCCATACACAAACACACATATATACATATGGACACACATAGACACAGAACATATTTGTCATGCATTTATAGTTTTGTATCTGAATTTATCCAAGCACAGATCAAAGGATTCATAAAAATTGTTTCTGAACTTACCTGCACATGTTTTCTCTTTCACTGTCAGTATTCTCTATGCAGCATAAAAGCTATTTATGAGGTATTAAGCATTATTTATAATCTAAAGACAGCTTGAATGCTATGGTATACTAAAAACAGTATATCACTGTCTTTTCTTTTTTCTTTTTTTAGACAGGGTTTCTTTGTGTTGTAGTCCTAGCTGTCCTGGAACAAGCTCTTGTAGACCAGGCTGACCTAGAACTCACAGAGATCTGCCTGCCTCTGCCTCCTGAGTGCTGGGATTAAAGGTGTGTGCCACACCAGCTGGCCTATACCATTGTCAACAATGGGTTCGAATTTTGGACTTTGATGCCTACAGGAGTCCAGGAGCCACTTCCTCATGGGAACCAAGAGATGACAATGCTTTCTATGCACATGAACTTGATATCACCCTTAAGAAACTGGTCTTTGAGCCGGGCGGTGGTGGC
>JAQHUG010000017.1:4891055-4974465 GCA_028555095.1 Dicrostonyx torquatus | reverse complement strand
TGTGTGTGTGTGTGTGTATGTGTGTGCATGTGTCTATGGTGTTGGTGATTGAAATGAAGACAGTACAACATAGACACACGAATATACAAAAAGATAAAAAAAAATAAGTAAAACACCCATCTCTAACACTACATTTGATTTTA
The DNA here is from genome assembly GCA_028555095.1 of Dicrostonyx torquatus. NCBI lineage: Eukaryota > Metazoa > Chordata > Mammalia > Rodentia > Cricetidae > Dicrostonyx > Dicrostonyx torquatus. Next base: position 4,974,322 of record JAQHUG010000017.1, on the reverse strand, counting down.
CAAACTCCAAGTGAATGCCAAACCCCAGGTCTCCTCTCCCAAGAATGATCAACAAAAAAGGCTTGATGCAGATTTGGTGGTGTCATAAGCAAAAATTTCAAGAGAAGAAGAGACTCTTCACACTGCACACTGTGGGTATGGGTTTTCTACATGGTGAATGTCGTATTTTTAACTCAGTGCAAGTTTATTAAATAGAAAAAAATCTAGCCTCACACAATATATCTTTCTTTATGCGCCTGCCAATATCTGTGCCTCACGACCTTGTTTATTGGAATAAATCTTTCTAAATGCAGAGAAAGCAGGGAGAGAGGGGGGTTGCAAGAGAAGGAGGAATAGGGGGGCCTTTTTCTTATTTACTTCATTATAAATACAATAAAAATTTATATTCAAATCAGGACTTAAAATAAAGTTGATTTTTTTTCTTTTAGAATTTTCTTCCCATCATCAAACTTTGAACTGACAGATAGTATGTTGACAACCACCATAGAAGTAGAAATCAGGAGGGCATGACAAGCAACACCCTGAAAAATCCTTGAGGGTCAATAAATGACTTTTGTTCCAGAAGTGTTAGTTTCCTCATTAGGAAAATGGAGACATCTTATGGCATCTCATACCTACTTTCTGCTAAATGTAGGCTGCATTGTAAAATTTATCATATGTATGTGTGTGTATTATATATGTATATATTACATATGTATGTGCATGTATATCCACATACATATAATTTTAAGCAATGAATCCACATAGGAGACAGGCTGTTTTCATATTTTTCATGGGAAGCAGCATACATGTGTCAAAACATGTAATGCTGTGTTGTTTACATGTACACTGCCTGCTGTATATCAGCTATGCTTCTTAAAAGCTCCAATAAAAGAAAGCAAGAATGATGCCTGAGCATATTATCTTCAGAGAATAAAATCAACAACATGTTGGCAAGGGAAAAAACAAACATACAAACAAAAAGACTGAAAGGCATTCCCCTGCATGTACTTTTGGGAACAGTGAAACCACTGCTGCTTGGACAAGAAAAAAAAAAAAAACGAACCCCTTAGTTTCCACTCTGCCTGCCACTGAATAATCTTTTACACAAGACATAGCTTTGAGACCAAGTGAATTGTGTTTAGGTCTAAGGGAATTTGTGAAGACCTCCTGACTTAATTTTTTGCATGATTATTCTTCATTGTTTGAAAGTAAGAAGCTGTGGAATCTTCACCATTCCATGCCTCCAGTCTGGAAGTGGGAATCCACTACTGACAGGCAAGAGGAAGTTCTGTTTACCTGCCAAAAAAGGCTTGGAATAGGCACAGGAAAGTCCAAACAAAGCATGGAAGAGAAAAACAATTAAGTCAGACAGACCACAACAAAAAAGTAAATTTCTCTGAATTGAACTGTATTTTGATAGACTATGTTCAATAAAACCAATTAACTGAGCATCCAGTAGCTATGGGAACAAGGAGAAAGGAAAAGCAGGAGGTGGAGAGCATGCAAAGGATCGAGGGGGATGGGGTAGTTTGCAGCTTTCTGGACAACACTGATCTTTTCTAGAATCCCCAGGTATCATACATGCCAAGTATGTAAACACAGGAAGAAAAATGGAGAATGAGACAAAAACTGTGGCCGTGTAAGAACAGGCCAAATGTGGAAGAGATCAAAGCAAATTCTCTCTTTACTTTGAATCATACAGAAAAATGGCCTTGATGATTTGTTTCTCTTTCTGCTGGAAACAAGAGTTTAAGCCAAATGAAAAGTTGATTCAGTTCTTTCTAATTATTTTATCTGCCTTGGTAATTTGGACAAAGGCATCTGAATCACACACCCCTTTGCAATATGTTCTCTTGTTAGGGAACTTTGCAAAATTCAGTGATGGTGAAGAAAAACAGTACATTTGTTGTTTTTCAGATATTGTAATGGAATGTTAGAACTTAAGTAGTTTATTTTAAAAAAAGACATTTACTTGGCTCATAATAGGCTTAACTGGGGACCTCATAAAAGATGACATCATAGCAGCTAGAGCATGTAAGAGACAGAGATGGGAGGAAGGAAGCCAAAGACTGAGGTGAGAGACTGGTCTCATTTTATTATGACAATTCACCTCCATTGAGTCTACAGCGGTTCCATATAAACTATTTAAGCCCTCTGAACATCAAGATGACTACAGTGATGGTCACCATATTCATAGTCCCCATCCTTTTCATTTTCATCACCATCTCCCAGTATGACCACATTGAGGACCAAGTTTCACCATGTGGGCTCTTGAGGGGTACACATACTCCCAACAGCCAAACAACAAGCGATACAAGCCAAACAGCAAGACAGTGGCATGGAAAAGGTGAGAGCTATTTATTTGCTCTGATGTTTTCAGTAAGGTTTTATTTTGGTGGACGTATAGGTAGTTTTTCCTTCCTCAACACTAAAATAGACTTCTTGATGAGTTATCTGTGTGTCATAACCAGGTCCCAACTCCTTTTTGCTTTTTTTCAAGCCACATCAACAGCAGGAAAGACAAAAGAATGGCCTGGGCAAAGCCAAAGCAATGGAGAAATGCCTTTAGTTATTATTACCAGAATAAATGAAGAAACTGCACGCCAGATGGGTGTACATTATCTATCCAACTAAAAAAGTGTCTTGTTAACAGAGATAAATGGTCTGAAATGGCAGAACATTTTATTGCAATTTTAAAAAATAATAGCAGCCATATTTCAGAGGATAATTTTGCCATTTTTTCAAGGTTTCTGCTAAAAAACCACATTTGATATTGATAGATATATTCTTAAAGTGCTCATTGGCACATACATAAATATGTGAAGCTGAAAAGAGATTTTGAAAAATCTCAACTCTAATAATCTTCTTGGAAGCTTGATGACACAACCCAAGTGGCCAGTGGTCAGGGTAGCGATGCATGTGTTTCCCTCACTCCTCCTGAAACAAAGCAGAGGCAGTATGATGCAGTGAGCCTGGCTGTGGCAATGACTTAGGACCTGTAAAATGTTGTGGAATCAGTTTGCAAGTATCCAGGAAGTAGACGATCATATCACTATCACATGGGATTGCTGTAAGAATTGGTGTGTTGATGTTTTTCTGAAGACCAGAGAAACAGCCTCCGACACCATCTACCTCCTTTATGAGACATGTCTCTCATTAGTCCAGACTTACCTGTACAATTAGGTGAGGCTGACTGGCCAGTTAGCCCAGGGATCACTCACCTATGTCTCCTTAGCACAGGGGTTACAAGTGTGTGCTCCTACGCCCATCATTTCTGTGTAGGTTCTGGGGATCAAACTCGGGTCCCTGTACTTGCAGGGCGTGCATTTTACAGACTAAGTCATCTCCCCAGCCCTGCTATGAACATTTATAAAAGACTCTATGTATTCTTTCTGGTGCCAGCAAGTTGCCACTGAAGTATTCACTGCTCATTAAGCATTATTTGTCCTTAGTATCAAGAGGGTTTTCTATTATACAAAAAAGCTTCTCCTATTCCACAATTTTGCCATCTTCCAATGTTATGGGTATATCACTCCACTTGGAACAGAGATCCAAACGAGGCTGCTGGTATAAATATATAATAAATAACTATCCCCTTATGTAGACCTTGACCTAGTTAAATCTATGTTAGAGCTAAGCTTAAGATCCATTATGAATATCGCCTTCATTTGCATCCAGCCATATTTGTAGGCAAAAGGGGTTGTTTAATAGAAGAAAAATACAATTAATTTCTGAGATGTTTTATTTTATTTGGAAAGCCTCGTTTCTCTGGGAACATAACAATGACTTACTGATTTATAAAGTGCTATACTTTGGAGGGAATCAAAATGCTTTCTTTACAGTTGTGATGCCTTGCATTTCTAATCTCAGTAGTACCTTGCTGCAACTTACAAAATGCCCACAGAGAAGGTTTGAGCCTTTCTCTGTTTCTGTCACCTCAGGTGCCCTGAAGTAGGCTTTAATTTTCCATTTATCAAGTGTCTGGTTGGTTTGTTTAATTACAAAGCACACTGAAGATTACATGGGACTTATTACCTTGACTATACCAAAAGAAATGTCCATGCTATATGTAACATCCCAAGCTTTTTTAAAAAAAAGATGAAGAGCCTCTTTTGAAAACTATAGCCCAGTTATATGGAGTTTGGATGTTCCCATCATTCATAGGGGCACAGATTAAAGAATGAAATGATGGATTTTCCAGGGAAAACAGAACTTGGAAAGATAAGAAGGGTCCATGTGTGGATCCCACGGTATCAAATCACAGTCCACAATTTGCTCTTTGCAGCTCAAGTTGGAGTGGTTTACTAAACTGAGGAAATTTACCATATGAAAAAAACACAACATTTCAGCCCAACGTGGTGGCTAAGAGGAATGACAACACTATCAACACCATCTCCTTTACTTGGTAAGGGAGAACCCTGGCCCTGAAGGAGCCTGTTCTTTGCATGTTGGGGCTAAGTGGGTCTTTGATGCGACTCTACTACTGTAGTGTTCTGCAAGGGGAAAATAATCTTCCTGAGACCAGCCCCTTCCTTATGCTGCCCAAGCACTCATTAATGGAGCTGCCATGTTTTCATACACCCTCTCTGCTTCCTGCTTTCTGGACCAATCCCTGCTCGTTTCATGCTAGCTAACATTTAGAGTGGGTTATACAGTCTCCCTCTTGTGGTCAAAGTAAAAAAAAAGTAATTCTTTGTCACATGCCTTTCTAGAAACAGTAGGGGAGCTGAAAAGAAGAAAGTTGACATGATTTAAGTGTTTATCCCAATTATTCACAAGGCATGACCCTTCCTCCTCTTTATATGTGGTTGTTCAACTTTGCCATGGTTGTGGGCCTTGGTAAACAACCCCTCTAGCCGAGAGCTCGCTAAGGGTTCCTTTGCTGACACATTCAGACTCAGTCACACTGGTATTATTTACTGAGCTCAATTTCCTCTGAAACAAAGTGGGAAATGGTAATCTGATGAAACCCCCATCATGGCATAAATGGCTAATAGTGTTACCTCTGCAAAATATTTCATTTTGACAGTTGGATTTCATAATTTATTCAGTTCCCTGAGTCTTAATGTCCTCATCAATGAAATGTTTGTGATAAATGAGATCAGAGTGCTAATACAGGCAGGAGAGGCATAGCATCCAGGCAGTGGGCTTATACCTATCCCATCTTCCTTCCTCAAGGACTGTGGCTCTGCTTCAGAATTCTTCTCAGTAGAAAAACAAAAGGACAACTGACTTTCCTTCCTGGCCTTAAAAGATTCCATGTGACCGTGGAAATGCTCTTAACACACACCATTGAAGTGAATTCACCAAGTATCCATTTCACAAGTAAGAAAATTTAGACACAGAGACATTTACGGTTTACTTGAACCATTCAGTCACTTTGAACCCCATTTTGCCTCTACCATTGAGATCTAGGAAGGTGGAAGTAACTAGAAAACTGTGTGGAGCCTCCCTTTGTCCAACCTGCACACAGTGATCTTTACTTGGAAAGAGGGAATAATAGGACAAGAGACTTGACATCCTCTGTTCAAATAGCCTAGAAACCTTCTCATACCCCTCTTCCCCTGCCTTCCCGCTCCCTTCCTCTTCCTTCCTTCCACTTCCTGCCTCTCCCTTCACTGGGCCTTCCCAGTCTTGTCTACTGCTGGTCTAAATCTCCATTGCTTCTTCCATTTCTCCCTTGTCCTTTCCCTACCTTTCTTTTCTCTACCTCTCTCCTCCCCTGCCTTTCTTCCTTCTTGTCTATTCCTCCCTTTCTCTGTCCAGTGCCCCTGGTCTCCTCTAGTTTTCACATCACATCAGTACCAGATGTGTGTACAACTTACTATGGGAAGGACCCATTATCACTTTTCTGCAGAGATGTAACCTGGTGGATAATATTTCCAAAAGGCTTTAACTTGCCAGTGAGGAATAACAAAACCAGAGTGAAACTGGTTCAAAAACCCACTTCGGATCCCAAGCAGAGATGCAAATTTGGGGTGTAAGTATGCCATTTAGTCAGCCATGTAAATTAGCAAATGCTCACTTCTTGCCTGGGGCCCTGAAAGAAACCAGAAGGGGAGCCACAAGGAATTTCAATCTGTTCTTTTTCTCCTTTAGTTGACTTTTGGCCATGTCTTAGTTTATATTTGCTTCTGCAGACGCCTGTGGCTGATGGTGACTGCTCGTTTTCTTTTTCTTTTTCTATTTTTTTTTTCTGGGCGTTAGAAGCAGAGGTGAAGTAAAACAAAGGCCTCAGATTGAAGCTTTGTAACGGTAAACCTTAGGAGTGACCTTGGAATAGAAACTGTACACACATACAGACAAGAGTGGGGGAGAGAAGGGAGAGATGGGGAGAGACAGAGATTCTGGGACATAGAGTTGATTAGGTTGGAAACACACTTGTTTTATCCTGCTCTCTCTCTCTTTCTGTGTGTGCGTATGTGTGTGTGTGTGTGTGTGCGTGTGTGTGTGTATTAAAGATCACCATTTACTATTATTACTTAAGAGTTTAGGGGTTAGGAGAATCGTATTCAATTCCAACTGTTCAAATACATGCTCTTCATAAAAGCTCCGACAAGGACTATAAACCTCATATGTCTTTTTTAGCTCTAATTAAAATACAACTATTAGGTCCCATTTATTTATACCTTCTTGGTGAAGATTCCATTTCCCAATTATTGGAACAGTGAGTCAAATAAAAGTAAATGTTGCTGAAAATAAAAATGGAAAGTGTCTCACAGTATCTGAAGAATGCTGAGGATTTATTGAACCTAAGGAGTTGGAAACACATCTCCACCCATGTCTTCAACTACAAAGATGGTGGTAGGGGTTGAGGGTAAGCGCAAGAGTTTGAAGGAGCTTGGTACAGAGGCAAGGAGGAGAGGAAATTTGTTGAAGTAGAGAGAGAGAGTTCTTCTCTGGGATTTCCTCTGCAGTTCTTTCTGTCAGGCAGGCATCTTGCACATCTACCCAGATTGAGCACACCACTATTACAGAAGCAACACTTTCTTCTAAGATAGATTACAGAGATAATAGGTGAAAACAGCTGTAAGAAGCATCTACTTTTTTGTTTTTGTTGTTTCATTTCAGAGCAAGGGTCCTTGCAAGTGGGAAAATACAGGTTCTAGAACTCTCATGGGATTGCATCTTAGGAGTGAGTCCAAATTTTGTGAATCTGTAGCTTACCCTAAGCACAGTGATTCCAACCAATAATATCACAGTGGCTTCCTCCTCTAAAACATGGTGGTTATAGGTCATAGAAGGATGTGGAGAAGCATAAGCTATACTTCCCCCTCAAGACATCTTCCATTCGTTACCTTATTCTGGCATTAAGAACTGGGAAGGCTTACAGACAGATTCTAGCACTCAAGCTATCCTGAACTGCTTACTTCTGGAAGGGATGGGACAGTTACTTCTCAGGCATTATGGCCCAAAGAAATGGTTTGAAATGGGAACTCTGTCGCATGACTTGGGGTCACCAAGAAGACTAGGAGAATCAATAGTAATTGTTGGAATGCGATCTAGGGTCTACACAGATTAAGGATTGAAGGTTGGCCAGAGAAAGAAATGTTATCTGGGACAGTATTTATTAAGTATCAATGACAAGTCATGTGACTTAAATCTAACATGTCTTACTATAACCTGGTGTAGTAAAAAGGAGCAGGCTGTGTCCTGCTGCCTGGCTCCTGGTGCCCGGCTAGCTTAATCCCCAAAATAATTACACAGAAACTGTATTCATTTAAACACTGCCTGGCCCATTACATCTAGCCTTTTCTTGGCCAACTCTCACATCTTGATCTACCCCACTTCTATTAATCAGTGTTTACCACAAGGTTGTGGCTTACCGGGAAAGATTCAGCATGCCTAACTCTGGCAGGAGAATCGTGGCATCTGCCACACTGCCTTCTTCCCAGCATTCCGTCCTGTCTACTCTGCCTACCTGATTTCTGCCATATCAAAAGGCCAAGGCAATTTTATTTATTCAACCAACGAAAGCAATACAAATGCAGAAGGACCTCCTACACCATCCTGGAATAAACATATCTGCTCTCAGTTTCAGTGAATAAGCAAACATCAAAAATCTCACCATTCTTAGCTACAGATTTGGGAGGTGAATCTAGATGTCTGTGGTCACCAAACTCATGAACCACAGAAGGTATCCTTTTAGATAATGCATTGTCTTCTCTTCAAAGACTTATTTGTGGAGAGTGGTCTCTATGTTTTAAGAGAGTGTCCTTATAGCTCTAACAGACCTCCAACTACCTGCATAGCAGATGATCTTGATCTTGAATTTCTGATCCTCTTGCTTCTATTCCTGGAATGCTGGCATTATAGGCATGCACCATCATGCTCTGATTATGTGCTGCTGTGGCTGGAATTCAGAGTTTCATACTTACTAAGTGAACATCCCACCAACTGATCCACATCTCCACCCCTCAACGTCCATTTTGAAATAAATAGAAAACTGTTCTGGGATGAAGAGTGACAAAATTGGCTTTCAATCTGTTCTAGCCATGATACAAATAGCAAGTGAATAATGGCACACTGTGGTCCTATATAACTTAGCTAGTTATAAATGCATATTTACCATCAAAAGAAATCTTGGGTTTTATGTTTGCGGTACATTCTGATATATCCCAAAGTTTGCTAGAGGATGGTCAGCACTGTATTTATGAATGGTCACTATGAAAACCAGTATCAGGTATCATATCTGAATGTAGATAGTTTTCAGGTATATGAACTTGGGCAGGCAATTTTGCCTATAATAATAGTAATAATCCCATAAAGATAAAATGAGGACTAAGTTAATATTATCCAGAAATCAGTGACTTAGAAAACTGCCCAATAGTATTAACTCTTATTCTGTTATATGCTTTGCACAATATGAAACAAAACTTGAACAACTTTCTAATAACTGACCCAAAAAGTACCAAAAATGTTGGCTATTTATGGTGTTATATACACACTATGCCTACTAAGTGGAGGAAGATACGGTTAAATGTTAAACAAAAAATGAAATATTTAAATACATGTGAATAAAGAGAACTGATTTTTACATTGAGACTATAACTCTAGCCATTTCTTTCTGTAATTTAATATAAAATAATATAACATATGTATTTTTGGTTCTCTTATTTTAGATGATTCCTCTATGAGACTGTGAACCCTTTTAAGGCAGAGACTATATCTATTAATTTGCCACTGTGCCTTCTTGGCCTGGAGCCATGTCTTCTGTAGAGAAGTCACTCAAATTACTGCTTACTGACTGATGAAACAAATGAACGGACCAGAATTATCAGTTTATTTGTATTCAAATGTCAGAGTCTTTTTTCAGTTTTGAGGAAGCAGTTTCATGGACTATCGGCTGCTGGTGAATTAAAAATGTTTCTCCCCCATGGTTTAGCTCGTTTTTAAAAGTCAGTTTGGGCAGCCACACAATCTACACTCATTGAGAGTTCACTCTGTACCTCTCCAAGTCCAAAAGCAAAAGGCCACCTGGAGAGATTTCGCCTTCATTCTGTGCACATATCATGACAGAAACCAAAGCGTTTTGGTGAGGAAGAATCCTAGCACAATTTTGAAGTCTGCCAGACCAGGTAAGAGTGGATAGCCCTGACACCCATTTCAGTCTCCATTTAGAGGAACGAGAGAAGTTAACTGAGATCACAACCCTGGAAACTTCTAACTGCTGGGCTGTTCAACTCGTGTTTTGTTTTTTGCTTTTCTCTGTTGATCTGGGCAACCAGACAGAGAGCTAGCAATAGAAGGATTGAAGTCCAAGAGGAAAAGACCAGGATGAGTATTCTGACGCACTGTTTCCTGCTGATCTTTCCAACATCTCTTCATGCCCACTGGACCTTGTACCTGTACTGCTTCTTTTCCACTTCCCACAAAGACTGACTTCCCCTGAGTCCCAAAAGCTCTTGACTCAGAGCAGAGTTTTCCTAGAGAGGAAGATGGTAGGATGAGCAAGTCTGGAGATGGATCAGTCAGGTGTGTTGCCTAGCAGAATACATCCTGCTTATCCAAGACTATCCGGAGCAATGTAGAGGAGGAGAAAGCCAAAAGACCCAGTACTGTTCAATAGCTTGCAAACCTCTTGAGAAAATTATTAAAAACAAGTGAAATAGAAAACCTTACTCATTATCTTTCCGAGGTGCCCCAGCTTCTGTATCTAACAGGCAGTGATTATAGTAAAGGAAATGAGTGGAAGCCTTGGACACTGACATCCCCATCTGAGCTCTGTCATTTCCCGAGCATGTACTTCTGTGCTGCTAGGACCATGTGTAAGCTACTGTTTGGAATTTGGTGTCTGAGATCTTTGGGCAAATCAGAAAGCAAGATACAATGCCCATGTGCATTCGGAAGGAGGCACGTGGATGTTCGTGTTTCAGTCATTCTCTTCAAATCCCTCTACCGTTTCCACTTAAATGGTCTAAATCTTTAGTGAGATTTGGCTAATAGTAATCCTTAGCATTATATTAAAATTAGCCCAAACAAATGACAGAAAAGCAAAATGCAAAAGGCAAAAAAATAAAGAGGTAAAAAGACACAAATCTTGAGTTGACTAAAATTATGCAATATATTAATTATATTGCCTGAAGAGAATAATTTAATCTTTATAAACTAAAGCTTTTAAATATAGGTATGTTTTGTGTGGTTATAAGAATTATATGATATAAGGTTTGTGATATTTAACAAGGTTCTTCATGTACAAATTATTGTTCAATACCAATTTTAATATTTTCCTCTTCTAAATTTGACATGAGAACATTAGTGCTAGCCATTTTCTGCATCCCTTACTCCTGCCTAAGATAGTTCTTAAGGTTCTTTAATTCTACTGCTTCACTCAACACTAGTGTTTCTCACTCTTGTTAATCATGAGCCTGTTTGATTTGTGAAGAATCGATCATTTCTGTCTTTGGGTTCCAGAAACAACTCTCAAAACTCTCAATTCCTAAAATAGTAGAAATAGTAGTTTTCCTTCTATATACACACACACACACACACACACACACACACACACAAACAAACAAACAAAAAAAAAACAAAACTTCATCATTGATCATTACTGACTTTGGCTAAACCCATTCTTCCCAGACCTCTTGAGGATATGATCACTATAATTTGTTCCTAAATTTCATCTGACTTGTGATTCCAATTTAGCTAGAATTATGAAATGTCCCTTCAAATTAAGTAAACCACGGAAGCCCTTGCACTATCTACAGGATGACAATATATTCCATTAGGGCCTCCATTACAGATTTAAGTGAAGTCAAGCTCATTTGTAATGGGTCCTGGCTTGGCATTTCTGCCCTTGATCACTATTAAAAAAAAAAAAGTCTATTGATGTAAAGGAAGCACCAGCAATCAATAGACAATGTTTACTTGCAAAAAGCTCCTGTCACTTGCAGATGGCTACTTACTGAGATGTTGGCAGTAGCTTGCCATGAATCAAAACATTAAAAAGAGGACCTAGTAAGACAGATCGGTTGGTAAAGGCACCTGTCATCAAGTCCAATGACTTGAGTTCGATCCTGGGACCCACATAGTGGAAGGAGAGAACTGACTACTGAAGTTGTCTTCTGACCGCCACATGTGCGCCACGGCAGATGCACGCTTACACAGACAGATTTTTAAAAATGCTTTCCCTAGAACCTTTTTTTTTTTTTTTTGGTTTTTAGAGACAGGGTTTCTCTGTGGCTTTGGAGCCTGTCCTGGAACTAGCTCTTGTAGAACCTTTTAAAGAAAGAAAATTAAGGAAATGCATTACCATGTATGAATTTGAAAGTGGGAAGTTTGAAATACGGTATAAGGAGAATGAGACTCAGTGTTCCTCAAATGGAGTGGTTGAGGGGAAGAACCAAACACTGGACAATCTGCCCTGTGTCTTCAGAGAAGACATGTCTATGTCAAGTGCCCAGAGAGTTTAAGGAAGTGGACGATATCATGTGAGTGTGAGATAGGATAAAGTATTCCATAAAACCACCTTAGGGCAACCTAGAGCATTTTTTGATACCACCTTTTATAGGACACAACCCTTCCTATAAATCTTTAAAGGTTAACTAATATTACCTGGAACACAGAGACAACAGTACAGGAGGAAATGGGATAGGGAATACACATCTACTCTGCTTCTGAATCCAGAGGTCACACCGGCTACTAGACTAAAGAGCAGATACATAAGTGAGAAGAATACTATCTTGAAGAAATGTCTGGGGAAAAAATGGTTTCCTGTTGAATTTTGAATTCAGTTTTCTTCTATAAATAATGATTATTTTTTTCTGTGTGATATTAGATATTGAACCTTTACTGAACCATATCAACAACCTCCATTTTCCATCATTGTTTTCTTAATATTGTTTCTTTTAGGACACTAGGCCATTATATATTCAGTTATTTATCTTCCAACTATTAGTGTTTTATTCCCATTCTCGAGTTGAAATTAATGGTATGGAGAGGTGGGTTAGCGGGTAGAACACTGATTGCTTTTACAGAGGACCAGGATTCAGTTTTAGCTCACTTATGATAACTCACATCTACTTCCACTCCAGGTCCAGGGGACACTATGTCCACTTCTAGGCTTCATGAACCCGCAGACATTCATGTGGTGTACATATATAAGTACAAACCAAATGCTCACACACACATAAAAAATGCCCCTTAAAAAGAGTTGAAATTGAGCCACATTCAAAATGTCATTCGTTTAGCAATTTATTGAATACTGTCATCCAACCAGTTCTTCTATTCACTGAGGCATCTATATAACATCTCATGAATAAACATATGTAGCAGCAAGCTTAAGGATTCTGTCCAGATAATCAGAATAACAACACAAAGTTTAAAATGAGAAATACTCTGCATTACCAGGCTTTTCTACTAAAAACTTAAGCCATCCACTTAATAGCCTTGCTGAAATACAGAGGCTGACATTGAATTCACTATGTAGCCAGGGTAGGTCTTAGAATTATGTTTCCTCTATGCCTGTTTAGTTAGCATGTCAGTCCTGCACTACCAAGCCCAGCAGGAATGTCTATCACAGAGTCTGTTAGTGTCCCATCGGAGGAAATCTGGTCTAATGGGTATGCCTATGAGATCTAGTTAGACTCTTCTTGTCTCCTAGTGTCTGCCCTGCCACTCTCTAACTGTGTAAAGTTGGAGGACTGTGCTTAACTCCTTGAAGCCCATGTATATCTCACCAATTCAATGGATTTAAAAATTATTACATAAATAATTTCGTGAAAAGAAGAAGATAACTGATCCAAGGAAAGTGCTTTCCCTAGAACAATGTTTATGCAAGGTAGTATTGGTATTGCTTTCATCTGGAAAGTTCTGTTTTAAATGAATATAATCTAGCAAAAGTAATTCAATTATTCAGTGCCAATGTGATTTATAAGAAGAGAATGGAATAAGAATAGACCAAAGACTACTAACCAGGGCAAGGAAAGGGAGGGACCCCATCACTATAACCTTATGCAGACTGAGCATAGAAAGCGTGACTACTCATGAGCAGACAAGCTCGGGAAAATGACCAGAGCAATATAATAGACATCAAGAAGATGAATTCTCACTTGTCTACTTAAACACATTTTTCTGCTATTTATTGAAAATATCAAACAGTACAACTCTTGTTAAATTTGGTGACTTAACCTTTGTAGGCAAAATCTATTGGGCAGCAGACACAAAACTCTACACTGGAAGAGCTCACCACCCCAAGAGTTTTACTGACCTGTATCTGGTTTGCTTCTCTCATTTAATATTCTCTGTTAGCTATTAGGCAAGGAGCTTTGAAACCCTTTGTTGTTTGTTTTGTTTTCTTTATCACTTCATCAAGGATGGTTTCCTAAGTTCCAAACCAATGTATTAGTCAGGGGAAAAGGGTGGCAACAGTGGCTAGAAAAGAGATGAGAAGTCTCTGGACAGTTCTGTAGGTTAAGCTGGCCCACATCTTCGGAATATATATAAAGCAGATGAGTAGAACTTTGCCCATTTTCTTCTGATCTAGGACAACTGAGAGCCCAGTGCTAGAAATAATGATAGATTCCTCCAACACTGATTATATTTACTGATATGTAATCACCAGCAATGAATCCTTATGCAGCCCCAGCTCCTTAAAGACAAAACATCACACCACCTTCTGGGCTATTAGGTTCCCTAAGGGGCTGCCCTTTTGTTTCTAAACAGTGTGTATATGGACCTTCACCCAGGCAACCTTGTTTTATAAGAATTCTCTATCTCATTTTTCTGTAGGAAGTCCCTTCATTGCAATACAGCAGAAAGTGGATCTACCAATGATAGGTTTAGATCAACCTTACTTCACTGCCAGACAGTTCTCAGAAGATTCACTTGGCACACTCTTGGAATTTTTGACTATTCCAACTCTCAGCCCAAGACAGTTCCCTGTGGCTAATTCTTTGTCACCCTCCTCTGGGGTCCATTGTTCTGCTCTTCTTTCCTTCCCATCTTTTGCTCAGCTTTTGCCTGGGCATCTTTTTATGAACTCTGCTCTCCCGGGTATTCTCTCCCCTTATAATTGACGCGGAATTTCTTTCAGAACTAGTTTTCAGCTTTTGTAAAAACACTTAAGAGGAAGCAAGGTAAGTTTCAGAAGTAAGTCTTGACATTCAATGCATCCTGAAATATTCACCCCCAACGGAGGAGTTCTTACTCCCATGCTGTTTGTCTTTCTCAGCAGACAGCTAGGGTGGAGAAAGGAAGGACACAATAGGTTTGCTCATGTTCACTTATGAGACTGATATTTTCCTGGGAGGAGCCTGTTTGTTTACAGAAGGAGCCCTTGGGGCTCTCACTGTTAGTGGTTGCCTTGACAGAGTCACAGCAGCAGCAGCAGGGATTCACCTCCACCCTTCCTCCACCCCCACCCCCCATTCACTCTATTTGCTCCAGATTCCTTACCAGGCAACAACAGAAAATCAAAACATTATTTAGACGTCTATGTCAGTGCTCAAGTTCATTTATAGCAGCCAAGCTTGTGTTTACTGAATTAAGTTGGCTATTCATCTCCACTTCTAAGCACCCCACTCTGTCAAAGCCTCAGATAGATGAGTCTTCTCCACATTTGATCACCCTGTATGTTAACTGTGTAGGTGACTCCAAAGTACCATAGAAGATAGGCCCATTTCTGCTTTTTCCCCAGTAGTCAACGACCCCCATGACTGCTATAAAAGCAAGTTTGGTGTAAAAAAAAAAAAAAAAAAAACAATAGATTAGAGTAAACACATGTTCTGCTGGTAATGGGTGGGGCAGATACTCTTCACTGTGCCAAGGATAAAATTATCCCATTGACTGATTACTTAACTGAAAAGTAGAGTCATATTCCCCTCTTGGGTCTGCCTTTCTTGATTTTGCCTCTTGTTTCTAAATCTCTCTCTGGTTAACGGCATGGCCCTAATTAACAAGAGTAAGCTATGTTTCCATGCCTCCATTTTGGTAGAAATTGACTGTTTCAGGCTGTAAACTAAAAGTTTATGGTGCCACACCTGAGTCTTTTTGTATTAGATGCCTGTTGTATTGGCAGTAACTTGAATTTGCCTGAAGAGAGCTCAAATGGGACTTACATTAAAAGATATTTGAATTAGATGCATTGGACTCTGGGATCTTCCGAGAAAGAAAATTTATCCAGAGGCATTTGACTTCTAACGCTTCTTAGTAGCTTGAGGGAATATGTAAGCAGAGATGTTTTTAAACAAATCACCATGTTAGTAGGTCAGAGTCCCAGGAAACTTTGTCTTTCCCTTTCATGTGATACCCAGCCCACTCTTTCCCATTGCAGGAAGATAGGAGGAAGTTGGAAGGTTGCTATAATAACTCCATGTCAGTAAAGTATAATGACTAAACAATTTAAAGACAATCACAGGGTCCCAAGCGGCTAGGCCTCTTAGTTTTAAATGGCCGTGGGCTCATTTACACATTTGTTCACGGAGGGCCAAGAGTCTATATGATGGATCATGCAAGTCAGAGCTAAGTAATGGTTCACCACAGCCTGGTTAATAGTTAGACAAGCTGTTCATGTTTGATTAGGGTTTTCTTCTCCATTGCTATAATTGTATGATAATTAACTCAGCAGACTTAGATCTCATTTGGGGGAAATACATACATCTTGAAGTTTCAGGAGTAACAGATTCTACAAGACAAGAAACAGTCTGAAATTGAACTGTGGGTCTCCTGCTCAGCCATAAAGATTGGACTGGAAAATGTGTGCCTTGTGCGTTTTTGTCTCTAAACCTTGTGCGTTTTTGTCTCTAAAGGAACTGGTGAGTTTCTTTAGCACTAACTTCCTCAAAAGGCTCTATACACAAAAGTGTTCTACCCAGACATCTGTTGATAGATGAGAATTGCCAAGTGGCTAACAGCGTGAGCATCTAATGTAATCTGACTTTGAAGCTCAACTTGAGATGGAACACATGAGGCTTCCCTAGCAGCAAAAACATCCATTAATAGAAGCAACACCCCACGATCCAGTGTTTTACATAATGGAAGGAAATTCTTTTAAAGCAGATGGCAAAGTATCAGAGTGGGCATCCAAATTAAGTCATTTATAAATTGGCCATACTGATAATCACAGAGATCTTCTCCCTCCTCGGACCTCCCATAAACTCAGCTCTATGGCGTATCACTGCTACTAATTATTGATAGCCTCGTGATTATGCTAATTTCTGGAATTACTTATATATTTAAAGAGACATGAGAAGCTTTGGAACAATGACCCATATTTGTTCCCTCCAAATCTAGTTAGCTCAATGCTAGCCTCTGCGACCTAATCTCTATGAAGTGCCATTCTGTGGGCCCCCAAATAGTATCACTTTATACACTTACAAAGCTACTATTAGCCATCAGTCTTGATAAATGGTTCCTAATTTGAGATTCTAGAATTTTTTAAATGTATCACAAAGCAAGACTCATATGTTCAATTTGGGTCACAGAGAGGAGCTAGCTACCATTAAAGTGTGGCAGAACTCTGTAGCTGTTTGTATCCCAAGACTGACAACATTAATTCATTTTCTCTTTAAATCTTGGATTTATTCTTCTACCATTTTTTAGCAATTCAACCACATGAGGACTTGAAAAGGTAAAAATCCTTCCATAGGGTGTCAACATAGGGGTCTTAGAATAGAGTATGGGAAGGTGGTGAAAATCAGTCTACAATTTTGTCCTTCCTTCCTTCTTTTCTCTCTCTCTCGCTCTCCTTTTTTTTAGAAAGGGTATGCCTTTGTAGTTCTTGTTGTCCTGGCACTCACTAAGTAGATGAGACTGGCCTCAAACTGACAGAGACCCAGCTGCCTCTGCCCTTGCCTCTACCTCCCAAGTGCTGGGTTTAAAAGGCCACACCACCATGTTCAGCCTTGTCCAAGTTTTCTGAAAGACTCTGTGGTTTTACTTGACAAGTCAGAAGTTGCTTATTATCACCTTTAACTCTTGTCCACGACTGTCTCTTCTTCCCAGGGTCTTTGGATCTCCCAGTTACTAAAGGAACTAAAAACTAAACATCAAAAGAGGGTGCTGTTCTTGTTGAATGTAAGGGAATTCTGGAGACCTAATGTCCCTTTCTTAATCTTTTTTTCCCTTATTAGTTCTTTGAGAGTTTTATAAATGTGTTTTGATCACGTTCACCTCCTCAACTCTCCCCAGATCTCCTCACCCAGACTTAACCAATTCTCTGTTCGTTTTTTTTTTTTTTTGTAAATCCCATGAAGAATAATTTGGGCTATTCTTTGGATGTGTATTCTTCCACGGAAGCATGGTCAATTTTCAGGGGTCTATACTCTTAGAGAAAATTGACTTGCCCTTTCTTAACTGCAAATAATTACCAATGACTCCATGATAAGGGATGAGATTGTATACTTAAGTCCCATCTCCATGGTGTGACTTGATTTTGCACAGGTTTGGGACATATTGTTGTAACTGTTGTGAATTCAAAGATGCATTAACGTCCTATTTGATGATACAATATGAATTTGTAGCATTATCTTGGGACTTTTCTCTGACTCCTACCCATTTCCATGGTGAGTCGGGAAGTTTGCCTTCTTTCTGATGTGGACTTTGGGAAAACCCCAAGTTCTACTTCTTAGAATAACTGAAGTCAGCAGATACTCTCAACAGATGATTAAAAGCACCAAAAACCAAGCTGACCAGATAGGTGGGAGGCAGACTGATCAAGGTCTCAGTTTGTCTCTGCCTCTGCCACACATACCTAAGAAATAGGGTTATAGACATGAAAACCATTGTCCTAGTTATGATTTCTACTGCTGTGATGAAGCACCAGGACCAAAATCAAGTCGGGGGAGGAAAGGATTTAATAGGCTATCACTTCCATCATAGTCTGCCATTGAAGGAAGTCGGGACAGGAACTCAAGCAGGGCAGAAACCAGAGGCAGGAGCTGATGGCAGAGTCTACAGAGGAGTGCTGCTTGCTGGCTTTCTTCTCCAGGCTTGCTTAGCCTGTTTTCTTATAGAACCTGGTGTGACTGTGCCCACGCTGAGCTGGACCCTCTTCTGTCAATCACTAATGGAAAAAAAAATGCCTTATAGCCTGATTTTCTGGAGGTGTTTCTCAATTGACGTTCCCTCCTTTCAGATACCTCTAGCTTTGTTGAGTTGACATAAAACTACCCAGCAAAACCACCATATCTGGGTTTTTAAGAGTGTATGTGCTGAAGATCCAAACTTAGGTCTACCTAGCTCTAGACCATCATTTTAAGACAATTATTTTCCACATCCTTGTAAAAGCAGTGAAGAGTCTTGATATTCCATATTTCCTGTCCCCAACACAATTATTTCACCCAGAGTTCCTGATTCAGCAGTCACCACATTGCTTCTCTTGCGGGCTGACTGCCTGTTACATTGTCCAAGATTTACTTCTAGCTCTCTAACACTCACAGGTGGGACTACGTCTTTATTATAGCTACCAACAGATAGCACCATCATGTCCAAAGCCAGCATTTATGGCTCAACATATTCAGACACACAGGCCTTTCCACTCAACCAGTGGAGAATTTTAGCCTGAAAAGCAAAGAACTGGAAAGAGGTCTTCTTCTTGTGACCTTCTTGAGTAATGCGACTTCCCCAACTTGGACTATAATTGATTCTTCATCTGTTTGGGAAAGATAATAAATGATTCTCTGGAGTACTTATCATCATCTACACGCAAAGAGAAGGGTGGTTTCAGGTGGTCACAGAAATATACAGTTGCTAAAGCATACTTTAAATAAGCATGAACTTTCTTGAAACATATTGGGCTTATAGACATTAAAGTCTTGTAGTATCCCAATGAGTGCTCCACTGAGTTAAAGGACAGAGAGTGGTAAGGCTGTAAATAGTCAACATCAGGTCCTCTACATACGGGGCTTATCTTTCCATATTCTTAAACACCAGGAGACTTTTGATGTCAGGAATTATGCAGTTTTAAAAACAGTTTACCCTTTAGTTAGATCTCAATGAGACCTTTGGTTTACTAATAAATAAACACAGGGAAGAAGTCTGCTATGGAGAATTCTGCTTTCTAGGGAAACCTTATTTAAATCTAGATTAAAGAAAATGCAGGCAAATTCAAGTAAAGTATCATTTCCTAAATGTGTAGAACTGTTTAGGTATGAAGAACACAGGCCTGAGAACACTTGTGTACCAGTCTTGTCCCTAAAATAACCAGGGATAATATGTTCAGCAAATTATTAGTTTGATTCTGTTTCCATATCTAATAAATGGAGATAACTCTATTTCTCTCATAAGGTAATTGATGATAAAAAAAAACAATATTTTTGAAGACTTCAGCAAGATGCTGACTCAGTACTCATACGATGCAAGTCCCAGGGGTTATCATGCATGTATCATGATAATAACAGACGTAGATCACAGCTGAAGAAATTCTGGGTTAGATGTGTAAAAGTCTGATCATTTCACTATCCATGTCATTTCTCTACAGGTTTCTAAGATCCAGGACTTACATTAAAATTTGCACTTAAATATCTGACCTCTGTACATATTGACAATAGTCAATTGGGCTTTCTTTCCCTTAACCTAGGGCTACCAATGGACCATGATGCAGGAATCAGCAATGAGATCAGAGCAACAGTGTCATGTAGCCATCTAGGCCCAGTTAGAATAAAGAACTCGTCATGACTCTGTAAAGAGTCATGACCCTGTAAAGAGCTCCCATTCTCACAATGGATGCTAAGCCTGCATATCCACAGCAACGGGTACATACTAAGACTACATGCATTTATGGATTGTCTGGAATATCAGACTTAAGGACACCAGACTAGGAAAAGTAACTAGTGCACATGAATGACTATTGCATTGAGGTGATGGCTTGTGGTTAAAGTTGCCCAAAGAAGACCTTTGTGGCCCGACTATTCATAAGACAAACACACTTAGTATTTATCAAGATGAAACCATATTTTTTTGACCAGCAATGGCACATCAATCAGAATGTGTTCTTACACCCAGATTGTAGTGAAAAATCAGAAATATGAGATAGTATCAGATGCTTGTAGCATTGTGGCATAACAAGGAGAAAGGCTTTGAAAGAAATGTCATTAAAAAATAAAACCAAGTCACAGACATCTATCATTCCTCAGGGTCGAGTTGACCTAAAGAGGCATGTCCCAAAATACATTATTCCTAGTATTAAACTTCTGAGAAGCTCCAGGAAAGAAATTGTGCTCAAGTAACTGAGCAATGTGGCATGCTAAAGCCCTTGCAGAGTTATATTAGCATATTAATGGCCTGAGAAGTCCTGTTAAAAAGCATGCTTATATTGATTTAATCTAACATTTCCCAAACTTGTAGCATCATCATTTTCTTTGTATAGCACTTACTATTCTGTGAAATAACCTTAGGAAATTCTGGCCTGGTGTCACCCATATCATAGTAACTGCATGGTTTTGATTCTCCGTTTTCGGAATGGGATAACAGAGAAACTCAGAACATCACAGCAAGATTCAAATAAAGTGCTGTGTACCAAGTACCAGCAAATATGTAGTGGTACTCGGAAACAATGGACAGTAACGAGGAGAGCTAGTGAGTGTCGTAGTAACTCAAAAGAGTAGGTCTTCAAACCTACTGAGCCTTTAAGACATCAAAAGTAAGTGTGGGGACTTTAGTTCTCTGTCTTCTAGGACCTCCATCTTTAAGCATCTCTTACTGAAGTTTCACACTATGAAGCAGCATTAAAGCTTATTGTGATTGGAATGTAACACAAAGCTCTGTGCAATGTCATGTCTGCCTAAAAGCTCAATGTTGTTTTTCTCCCCGTTTTCATCATGTACCAGAGCGCTGCTTCATAGAGAGCTTTCAAGAACATCCCCAGATGATTTGCTTGAATGATTCCCCCCACCCATATATGTTTTCCAGAACAGCTCTGTGGTCCTCAGCAGCACAGCCTACAGATCTCTGTGGTGATATTTTGTTTGTGCTATGATAAATAAATCTTGCCTGGAGATTAGAGTGTGGCACTAGTCACTAGTCAGCCACAGACGCCACTCAGTGGTGGCACACACCCAGCAATCAAGAGGCAGAGGCAGATAGAGTTTGGAGTTCAAGGCCACCCTGAGCTGCAATAGATTGATCCAGTCTCAAAGAGAAACAGCCAGGCACTGGTGGCTCACACCTTTAATCCCTTACTTGGGAGTCATATAACTTTAATCCCAACACTAAGGAGATGGAGACAGGAAAGATTATGGCTGGGCAGAGAGAGGAATATAAGGCAGGAGGAGACAGGAGCTCAAGGCATTCAGTCTGAGGACTTGTAGAGACAGGACACCGTTTTTAGTCTGAAGAATTCGTAAAGTTAAGAACCCTAGTGACTGGTTGCTCTGCTTCTCTGATCATTCAACTTTCAGCTCCTAATACATGACTCTGGGTTTTATTATTAAGACCAATTAGAACTGGTGCTACAGATCTCTCCAAAAGTCACCTGAGTAAAGAATCCTGCTTTAATAATGTCATGTAAAGTAAAGCTAATGACACAAAGTGTGGTAAAAATATAAAGAGGATATGGTGGCTTGAATGAGAATGGCCTCAATAAGCTTGTGCATTTGAATACTTAGTCCCTAGTTGGTGGAATATATGGGGAGGGATTAGGAGGTGTGGCATTGTTGGAGGAGATATGTCACTAGCGGTGGGCTTTGAGGTCTCAAAAGCCCATGCCAGTCTCAGTCTTTCTCTTTCTGAGTCCAACTGAGAGATAAGATGTAAGCTCTTAGATTTGCCTCAGTATGATGTCTGCCTGCTTGGTGCCATGCTTCCTGGCATGACGGTCATTGACTCACCCTCTGAAACTCTAAACAGGCTCCTAATAAATGCTTTGTAAAATAAATGTCCTTGGTCATTGTGTCTCTTCACAGCTCCAGAATAGGAACTAAGGCAGAGACAAACCCAAGAAGTCTAGTGAAGCTCCATAGAGTTGTGAGAAAACACTAGTTGGGGCATGCTGGGAGTAAGACATAGTTCTCCTGCTTTACCTGAACTGATCGCCTAGTGCTCACAACATCTCCATTAGACAACACTTCCATTTTCAGATTAGAAGCTTAAGATACATAAAGAATAGTGAACTTCAAAGACAGCACAGCTGAAAGCTGATGAATCTCGGATTAGAACCTGCTTACTTTGAACTGAGCATCCATGTGTTCAATCCCAGTATAGGTTGCAGATGATTTTGCTCTTTGGATTTAAGTGAATTTAGAGACCACTTTGATAGATGCAGCAATGTTTTGCTGAGCGCCTACACTGGAGTATAATAATGATAAAGAGAAACTTACCGGAAGAGGCAGCAGAGCTCCAAACCTTTCTGGCCTCAAAGGCATTGGTGAGAGCCTTTGGCATTGATGGGAATGTGATCAGAACTCAGCAGTCATGTGACCACATTTGCAGATGGGAGACACTGGCTGCCAAGTGGGAAATGATCTGTAGCGGGTGATAGATGAGACTTTTGGGAAAGGGACTAAGCATACCCTAGTCCACAGAAGGAGTGAGATGAGGTGCTGTCTAGAATGGAATTATTGGAACTGGTCAGATGCACAGCAGACTTCAGAAGAAAAGCTACCAGGATTTGCCAATGCTAGGCCTTCCCTCATGCATTCTTTTAACTCTGTCTGCTACATTTCATTGTATGACTGTTTCATTCTTTGTTCCATCATCCCCTATATTTAAGGTATGCCTTTATTCTGCCTTTCTAAAAATTAGCAGGTGTGCTAAAATGTCTGTTCATATTCATGGCTCTTTATGCATGAGTGATTGCTTTCTATAGGGCTATAAAGTAAAATTGCTGGGACACAGAAGATGAGAAAATTTAATTTTAACGTATGCAGCCAAATAAATCCCCAAACTGGGTATACCACCTAGCCTTCTTACGTTGACGTTTCTTCGCCACTCCTTACAAGTTTGCCAATGCCATTTCAAAATGACATTGAAAGAGTGCTCCACTTTTCCCCGTCACCTGTTAACTAATGATAAAATGCACCCTGTTCCATTACCAGCCTTCTACTGCCTGGCAGTTCTGATGCCCAAGAAAGCCCCTACTTGCTAATCTTCTTCTGTGCAGAGTTGAGAATTCATAGAAAAGAGGCGTGGTGACTCGCAAAGGAAACTGTAAGTCCTGCATTTAGCTACTCTTGTAAATACCTGAGTACAGGGAGAGCCCTCATAAGTCTGGTTATGAAAGTCACTTGTCATGAAAGTGTCCTTTCACAGCCCTCATTCAGGGTCAGGCGGGGACTGTTAACAACAGGTTGCCCTGTAATTAACTGATTTGTTACAATCTAGTTGCAAGGCACGTGCTTCCTCTAACCTTGAACAGCATCCAGTACAGAGGTCTCATTGACCTATAAGTTGAGGGCTTTAGGGAAAAAGAGATAGCTGTGCCCAGTAATCTTTCCAAGGCTCCATAGCCCTCCGCTATCTAGCACACTCGCTCATAGATTGCCTATCAAAACTGACTGTAGACATTCTGATAAACGCAGCCTTGGATACTTTCTAAACTTCTGCCCATTAACCCTTTCCACCTCAAATGCATGGGAGACAGGCAGGCTGTGTTATATTATTCTAAGATTACTGAGGTTAATCTGAGGAATAGAAAGGTTAATTGACTTGGCCAATATCATAAAACCAACTACAAAGAGAGTCAAGAACACAATTCAAATCTCTGCCAATGCTTTCAGTCCAGTGCGGAAAATGTGAGTAAAGGGTTATTTCCCAACTTGACTATTCTTTTCTACAACCTCATACCTCAGGGAGAGCTTTATATTTTAAATTCTTTTAGTTATGTTTCATTGCATCATGCTATACACTCTCAAATACACACACACGCACGCACATGCACACATACTCACACACATAATGAAGCTACTATCAGGAATCATCAGGATAAATGATGTTTAGTGTTGCTCAGTGTCGTATGCCTTTTTAGGAGAACACATGAAAACTCAGCTCTTCACCCCATTCAGGGCACAGATGATGGACGAAAGAACTGATTCCATCTGCGGCTAGCTAAATGCATAAGTGAGTTTGCTGGGGTTACTTACAGACCATAAGTAAATCAAACCCAATTCTATCACCAAAAGGCAGATCCTAGCATGAATAGAAACTTATGAAAGTTTCCTTCCTTTCTTCCTTTCTGCACCATTTAGGGTAGCTCAGTTGGCCAGAAATAGCCATTTCCTCAGAAATTGTCACTTAGTTAGGGATTAGTGAATATTTTAGGCTTCAGGAGTTTCCTGAGCCTTGTAGATTTTGTTTAATTCATGAGTCTTATGAGCCTCCTTCCCCAC
The DNA here is from genome assembly GCA_028555095.1 of Dicrostonyx torquatus. NCBI lineage: Eukaryota > Metazoa > Chordata > Mammalia > Rodentia > Cricetidae > Dicrostonyx > Dicrostonyx torquatus. Next base: position 4,949,576 of record JAQHUG010000017.1, on the reverse strand, counting down.
CTCCAGGATGAATGTCTCAATTTACAGGGAATGGTTATGCAACAGGCAGTTTTGAACTCCAGCTATTACCCATCTACTAGGCTGTGCTGAAGGCTGAATGGTATCACTTTCTCCATCAGCTGTTGTTCATATGGGGAGAACCCATGGAGAAACTCTCCTGATTCATATCAGTTAAACTTCATTGTTATCCTTCTGCCTGAGGAACATCACAGAACTATGGCACTAAAACTACTTTCAGGAATTCTGAGGATCTTCAAGGCCTTAGGTTTTACAGGGACTCTGTGTGTCTGGAACTAGAGCAGACAAGATGAAGGACTTAGATGAAGTAGCTAGGAAACAGGGACACTGAGATGCAAATGGGCTATAGGATCATGAGCATGATGTGACACAAAGAAAATGGACTTGACTTCAACACATTTCTTCAGAGACAATGACAGTGTAGAATATTCCGGGAGAGGTTAGAGATGGCATCAAGGTGATTACCTTCTTAACAATTCTTCTTAGTACTCCTATCAATACATCAACACATCACAAATCCTTAATTATCTTTTCCACACAATATTTGACTGTCCTCCCTATGCAAGTTATAATGATATCTTGTCAGATACAGGGGGAAAGTCCCAGATTCATTTTCTTGACTTGGAAAACTCTTAGGACTAGTCTCTAGGAATGAGCTATTAGATGTCACCTTCTTTACTGCCTATTTCAAAACAGGACATTCAATCCACACCAAGAAGTGTTCTTCTTTCCACACCAAGCTCTCCTGGGTCTTCAGGATTAGTATAGGTTTGTTTTATTTCCTTTTTTAAATTAAATTTTATATCAATATATACCGTAATATGCTTAATTGTGTCATTTTCATACATGTGTCAATATACTTTGTTTTTATCTACCCCTTCTCCTTTCCCTTTCTCCAAGCCCCTTTCCTACTTTTGATGATAACCTTCTTCCTCATAAAGATTTCTCCTTCTTTCATGTAACATGCGACACACACACACACACAAATTACCTTCTCTCCCTGGTAAACCCCATTCCATCATCTGCACAAAGGGTCCTTCTTCTTTACGGTTATCTAATCACAGGTATCACTGTGCCTCACCTTTCCTCTCATACACTAATGCATCTTACAAATGAACATTTATGCTCTGTCTCTTCCACCAGACAATGGAATTTACCACCAAGATCAATACTAAGACTGCTAACATCAGCTAGCATGGTGTAATAGAAGCATTCCACAAGCATTTGTTAGAAGAATTGGATAGATGGATGCTCCGTGTTCAAGTATGTTTAAAGACTAAGAAACTGATAACCCTCTCCCCATGTCCAACGTTCAACCAGAAGGTGCCTCAGTGGTACAAGCAGACTTACATGCATGCCTAACTTTCAGTCTCTTATGACTTAAGATTTTACTCCAGGTGTCACTTCTCTCACCCAAGAAAAGTGTGCAATGATACAAATTTACAAAACTGCTGTGTCACCAACCAAAAGTCCATCTTTCTTTCTTTCACTCTTCATTGAGGACACTCATGGGTAAACATTAATAAAGTGTACTCCAAATACCAATCTTTCTTCCCATTGAAGTCTTCCCTTGTATAAAGTACATACATTTTACTTGTAAATTCATTTACCCTAGTGAAAAGAGTCCACTTAAGTACATATGAATAGCTGGAAAATTTTTTATAAGGATTAATGTTTCAGATAGCATGCTCAAGATACACACAAAGAAATAGACAATAACAAAACATGAATACACAAAAATCAGGTTCCCAAAGTTATAATATAGGGGATAGTACAATATAGAGGCCAAGAAGTCAGGATAGGAAAGATCCTGGTGAATTCTGACAATATCACTCTCTTGATACGGATAAGATAAAATTTCAGTTTCCTTGATTGTTCATGGATATAATAAATATACTTATTTCAAAGAGTCATTTTGAAAAACTCTAAATGTAAAACACTTGTCACAGAGCCTAGAACATAGTACATCCAATAGCTGGTATAATTTTTTCCTGTTCAAATCATCATTATTTGTTTGGAGTTCTCCAAAATCTACTAGTATAGACTTCTTCAAGTTCCACAATGACCTTACTCACCTATTCTTGATATTCCCTCATGACATGAATTTCACCAACTAAGGAGTTACAAAAGTAGGGGAAGAGTGGAGCTTAGAAAGGCAGGATATGACCACAGCAATTCTGCTTGGGCAGTTGTCTGATGCCTCTCCATAATCCCACTGGTAACAGCAATACTGTTATGATTTTATCTCATTCTTGAAACTCTTTGTACCCTCTTACCATCATGCTACTATTTCTCATATCCTTCTGTCCTCACACAGCTGCCTCTAGACACTGCTGCTCCAGGACCTCTTGTGAGTTGTGTTTATTCCACCAGGCTAAACTATTGCCATATCAAAGTTACACCCAGCTTTGTGTTAAACTTTGCAACCATTTTTGTATTGTACTTGTGAGTTAGCTTTCATCAGACCAAGTGGTAGTCATCCTCTGAGGTATATAGACATATGCATGTTCATGGCCCTCAGCTTTATCCTTCCTAAAAAGCCAAAGCCACCATAATAAGGTATAAGTAACGATGTAAACTCCAGTATAGACAAATCTTGATACATGGCCCAGCAAAAAAAGCTAGACAGAAAAGGCTACATAGAACATGAGTCCATGCATATGAACCCCACAGAATAGTCTAATCCACAGACCCAGAAAGGCTCTTACACAGCCTGTAAGAGAAAGAGAGGCTCACTATTTATTAGGGATTTATCTTCTGTGTGATGAATACTCCATGATGTCCTAAACTCCATAGCACTTAGAAGGGGGAATTTTATGATAGATAAATTTAAAAAAATTCACAGACCTTGAAAGACCAATAATCAACTTCACATGAAAAAACAAAAAAAATCCCAGGATAACCAAAACAATCCTGTACAATAAAAGAATTTCTGGAGGCATCACAATCCCTGACTTCAAACTCTACTACAAAGCTACAGAACTGAAAACAGGCTGGTATTGGCATAAGAACAGACAGGAGGACCAATGGAACTGAATTGAAGACCTGAATATTAATCCACATACCCACGAACACCTGATGTTTGATAAAGAAGCAGAAAATATACAATGGAAAAAAGAAAGCATATTTAACAAATGGTGCTGGCATAACTGGATATTAATATGTAGAAGAATGAAAATAGAACCATATCTATTGCCATGTACAAAACTCAAATCCAAAAGGATCAAATACTTCAACATAAAGTCAGGCACACTGCACTGAACCTCATAGAAGAGAAAATGGGAAGTACACTTGAAAGCATTGGTACAGGAGAACACTTCCTGAATATAACCCCAGTATCACAGACACTAAGAGAAACAATTAATGGGACCTTCTGAAACTGAAAAGCTTCAGTAAAGTGAAGGACATGGTCAACAAGACAAAACAGCAGCCTACAGAATGGAAAAAGATCTTCACCAACCCCACATCAGACAAAATAATATGCAAAGAACTCAAGAAATTGGTCATCAAAAGAATAAATAACCCAATAAAAAAATAGAGTACAGACCTAAACAGAGAACTCTCAACAGAGGAATCTAAAATGGCTGAAAGACACTTAAGGAAATGCTCAACATCCTTAGCCATCAGAGAAATGGAAATCAAAACAACTCTGAGATTCCATCTTACACCTGAAAGAAATGGCGAAGATCAAAATCACTAATGACAAATGATGCTGGAGCGGTTGTGGGGTAAAGGGAACTCTCCTGCACTGCTGGGAGGAGGGCAAGCTGGTAAAGCCCCTTTGGATATCAGTATGATGATTTCTCAGAAAATTAGGAAATTACTTTCCTCAAGACCCAGCAATATCACATTTAGGTATATACCCAAAGGATGTTCAATTATTCCACAAGGACATGTGCTCAACTATGTTCATAGCAGCATTGTGTGTCATAACCAGAACCTAAAAACAATCTAAATGCTCCTTATCCAAAGAATGGATAAGAAGTATGTGGTACATTTACACAGTGGAGTACTACACAGCAGAAAAAATTAATGACATCTTGAAATTTGCAGGCAAATAGATGGAGATAGAAAACATCATACTGAGTGAGGTAACCCAGATCCAGAAAGACAATTATCTTATGTACTCATTCATAAGTGGTTTTAAACATAAAACAAAGAAAACCAGCCTAGAAATCACAATTCCAGAGAACCTAGACAACAAAAAAAAGGACCCTAAAAGAGACATACATGGATCTAGGAAGTATAAAAAGACAAGATCTCCTGAGTACATTGGGAGCATGGGGAACATGGAAGAGGATTGAAGGGGCGGGGAGAGGAAGAGAGGGGAGCAGAGGAAAATGTAGAGCTCAATAAAGTCAATTTAAAAATTATATCTTAATAAGCATCTAGTAAGGTACTGGGGACAAGAAGCGTGTGATAGCAAGTGGAGCTCTGAACCAGGGAAAGACAAAATATGGCAAAGAAAACAGAGGACTTGGTTAAAATAAAATTCTTAAGAGATCTATGTTAGGTCACTCATTCTTGTATAAGCTTTCGATAAACCCAAAATCATCTTTGGACCTTTGAGTTTCCATTTCCCAATCCAAAATGCGACAGTTTTCAAGTTGCTAAGATGTTAGCACCCCTTGCTTTCTTTGCTTCTTCTTCCCCTCCCTGGATTTTCTAGTAATTTCGAGTCAGGTGGAGAGGAGGCCGCTTTGCTTGTGCTGTTCATTATGGAAATTGATTTGACCCTCATTTGCATCTATTTGCACCGCCATCAAGCTGATTTAGAATCTGAGGGTGGCTGCAACCTCCTCCGAAGCTGGCAGATTTGCTCTAAAAACAGAGCCCTGGAACTTTTGCAACCAGCTCTGGAGAAGTCGTTCTTTTGCCCTTTTGATTTCTGCACAACATGGGCAGAGTCTCAGAGAAATACAACCGGCGTTAACGGGGAAGAAAGGAAACCTTTGTTGCTGTCAGCTATAAACAGCCTCTGTTCCCTTGTCCATCCTCCAAGCTGCTAGTCAACCTTGCAATGCTGGTTGCACACAGAAATAAATACATTGGTCAGTGAATCAGGTAGCCACAGGCAAGCTTGTAGGCTGGCAACAGGAAGCAAAGGACCTAAATCTTAAAGAACACAATGTGGTCTGCACACATGGCAATCATCCCTGCTGTACAGACACACAGGTTTCTCACTGTCCAGGAACACCACAGACTGAAGAATTGCTACCCTACCTGGACCCAAGTGTGACCTGATAGGGACCTAGGAGAAGCATGCCCTCCCCAACTTTGTGGTTGTCCCTTCCTCTTTTACTCCTTTTACCTCTACTGGGGCTGCAGCCCCACTGTTATCTGTCCAGTGATTCAGACTTGTTCTTTTTAGCCTCTTCATATGTCTAGCAAGAGCCACCATCCTTGGTTCCCCTGTGAAACCTACCTTGTCCTTTATCGTCACAGTGAAGATAGCTTTATTGTTGTTCATGATTGTAAACCATTACGTTTCTACTGTAAAAAAAAAATGAGTTTATCTGAAAATGGAAGCAAGAGGGCATAAAAATTAACTATGCTCTCCTGACTTGGATTCACACAGCCTTCCAAACCTTGGTCTTCACATTCGAAAGGAACATTTCTTTTCCAAAGAGAAAGCTGAGGCAGATCTAATTGCCACATAGAAGTCCGCAGTGTGCATCTTTCCTTTTCGATAGAGATCTGTGCTATCGTTTTTAGCAATCTCTATAAATGTAGCTGTAATTGGGACATTTAGTCTGCTGTTTCATATGTGTGTGTGTGTGTACACATGTATACATATATACGTATATATATATATATATGTATGAGTGTATGTATATATATGTGAATACACACATACACACATTCACACATGCTGATAGATAATACACACTTTCAGACTTTTTTCCCTTATGCCCAAATTATCCATTCGGCCCTCATTCTGTCCTCAAGTTACCTCAGTCGCACCTGACATCTGGGCCTCCTGCTGCACCGAACAGTCTGCTGACCAGAAGTTACCATCGTAGACAATTCCTCTTGATACTCTCCTAACTGGAATAATGTCAGCTCATGGGTTAATCAGTACAGAGGCCTTTATTTAGGTTCCAGGATTACTTGCAAGAGTACTGGAGTTCAGAAATAACCTGAGCCCTCATTTCCCTAAATTGTAACTAAAAGCATAGGTTACAGTGTGGGGTTTGATGTGACTACAGAAATCCTGCTGGTGTGTACTCGAGAGACTAAGGTGAGCAGTCTGGAAGACATCATTTAATAAGCTTCCCATGTGATTCTTTTGATCAGTCAAGTATTACAACCTTTATTTTTATCAGTCTCTTTATCTTTCAAATGAGGTAACATGGGGCCAAATAGATACAGTTTGTCATACCTGCATGGACAATTAGGGACAGGACTTGAAATAGTGCCTTTATTTATACACCCCCAAGTCTGTCATCTTTTCACTACATCAGACATGCTTAGTCCAGGAAAAAATTTCATTAGAACCAAGAACTTCTTCACAGAATACCGTAGCAGGGAGGATTTTTTGCCTGGAACAAAGTGACAATTCTAGAATTTAAAGTGGGTTAAAAGAAGATTGAGTCTGAGGCAAGAGTCTGTTATTGCTACTCAGATCATATATCACACAAATACCTGTCTGTAACTTCTATGATGTTGTGGGGTGTGTGTGTGTGTGTGTGTGTGTGTGTGTGTGTTTATAGTCTATATGCTAAACTCAGAAAAATTACTTAAAGAACAAAATGGTTATTGTGCCAATAATACAGTATTTGAGAAACACTTCCTAGATTTGTCTGCCATTTACAATACACAGAGATGAATGTGTATGTCTATCTATGTCTATATCTATATCATCTATACACACACACGCACACACACACACACACACACACACACACACATGCTTATCCACAAAGACAAGATCCAATTGATAGTAAAGATTTCCTTTTATTTGAGTCTGTCTTTTTTTTTCCAGTGCAGAAAAGTTTCAGAAAGACTTCTACTTTTTCACTTCTGTGGGACTGCATGTAACACACAACGCATTCAAACTAAAAAACAACTCCTTAAACCAATGTTCAGTAGGGAGCTAGTTACCTAGTCTGCTGGGCACCTACTTCTCATTGTTTATACAGTAAATTTCTGGCAGGATCTTTAAATTCCAGACCCTTAAAGGTAATAAAAGTGATCATTTACAATCTTCTGATTTCATGATGGAGAAACATATTTGGGAAGTAGCCTTTTCTCTACAGGATATTATTAGTTTTGTCTAGAAAGTCTTCAGAAGATAGACTCTGTTAAGTACAGCGTATAAAATGAGAGAGTTTTTGCAATTATCATGATACCTGTGAGAGGGTGAATTGTATTCCCCCAAAATATTATAGTGCTCTTTTGTGATTCAGAATATGATCTCATTTGAAAGTAGGGTCATAGCAGATACAAACAGTTTCATATTCTAATGCCATTCTCTTATTTTATCCCGATAAGAGAGAAGATGGAGCAGAAACACACATATAAATATGCAATAATATATTTTTCCATAAAGCTGGGTGAGAGGCCTGTAATGGGTGCTACCATATATCATTCTGAGCAAACCCAGCCAAGCTTGTGCTCTTGATGCATTGGCCTCAAGATGTGAGAATATAAATTTCTGTTTTCTAAACCATTCAGTTTTTATCTGCCTAAAAACTAGTACGGTACCTTTGAGAACATACTCACCACTACATGACATATTTTAAGTGAAAGTCAAAGCAATGATCAGCTAACTCAGGACATCACCTAGCTTAATCTTACAAAAGCTTGATGAATTTGGAGAGACCCGTGTTAAAAGAGGAATGCTCACAAGACATGAACCTTGAGTCCCTTGACTTTTAAGCAGTCTTTTCCTTCTTAGCCATATCTGTATAGAAGGTACCTTGCAGCTTCAAAAGGGTGACTATTTTTCCATGAGTGATTAATCTATGGCCACTGGATTGTTGTTATCAATGAGTACCAGGATGATAGAACAAAAAATACCACCAGGAGCAAATGTTTATTACCTTTTACCTTATGGTATCAAAAAATGGAAAGTTAAAGCTATATCCCTGTGAAAGACAAGAGTACTACTAAGAAGACAGAGTTATGGGAAAAAGTTTTTAGATCAACATGAACCTAAAAGGCAACTGGCCAATAGAGAATTGAGCATATGACCTCAGGGGGTAGTTATAACTTACAACTAACCCTCATGTACAGTTACTAAGGTAAGATAGAAGTAAATGTTATGGTTACTGATTTATATCATGATCTCCATCTGGTATTTTAATTTTCTACCAGAATAATGAAAGTAATTATACCACCACCCACACTGATATAATAGCAGGTTTGTATCTCTATGTTTGTCATGACCACTTAACAGATGAAACAAGACGGTTACCATGTAATCCCTGCCATTCTAGAGCTGCTCACTTCTCTTCTGCACTCTGCTCTTGGCCTTGGAATGATAACCTATAGAGCTTATAACAATAGATTTCTGGACTCTGGATAATGGGAAGTATCAGTGAGAAACCAAGAGAAGAGAAGTACCAGTGAGAAATAGAAAAAAAGAAGAGAAAGATGTCATGTTGCAATTGGTCGTTAACTCCTCAGATGAGAGGGCCTATGAAGTGGCCTATACTTCCTTTTCTTCTCATGTGGATCTAATTGCTATTTTTCTGCCTCCCTATGTTTGTAATAGGCTGTGAGCACCCTGTGCCCTTAATTAATTTAATAGTCTCTACATACTGTCTTTTGCATATTGGCATTTTAATAGCACTTTGAAATCATTTTCCCTTTCAAGCACTCTCCAAATTATTCAGTTTGATGATGAAACAATATAGTTTTCAAGACCTGGTTGAAACAGAAACCCAGATGATGTGGGATTCCCCTCTATATGTTGTGAAAATATTTTATTACCATTGGTTAAATAAAGAAGGTGCTTTGGGCCTATTGCAGTGCAGAATAAAGCAAGGTTGAAATTCCAAGCAGAGATAGAGGAGAAAAAAAGGTGGAGTCAGAGAGACGCCATGTAGCTGCAGAAGGAGACAGAGGCTCTGGAACCTTACCAGTATACCATGAGCCTCATGGCAATACATAAAATAATAGAAATTGGTTAGTTTAAGATGCAAGAGTTAGTTAACAAGTCTGAACTAATAGGCCATACAGTGTTTTAATTAATACAGTTTCTGTATGATTATTTTGAGTCTAGGTGGCCAGGAAATGAACAAACAGCCTTCATTTACACCCAGACATATTTAATTGTATGCACATATAAGTAGAACATAGTTCTAAAAACTCAAACTATATGAAAATAAAATATTCCTTCCATTGCCTGTATATGTAATCTAATATAGACTCTTGCCAATGGTACAGAGTTGTGGCTGTCTTCAGAAGAGAGAACTGGGCTGTCTTGTTCTCTAGCTGATCTTAGATGGTTCCCTAACTATATACATATCAATTTTATATTCAAGTTAATTTGTCTCAATAAATTTGTAAGAGATCAAGTTTTAGTGATTTAAATTTTACTTGGGTTATCTGCAACTTTATCTATGATATTTATAACATTTATGCTTCTTAAATTAGTTGCTTTTTCTTATTACTGACACACACAAACAAAAAAACCTAAAACAACTTGAAGAAACTGTTGAGAGAGGAACAGATTTATTTTTGGTCATATTGAAGAAGGTCCATTGTGACAAGGAAAGGAATGGTGGTCCTTCATGCTACTCTGAATTTGCAACTGGGACACCTAATACTCCCCCAAAAGTTCAGTGGGACAGGAAGTAGAGAGGTTCCCTCACCTCAGATGACTTTAGCTTGTGTCATGTTGACATAAACCTATCCGGCATCTTCCCGAAACAGCTCTACCAACTATTAACCAAATGTTCAAACACATGAGCCTCCATGGGACATTTTATATTCAAATGATAACATGACTCTTCTCATATCCTGAAAAATTCTAGAGGGAGGGTTCTTTTCTTTAAAATGCCCTCATCTGGCAATGGTTTCTCTTTCTCACTATCCTCTGTCTCCCTTCTCTGTCCTCCTCTGTTCACCCACTTCTCAACTGTACAGCACATGGGTAAGGACCAGTTTATTCTAAATCTCTTTTAGAAGAAATGCCTTTTTTTAATTTTTTTTACTAAGAATTAAGCTCAAATGTATCATGTCTCATTTAATAGTGGCCCTGGCTTCTTGGGATGCTATGACTGAGCTATCATATACATAGATTAAGTATAATCTCTCTCCTGAATGTTATGTAGTAATTTTTAGTGTGCCAATGGCATTTGCAAGATATTAATTCATGCTGCAGTCCCATAGTGAGTTAGAAGTGGATATTTGATTTTCAATGCTCAGAAAATACTATTGTTCTAGAGATGAAACTCACAATCTTCTCTTTCCTTGAGTTTAAGCCATTCCATTCAATTAAATAGAATTCATTTTAAACCCACAGCACTTGAACCACATGCTCTTAGTGTTGTCATAGCTACAGTAAGGATAAAGTTATCAGTTTATTCTTAACACTTTTCCATCTTAATTTCTGCTTTGGTCTATATCACCCCCACCCCTTCCCCAGAATGTATCCAGAGCAAGCACATGATGCTGCGCAGTGGTCAGGAGAAGGCTGGAAGGCTGAATCCTATCCATGCTTGATGCAAGTACTTCCCAGTTAAGTGGTATAACAGTTTCCTTACTCTGGGCGCATGCCAAGCAAGACTTGCTTTTGTCAGTGTGTAGAGATCTAGTAAGTACCTAATCGAAGATGAAATGAGCATAGCAAGAACTAGCCTGATTGCCTTTTTCTGGTGTACAAGTTTGTGCTTCTGTAAATGGTACAAGGCAATGGAGGTCATTATAAATAGAGATCAAAGTTTTGCAAGAATGTAAGTTGGGGGAAAGATACTAGGTGGGAAAGGCCCAGATGTTTCCTACCAATTTTCATATTGCCAGTAGGGTGCTTTCCCCCACTGTTACCGTATGTAGAGATTTTTTTCCAGAATTCATCTTCACAAAGACCTTAGAGTGTTCTGTGTTTTGCATTTGCAATTGAGGAAGGGCTTTTTTTTTTAATCAAGGAGAACAAACTTTATGCTAAGGGAGAGACTGAGGAGAAAATAGTGCAAAGTCATTTACTACAGCCCCATTGTTTTCTTTGCAGAGCATTTCATTGGATAGTTATGTGCCCAATTATTCACACATATTTTGGCATATATAATCTGCATACAAGATAAACTATTCTAACTTTCAGATGCATTGTTCTACCCCACTTGATATACATATAACCACTCAAATCAGGTGGGGAATTTCTTTCTTTACATACCCCTCTCCACTTTCCATTGTGAGTTCTGCTCCCTCTTTCATGATACTCCATGAATCTGTGGAAATGTGATGTTCAGTTTGTGGCTGAATACGCCCACTGATACTTATGTTTATTCTCTGGACTTTGATCAGTTGTAAGTATCTGCACTAACTACAATCAACTGCTCAAAGAAACTTGTCTGAAGTGGTCTTTAAAGAAGAGCCTTTTTTTTTCTCTTAGGTAAACACTGAGACATATTACAGCAATGAGAAGAGTTACAGGTTCTCTGTTGTAGGAGGTCCTTTTATTTATGTGTTGCTTTCATTGGTCAATCAATAAAGAAACTGCTTGGCCTGATAGGGCAGAACTTAGGTAGGCGGAGAAGACAGAACTGAATGCTGGGAGGGAAGGCAAACAGAAAGCCGCCATGGAGATGCCAGGTCAGATATGCTAAATCTTTCCTGGTAAGCCACAACCTCCTGGTGAACAGGGATTAATAGAAATGTGTTAAATCAAGATGTGGGAGTTAGCCAATAGGAGGCTAGAGCTAATGGCCAAGCAGTGTTTTAGTTAATACAGTTTCTGTGTGATTATTTCAGGTGTAAACTAGCTGGGTGGCCAGGACAAAGGGTCCCTGCTGTCCTTGTAACAGTTCTCTACATCATCACCAACATTTTGAATTGCACTTTTTAAATGAGGCTTTCTAGTGCAGTGTATTTCTTTAGGGTTGGCATTAACACTGGTATACACCTTTTTCTGTGATTGTTCACAATGTATGCATCTTGTCTACTGAATGTCAGCCCAAAGATTTGCCTATTTTACGTTCTTTTCTTATTGTGAGTTTTTTATGGTTACATAGTTTGGCTATTAGCCATTTTTCAGGTGTGTGTGTGCCTGTGTCTGTGTGTTTGTGTGTGTGTGTGTGATATTTCTCTATTCGTGTGCCTGTGTATGTGGTTTAAAATAAAAATTTGTTTGCAAATATTGTAACACAAAAGATTCATCTTTATTCTCTTTCATTAACTTTTGAGTATCACTCACCCATCTTCAAGTATTATATTTTCCTTTCAATCTTTTAATCTTTCATAAATGTTTTATATATATATATATATGTGTGTGTATGTGTGTGTGTGTATGTGTGTGTGTGTGTGTGTGTTTTGTTTATAAATGTGTTTTACTGTGTATATGCCTGCTGCTGAAAAATTCCAGAAAGGAGCAAAAACTACTTTGAGATTAGAGTTACAGACAATTGTAGTTGCTTGTAACCAAACCTTTGTCCTCTGCAATGGGGGCAAGTGTTCTTAACCTCTGAGACATCTTTCCAGGCCAATCTTTTAGTCTTAAAATTTATTAGAAGTATTTTAATGTCGAATGTAGACAGAGGTACTACTGTCTCTTCATAAAATTCTCTGTATGCATGTGTATTTTGTATTCCTCTTCAGAAGTCCCTAATATACCTACTCCTGTAATTGCACATGAATTCTGAGCCATGGATCCCAAGCTAGAAATCTATGTAGGAAGCCAGTTACTGTTAATCTGCACCTCTAATTACCTACCTTCTCTAGCTTAAGTTGGCACAAACTGTTTCCTGATGCTAAGCAAACCAAGCAACTGTGAAAATTACTACACAATAGATATGCTTTTATCCCTTTTTTCAAAACGTCTGCACAGCTACACAATACTTGTTCCTCACTCTCTCAAATTTCATGTTTAATTACCACAGAAGCTAGCCAACAAGCATTTAAAATCCTTTTTATTATGCTTGCCCCCTTCACTCCCAGAAGATGATCATGCTAGTACTTTCTAAAGAAAGACAAAAAAAATCCATTGCATTTGAACTCCCATAACTCACATTCAAACTCAACTTTCTTCTATTTATTTTAGATAGAATTAATTATACAAAATGATCTTTTGGGGACTCCAAGTCCATCCCAGCCTAAGCTTGCTGCAGAAACATCTTCATTGTGCTACTAATGGCACCTTTTGAAACTGAAGCATGTTCTCAAGATGATGCCTTGTATGTTTCTCTGTTGTTGATAAAAAAAAAATATGGTTCCTCTAAGTCTGAGTACTACTTCTCAAGTTTCTTATCCTCTATTCCATTGATTATCTGTTTCTGAAAAGCATTTTAGAAGACGTTACTCTCATTGACTCTAATGATTCTATTTCTCCAACCATCGCCAATTCTATGGCATCTTCAACACTCTATTAACATTGCCCCTCACAGAGAGTAACTAATTTCGAACTTGGAACTCAGGGGCTGGGACTGCAGCTTTTTGTAAAGCATTTGACTAGTATGTGAGAGGCTGTACTTTTATCTCCTATCACTGCAAAATATTGGCATACATTTATGTGAACTTGACATTTTCAACCCTTATTTTATTCGACCTTTGGAAATATTTGATATTGCCAACATTTCCCATGACTTATTCTTCTGTCTTCCCGAGCAATATTCTCTTCAAACTTTTATGTTAATGTCTACACATTTCTCGTGGGTTTCTTTGACATCTTTATTGCTGTACAATATACTGGTGATCCTCAAGTCTGTCTGGTAAATATTTTCTTATTCTCAGTGTTCCTAGATGAATGAAGGGCATGATACTTTCAACTATCATCTACTTATACATCAAGAAGTCATAACTTTTGATCTCAGCTTTCCTGACTTCTTCTAATATACCACTCAAATCCAATTTCCCTAACTAGATGTCTCCATTGACACTTTTCCTAAAGTCTTTTTCAACTTTTTTCTTCCCCTCTTATCTGTAAATTTGTAATTATTCCAACCACATTACTTATTGCTTAAGAGTAAAACCTAGGAATCCCACAAACTCATTTTAATTGTTCTGATTTCTCAGTAGTTATTTAGTCATGTTCATACCATTTATCCATATACTAAATATTTACTGGCCACATAGAGACTCTGGTAACATTTTGAGATAGTCAGATATTATGTTTACTCTCAAATTGCTTTTGACTTAGTGTTGCAGAGACTGCATAGTATATTCAATGAGTGATCCAGGGAAGGGGAACCTAAGCAGACTTAGGTGAGAGAACCAGAAGAAACTTGATAGAGACAAGTCTTCAGTGGAATGACACAGATGAATGGTAGCATAAGGATTAGCTAAACAAAGGACAAAATAATCCAAGAAGAAGCACACAGGCAACATGGTGTTCTGACTTCCAACTTCACTCATTTTGTTTCACTTCCATTGATGGTCTACTGCTGAAAGTTGTTATGCAGAAGCTTCCTGTTTCTCACCAGCATCATTAAAATTACTTCCTTATGGGGCTTATTGGCCTCTACTAGCACCTTCCTCCAGTCTGTCCTCCACAGTGCTGCTCTGCAGTTCACTGCACTAAATGTCTCTCTTCTACCTGAAAGTAATCAATAGATCCCATTTGTTTTTATTTGCATCAAAAGACACAATGATTTAGCTCCTCCTGGGCATGACAGGTCCAATGAGTGACCATCACCAGTCACTATATTGACCGTTCAGTTTCCTGGATGTGCCAATGCTCTTATCAACTTGATCCTTTGCAGGTGTGGTCTCCTCCCCACTAGGAATTGCTTCTTCCTGGCTGCTCGACTGTTATTCACGCACAAATTCATCAACACTCAGTGTATGCCAGGTCTCTTTAGATGCTCAGGGCAGATTTAAGCGCTGCATTTTTATGTTCTACAGTAGCTTATGCATTTATTTATTATTACATATATCACATCATAACTATTTACTTCTCCATTTCTCCGCATAAACTTAGACTGTCTTGCAGAAGAGAAAAATGCCAAATTCATCTCCATATTCCCAGTGCTTAAAACAGTCCCTGGCATATTCATAGATACTGAAAATATTATTGAATAGCCATGAATGAATTAATTAATATTAGATACTTTCCTTGATTAATAAGGAGGATTTCTGTTGTGAGGCTGAGAGAACATGTCTTTCCTACAACCCTAAGTCGTCAGCATGAATTTATCAAGCTACCTCTACATGGTATCCCATCGTGCTGGGTGCTAGTGCATCAAAGGTAGAAAATATAGTCCCTGTTTCAACCACTTGCAGTCCATGAGGGAAGACAGGTATTCGAACAGAAAGTTTAAAAAGAATGAAGAGATTTAATACTGGAAAGAAATAGAAATGTATAATTCTGTTTGCCGAAAAAAGGCTTTGTAGAGACAAGCAGGGTTATCCTCAGATTGGCTGGATAGACGTATGAGATGACTATTTCAGACATAAGGAAATTCTGGATGGAGCTGAAAACACAATTCATTCAGAAACATAAAGATCTCTACGGATAGACCACAGACTCCCAGGAGAGTTAGTAAGAGGTGAAATTACAAATATTCCGAAATGAACTGGGTCACAGGGATTACAGCAGGGAACAGCACGGATAAGGTTTAGCTGCAGACGGGAGAATATGACTGAGGAATGAATGCTGGAGAGACTAGAACACAGACGACTGCAGTCATTCAGGCCAGAGCTGATGAGAGTACCCCGGGAACACCTCGCTCACCATCTTGTGAGATTTTGATTCTATTGGTGAGGAATGTGTCTAAGCTCTGAAGAACCTTGGCAACAGCAAGGAAGCAGAAACACGATGGAATAAGAGCCATAATAATGCTGGCCGGAGCAAGCCCTGTATCTGATTTCACCTGAATGACAATTTAAATATGCAATACAATTCTTTATAAGACAAGGCGTGAGGGGCTCCATTTCAGAGAATGACACATTAATAATTAGGCCTTAGCTGGTCAGAGCATAGAAATGAACTGGTTGCAAAATGCTGTGTGAGACGAGAACAATAAAGGTACCATGTGCAAGAAAAAAATATCTGGTCTCAATGTTTTGCTGAATAGCAGCTGAAATGACTGGCAGTAAAATATGAGTCTTTTCAATTGGACAAAAGTTAAATTCAATAGGGAGGCAATATAATTCCAAAAAGAAGCTTCTATTCATGTACTTCCTGGTTATTAAATGGGTGAAAAATGAGGCTCCTCTGGGTTTTACATCAAAACTTTGCTTGGGCATCTAAGTTGCACCCAGACTCTTCCAAGTTTGGCTGTCATTTTGCTTTCTTAGAGTCTACCTCCAAGTCCTTCCCTTGAAGGAGGAGTTACTAACATGAAAGGGAAGGCAGAATTGCAGGGTGGGAGCTCTGACTATTTCCTGAAGCCCCTTTTTGTTCAAAGTAACTGTTGTTGGGAAAAGAGTTCCCCTCGGCCTCCCCACTGAGTCCCATATTTCAGTGTAACTTTCTCTTGGATTCATAATTGAAAAAAAATGAATTCAAATAGCATCCATAGCCCTAATGTTATAATACAACCAGTCCTTTGCTATAAATATTGAGCTGCTCTATTTTATGAAAA
Organism: Dicrostonyx torquatus; assembly: GCA_028555095.1. Classification (NCBI taxonomy): domain Eukaryota; kingdom Metazoa; phylum Chordata; class Mammalia; order Rodentia; family Cricetidae; genus Dicrostonyx; species Dicrostonyx torquatus. The sequence continues at coordinate 4,932,873 of JAQHUG010000017.1, read as the reverse complement.
TGAGAGGTTCTCTTGTCATGTATGATCAAGTGCAAAAATGTACATTTTGGAGGCACAGCTTTTCCATAATCCCCCAGGCAGTCAATTAGACGCTGGAATTATGGCATGAGATCCCAACTCGGTACTATTTACTCCATATGAGTTGCGATATATGCATGGTATTACATATTCCCTAAGAAAAGCCCACGGCAAATTCTGCAGAACTCTACTTCCTAGTTATCACTCCATCTCATCTACTTTTTAAAATTTTCTAATGGCCATTGTTGTTACCTTCTGCTACTATCTCTTATCTGGGGGAATGCAACTGACTGCCTAGAATTTTTCCCCATCCAACCCATCCTCCACACTCAGCCAGAGCAATTCTTCTAGAAAGTAGAGTAAATGAACCATGACTTTCTTCTACTCCTGAGAAGGGTACACTAATTGATTAGCCAATGCCAAATGGTTAACACTGGAAACATACATACAAGTAACAGTGTGCAAATTGCCTGGTTCACACACAAGTAATGAAAACAGAGGCCATGAACATGAAAAAGAACAAGGAAGCTGCATATGGGAGGGCTTGAAAGGCAAAAGGGAAGGGGGATATAATATGATTATATTATGATGGGAAAAAGCAAAAGAAGTAACTTTTAAACATTCATTGAAGACTTCCCAGTACCATTGAAATAAAATCCAAACTTCTTCTCTTTGGTGGCCTGACATCCCACCTTGCTTTCTTTCCCAATCTTTGTATTTCTCCTTTTCACACTATGGTCTAATCAGGAAATTTTCACTTTTCTAGTTCTTTAACATGTTGCCTCCTACTCTCTGATTGTTTATGTGCCCTTTGTTATTTACTTGAGATATCTTCATGGAAGCTTTTCTGCCCATTGAGAAAGACTAAATGTCCCATTTCTAAATTTATAATATCTCTTGCGAATTGTTTTTGTGACATCACCCTATAAGCATTTATTTAATTGTTTGATTCCCTTGATAGATAATAATAGTCTAAGAAAGCTCTATGAACTTTTTTCTTTATTGTACTTTTTGTATCTATCATAATAGTTTGGATGTAATTGGATGGATGAATGGATAGAGGGATGGATAGATAGATAGACAGACAGACAGATAGATAGATAGATAGATAGATAGATAGATAGATAGATAGATAGATAAAAGTATGGATGGAGAGATGGATGAATAGGTGGGTGAATTGATAAGAAAATATGAAATATATAGAGAACCTGTGTATCAAATGTAAAGTAGATGGTGGCCTACATCCTCCTATTAAGTAAAAATGACACAAAAAGCCATATGCCTAGTTTGTTTTTAATGAATCCCTTTCAGAATGTCAGCTATCATTAATAGTCAGAATTATATTATCAGGAAATTTTACAATTAAATGAATGATTGGAAAAAGCTAAGAACAAAAGACATAGTTTGCTAATAAAATCTAAGGTCTTACTGACATCTTGGGCTCATCTTTGGTCAGAAGAAAAAAGCTTTAGGCTTTTTGACAATATGCAGCAATCCACTCACATTCGTCAGGTCTTATAATAATGAGGTCAAGGGAACACTTTCTGCCCTAAGGTCCAAGTTCAACACTTATTACTGGAGTTTCTCTCTGCCAAATCCATAACCTCTGAGACTCTGGAGTCTGATGGTGTTCTAAGATCTATTACACCTTCATGTTTCCCCCATCACAGCTGACCTTCCTGTCTTTGATTTCTTGGCTACCTACATTGGAGGTACTTGATTAATTGGACTTCTGCTCTTTACCCTTCCTTGTTTGGCCTATATCCATGAGGGGTCAATGGCTTTAAGGATAAGCCCTGGGCACTAAACTGTGCCAAGATACACAGGAAAGAAATGCCACAGCAGTTGGTCCGCATTAGCATAATTATCTCTTGAATCTACTTTCAGCCAAATCATATATTGTCTCTAACCAACCTATTTTGACCTCTTTATTTTTATTACTTTCCTACAACTGACTCTTACAACTTGATATCGTTCTTTTTTTTTAAAGACTTTGATTAGCATTCAAATATGATATATTCTTGAAAAATGCCAGAGTTGGTCCCATGGGCCCCTATAACAAGTACTGCCATAACTGGACATAAACCAGATATGCTATACAAAGTATGTAATAGTGGAATATTGGTTCATTTAGCTAATGAAATAACTGACATAGTTCTTTTGTGAAGAAGTTTTTAATTAACTTCAAGTTCAGAAGGTTCAAGTACATGGTACAATCCCTCTATCTCACTATGCCATATTACAGCAGAGATGTATAGATGCAAATGGAGCAGAATTTACTTCACCAGGCAACGAGTCAAAAGAACTAGAGTCCCCAAATCTTGTCCAAGAGCATGTGCAGTACTTAAGAACTTCCTCTTAGGCCCAACTTTCCAATAAAGCTACACTGCAGCCAAGCTTTGAATCATAATTTACAGTTTGGAGACATCAAAGCCAAGCACTAGAGAGTAGGAAAGATGAACATCATGGAGAATCAAATAATGCTGGAAGGAAAACTAGAGCAAGGTCCTCCAAGAGCTCTATATGGTGGCAAGTACTGATCCTGAATGATAGATTCTGAGAAAACAGACTCAAGGTGTGGGTGAGCAGCTACCTATTCACTAAGGCATCATCCCAACATTTAACAACTGCTCTAGCTATTCCAACATACAGATAGTATCTCCAAACAAGACCCTATATCTTTCATATCTTCATAGGACATTGCATATTATACTAGTTCCTAAACTTAGGCTCTAGGAGGCAGGTTTTCTCATGAGTTCAAATTGAATCTCCACAAACATTTTTCCTCTCTCACTATCCCACATGAAAGATGTCAACAGAGTCACCACGACCATTAGTCCTTTAGTTTACATAAATAAGAAATGAACTATAAAGTCACACATTCCTTCTCTGTGCTCTGCATCACATGTGGCAGTGAGGAAAATTAGAATATTTATCTCCTGCATCCTTCCAGATACTAGCCTTCCTTCCAGAAAATACAGGGAGGAGTGGATTTCTAAGACAGTAATGTACTCCACTACCGGGACAAAAATCTTTCTTATTTGTTTACATAGGTCATTTGTATGTCATTCTCATTCCTCCCTTTTCAACATTGTAATGCTCCTCTAACTATCCTGGCCTATCATCAATATTGTATGCTAGGAAAATGGAAGATAAAACTTGTCCTTTAGGTATTAGTCACTAGACCAGAAAATTCATATTTGGATCTGATCATGAGGAGAATTCATTCATCACGATGCTGCACTTTAAGCTAGATTTAAAAAAAAATGAGAAGGAGCAGCTACCTCCTGGAAAATGAGATCAGCAAACACAATTAAAATACACACAGAGAGAGAAAAGGCCGGGTATAATTTAGCCCCTAATCTGAGGGCTATATTTTGATAAACAGAGTAGTTGGCTAAGTAATACTTGCTCCACTAGGTGTTGTCTCATTCAGTTAGCTAGAAAAGTTAGACATGCAATCTGAGCTTCCAGGGCCACGAGTTGAGCCACAGGATAAAGTTTTAGCAAACGGTGGCAAAGTTCTAAGGACATGTGTATAATTATTCTTTAGAAAATGAGTAGAGGATTCTGGTACTTTCCTTGACTCCGCACTTGCTAAGGCAGAAAAGAGAATTCCAAGCAATATCTATGAGAAAAACTCAAAGAGATAGAGACATGAGAAATCTCATGCCCTCCTGGTACTAAACAAATGTCAGCAAAGATCAACTTCCAGATTCTTGCGGTGTGAAAAGCCATTGTTCATGTTACATTAAGCCAATATTGACTCTTGTTGATGACTGCTCACAACTGAGAGCACAGAGCAACTGAGAGCTCTTTGTGGTAAATCTGAAGGGTCTACTACTAGTTTCATGATAAAAAACAGAAACAAAGAAGCAAGACAAAAACAAGTCAAGCTCTGCTTCTTTAGATCAAAACACATTTCTTTTCAGTCGAGGTGGGATATATGCTTTCTGCTACAGAATCTGTCAGGGGTGACAAATAGGGCACAACTTCGTAGTAGCTCCAACTGGGTAAACAATGAAGTGGAGAATACATCAATCTTTCCCAAACAAAATATTTTAATACAAAATTTAGAAACAACAAAAATACAATTACACATGCCACAAAGCAATAATTAGCATAAAATTAGCATAAATAATGAAAACTGTGTAGGATGCATGCCAACATATCCAAGAGCAATGTCCATGGCTGATATAGCTGATGGTCATTGCTCTTTCTCTCACATATCCTTCTTTTTAATGTCTGCTTTTATTCATAACAAATGTTACCATCACACATCCCTCTTGACATCGAAAACCTCTCTGAATACACAGAGCTTTGGGATTTACTTCCTGTCAACTGAAGCTGGCATATAACTTGGATACACATTGTGTATGTATATGGTGTACATGCATATGTGTACAAATGTTCACATATGTGGGCAATACACATATATTATATTATATATTATATATGCATATGAGTGCAAGGCTGCACATGTGTGCACATAAACATATAGAGGCCAGACATTGACTTCAGGTACACTCCACTCTCTTTACTGAGTCCCAACGTGTCACTGAACACAGAACTCACCAATGAAGCGGGACTGGCTAGATAAGTTGCCCTAGGTAATCCCCTTCCTCTGCCTCCTAAGTGTTAGAATTACAAGTGGGCAGCCTGACTTTTCATGTGTATGCTAGGAAACTCAACTCTGGTCTTTGTGCTTATATGGAAAGTTATTTGTCTACTGGAGCATCTCCTTAGCCCATATTTCACTATGGATTTCATTTCTTAGCAACTGTATCCACATATTATGCAGTCGTATTGCTCATGACCCAAACCCAGATCTGTTACCCAGAAAGTCATTATATCCTTTTTGTCAAAGTAGGGATGCTGCGTTTTCAGTCTTGTTCTGGGTTCTCACCTTTCATTTGAGTCCTAATTAACTTTATCTTGATGGCTACTCAATAGGATACACATAATCTTACCTAATTTATTCAAATTTCCCCATTTTGATGCTAGCAAACACCATCCCCTTTATAGTGGTAATTGATATGTGAGTTTATCTCTATCTCTTTACCTTATATCTGAGCATTTGAAACTTGTCTATGAATTTTTTGTTGCCACATACACAATGATGCCTTCACCACCTCTTATAAAAGGCTTGATCAGCCCTTTTGGAGAAATTACAATGAACACAAGAAAAGTAAATTTTCTAGGTACAACTTGTAGACTAATGTCTTTCTCCTATCCAATAGAATAGATCCTTGCTGAGTGACCTTCTGTTAGCTATTTCAAATCTACATTGCAACTTAAGTGGAAGAATGGATAAAAAGGAGAAAAGTTTTAGGAGTTAATGTTTACCTTTTCAGTAAGTAAATGGGAAGGAATTTATTTGACTTAGAATATATTAAAAGAGTACTAAAAGAAACTCTATTACCTACTAAAGTAAATAGAGAGTCTATCAGAGATGCAGGAAAATTTCTACAAGTGGCTCAAAAGGGAAGAATTGCACATAAGGACAACTGAGAATTTATTTAAAAATATAATATAGTATATAAAACAATAAAAGACAAAATTAGGTTTAAAGACATTTTAGAAATGAATCGTTTTACATGACAACAACCTAAAAAACAGGCTTCTACTTAGCTAAATCAGAAATAAAAGAATTATAAAAATATAGAAATGTTAATTTAGCAATTCTCTGAAGTTAGTGAGACAGAATTAGCCTCCAGCTCCTAGTTCTTTGTTTTATAGTGTTGAAGAACAACTGTAAGGGCTTCATTGTGGGGATACTGTGAACCTCTTCCCAAGGGAGATACAAGAGTTCTTCATAAAGTGTATTGACTTTGTATTCAATCACTAATTAATTCAGATATTTTATTAGTTTCTACTTGTGCAAGGGGTTGAACTTGTAGTGGTTCATCATCTACCAAAAGCCTCAAAGCCTTGCCCCTGTGGAACTTACATTTCTAGTCAAAGGAGAAGATGATACAACAAGGAAAACTAGAGATGACATTATTCCATATGGTACAAGGTTGTAAGATTAACATTTGATAGACAGCTCCTCACACTCCACAGACTTGTTGCCTAACACAATCAATGTAAGAGAAAAGTTGGGCATTTTCATATAGGAATCACCTGGCCAGGTCTATGAGCTAGCTTCTCCTCCTGAAGGAAACTGCATAGTAAATAGTAGCAGCTCAGTTCCCCAGTATCCTTTCTCTGAAGTTGGTGTTAGATCATGAACGTTAAAATGAAAGAGAGGAAATCAAACAGGTTATTTCAAAAAATAAAGCACTGCAAAAACACTCAGGAAAAAAAGTATATATGGAAATGGATGAGGCAGTTACAGTTTTGGGTAAGGGCTGTGACCCTAGATAGGTGAGCCATCTTCTTGGCCATTTACCCATCATCTACCTGCACACATACATTAGTTCATTCATCAGTGTGTTTTATAAGGGGAGAGAAACTTGTACAAAAACATGGGCAAGCTTTCCGAGCAGGGAAGAGCTATTTTTGTGTAAGTTGGCTGACAAACTCATAATTCAGATTTTCTGGTGCTTACTCAATAGACTTGTCAATACAGTTGATTCCTGGAAAAGCAAAACAAATCTGTGGCATAAGTCATATTTGTTTCAACCCAGGCACTTTTTCTTTTGCTGTATATTTTCATATGTTTGCATTTCTTATTTAATATATAAGTCCCTAGTCAGTTCCCCAAAGTAAGTTGTGGTCACATCAAAGACTTAAAATCAGAAACCTTTCCTCTTACAGTTCTGACATGTTTTTGGTATGACTGATGCAGAGATTTCATGAAGCTTTATGGGAAGCCCTGAGAAACTAATAAACATATGTCTTTGAAGCCTATTCCCTAACATTTCCTCAAAACAAAAATTAAATAACAGCCTTCTATAAAAATATTGAGGATATACCTTTCTTATCTTCCCAGTCCTTCAATCTGATGAGCTTTTCATCTTTTTTTTATTATTACTACACAGGCACACACACACACCTACACACATGCGTACACACACATCCTACTGAGTTCATTTAAAGTTATTCGTATGTATATGTGTTTAAGATGGAGTTCTATAGGTTTGAATAGATTATCAGGGACTTGTCTTTGAAGAAAAAACTGGTTCTTTTCCCCAGAAGCCATTGATTGTCTATAACTCTTCATCTATTAGCAGAACCTTGTGAAATTTCCCCATCTATGATGGCAAGTCATTGTAGTGATTATGTATTTAAGTAAGTCTTGTTTAGGCTACCGTGCTGTTGAGAGTTCATAACAGTAGCTTTCTTGTTATATAAAGAAGAAAATGCCTCAGAATTCACCCATTATTCTGGCTCTTTCAAACTTTCTGCCCCCTCTTCTGTGAGTTTTCAGAACCTTAGCTGTAGGGTCTGCACTGTTGAAACTGGGCATCCCACCAGTTCTGTGGGTCCATAATAGTTTTCATCTACTTAAAAAGAATAGCTTCTTTGATGTGGAATGGGAGCTACCTATGGGAATAAGGATATGTTTTAAAAAAAATAGTTTGAAATTACATTGGTTTAGGAAAATGGAAGCAGTAGATTTTCCTCCATAGTCTACACTAGAAATTGCATCAATACAACTAGTGTATTGAGTTCTCAAAGCAAACATAAAGATTACAGTTCTCCTTTAATGTAAAAAAGGAAAGGAAAGAGAAAAAGAAGAAAATTGAAGGAAGAGAGAGGGAAGGGGAACAACGAGGAGGAAAATGATGGGAACTTTATAAGCTCACCCTCCTTTAGCCCGCCTTGAATCTCTCTGACACACTTTCAGGTCTGCCTTACAGCAACGGGAGAATCTCTGTGAAGTCGAGATTTATAACATATGACAAGTCAACCTAGATCCTTATGAAACTAGAAATGAGTCAGCGACATTAGAGCTGCTTGAAATGCAGGGCCTTTCAGAGTGAGGGGGAAGAAATCCTCAGAAATTTCACGGCAAATATTTTACTCTGAAAAAATTGCTAAGAACTCTTCAGAGGGGAAGCAGGATGGCTTTTTATTTTCCACATCCAGGTGGTGAATTAACCAAGACTTGGCAAACCAAGACCAGATGATAAGCACACCAGGTCATCATGGTGATGTTTAATTGCATTCCCACAGATTTTCCTAAAATGAGCTAATCTTCAATGGCCCCTTCAAAAATGACCCATAATACAAAATACAGAATACAAGGCCTTTCAATGCACAGGATCCTGGTTTTGTACCTGTTACCTTAAACCACTGCAAACATCAACCAAATTGGAGGGAAGTATTTTATTTTTTTAATATCCAATTTTCATTGAATTGTTTCTGTTAGTTTCATAATATTATAACTGTCACTACACATAATAAAATACTAGGTCTCCGTGTACTATAATGTTTGCATGCTCTGTATGGGACACGATCCTAGAAAATTACAGATTATGTTCTGATTTACACAGAACCGTTACAAAGGCCAATCTGTGTTAAGGCTCAAGAAACTGAAGTTGGCCAGGGTGAGAGCTTGTCAAAGTCACCGCAGTTCACATGTGGCACACACACGTGAGCTTGCCAGATATAAAACATGCCACTCCTTCTGCCTCCCTTCCTGAGTTCCCACCCTTGACTTCTATGATTTGGTACACTATGAATATCCTTGGACAGGTGTGCTTTTTGGCTCTCTGACCCGTGGAGAAGAGTAAGAACTTCTCTTGTACCTTGGCAAACACTGAAGAGTCCCAGGACTCATTGTCTTTACACTTGTCTCAATCATTTGTTTGTGTTTATGCCACTAAGAAAGCAAGATCCTGGCCTTGTCCTTTATAGTATTCCCATTATTGAACATTCAGTAGGTGCTTATACACTCCCCCTAATGCTTGGTCTACATTGAATGAATAAATGAATTATTCGAAAGTTGCTTACTAGACAATCATGGTATTTCAAGAACCTGATGGAGCCTAGGAAATAGCCCTTTCTCTAGCCTTTCTCAGAGAAAGCCATCAGAACCTTTGTATTTACAATCATTTGTCCATGGCAAAGTATTCAGGGCTCTAGTTTTCATCCCCTCCCCTTGCTCTTGCAGCCCAAGTCACCTCCTAAATGATTCTGAAATGTAACAGACAAAATTTTCTCCCCATCAAAAGGAGATTTCTAACTAATATGGAAAGATGCTGTATGGGACCTGAGAGAGGAAAAGACAGAAGAAAGACATTAGGAAGCTTTACTGAATTGCAACCCAGGAGAAATGTGGCTGGACACGTCAACAACTTTTCTTGTTGACCTTAAGTGATTTTTTTTTCCTTTTGTACAGGTCTCTAAATAAGAATGGGTAGAGAGCCGGGCGGTGGTGGTGCATGCCTTTAATCTCAGCACTTGGGAGGCAGAGGCAGGTGGATCTCTCTGAGTTTGAGACCAGCCTGGTCTACAAGAGCTAGTTCCAGCGCAGGCTCCAAAGCCACAGAGAAACCCTGTCTCGAAAAACCAAAAAAGAAAAAAAGGAAAAAAAAGAATGGAGTAGAGGAGAGATTAGCATGTGCGGTTAGAAGAAAGAAGGTGCTGGGCGGTGGTGGCGCACGCCTTTAATCCCAGCACTCGGGAGGCAGAGGCAGGCGGATCTCTCTGAGTTTGAGTCCAGCCTGGTCTACAAGAGCTAGTTCCAGCGCAGGCTCCAAAGCCACAGAGAAACCCTGTCTCAAAAAGCCAAAAAAAAAAAAAAGAAAGAAGGTTTCTATCAGAGCTTAGTGGAAGAAATGTTCTCCTTCCTTAATTAAGGAGAACAGGCTACCTGTGGAGGGAGGCCTAGGGAGGGGGCCCTGAAGGGCTCTGCTGAAGATGAAATACATGTATCCCTTGTCTCTAGTGGGCTGTGATGCCCAGGACAAATCCAAGAACAGGACACAAAATTAGGGATTATTTTCTTTCATGTTTTTGGACGAAGAGTGAGGCGTGTGAAAATGTTTCAGCAAAGTCACTACTGTGTAAAAGTCCTTTCCACAACAGTTTAGTGGGGGTTTCTAGAGTTTGGATAGGGATTGTCTCCCAAAATTTCTTGTCTTGGAAGCTTAGTCCCCAAGTCTTGAAGTGAAGGACTACTAAAGAGATGACCTAATCATGAAATGTCACCTTTATGGAGCGTCTAATGCTGGCTTCTCTGGGTTCATTAAGCTCTTATGAAGGGTGATTATGTAACAGTGAATTAGACCACTGACCAAAATCCCCTGCCATAGGACTGTGGAAATTTTACTGATCTTGTGAAGGACCTGGGTTGGGTTCCCAGCACCTACATGGTGACTCATAAAGAACTGGAACTCTAGTTCTAGGAGAGCTGACACCTCCTTCTGTTCTCTACAATTTCCTGCACATATGTGGTGTACATGTATTCACACCATAATATACACACAAATATTATTATTAATAATAATAATAAATACTTATATTTAAAGGGCCATACCAGTTCAATAGTATTGCACCTCCTAAATAGTGGATTACATAAACTTCATCATGAAGAACACAGGCATTTTATCATAGTTCTTTAAAAAGCACTAAGATAGCAGTTTAAGTATGCAATAGATTCAATGACATGCTGTAATTTGGATGCTAATAGTATCCCATAATAATTCCTTATATTAAAGAGTAATCCCCAAGATGACACTATGGGCAGATGGTAGTAAGTATTGGGTGTGAGACCTTGTTGGAAATTAACGGCATCAGAGGTACTATGCCCTTGAAGAAATTGTGACCCTTTCTCTTTCTCTTTCTCTTCTGTAATGTTTCTTGAGTCATGGAGGTGAGCAGATGGCTGCCACAGGCTCATATCTAGCTGTGTATTACTTGTGGGATGCCCAAAGCGTTGGCACCTCTTGCTCCTGAGCTGAAGCTTCCAGATCTTGGAGCCAACACAAACCTTTTCTTTATATGCTAATCACCCGAGTTATTTCATTAGAATAGCAGGGAGCTGACTCATAAATCTTGGCATCCAGTGCCCTGAGAGGACTTGGCAATGGCTGAAGAAGCTACTATCTGCCTGTTGAAGAAGAAGAAGGAGAAGAAACAACATTGGATAAACTTGGTTGTCAACTTTATTCACTCTAGATCCAACTAAGAGACGTAGCTCTGGGTTGTTCTGTAAAGCTAGTTACTGGAAGAATTAAATGAGAAGACATCCCCTTCCCCAAAATAGGCAACATCTTCTGGCAGTGGTGCTCCAGATGCAAGCATTCAGGGAAACACTTATTTTTGCCTGCCCGCGTTCACTCCTTGTTTATGAGTACATCTACTCTGCTGCTGCCACTTCTACTACACTCTTCACTGACATCAAAATCCATCTTCTTCAGCCTTCCCACCTGGATTGAATACCAGTGGCTCTCCATGAATTCTCAAGGTCTATGTCAATGATTAGGACTGCTAAGAAATTCAGCCTTGCCGACTGAGTGGTGATAGGTTTCTCAGGGTCTCAAGTGTGAGGACAGTTATCGTTGGACCACTCAGTGTGTATTATGCAACCCACTCGAAGAAATCCTCTTTGACACTATTGATTGTGTCATTGCTGCACTTCTACAATATGCTACAAATTAACTAATGGACATTCCTTCCAGCAGAGATGGTCGTCACAAAATTCATGCATTGTGTTTTCAGGAAGATAATCATGATACTTATAAAATGTCACCTCTAGTGATGACTGACCTGCACACTTATTTCTTACCAAGCTACCAATGGCTATAGCATCCTTTGTTCATGGACTGGTGAGCAGCAAATGAGCTTGTGAGTGTCTAACATGGCAGTGTCTCAACAGAGACACAATCCCTGTAATCAGTGTGTACCATCATGACAAGCCAGAAGGCTTTTATCCCCATTCTTCAGCCTTGGAAAGTGAAGTTTAGAAGTTACGCATAAAAGAACCAGGCCCTAAGAAATGAAGTAGAATGTGGTATGAGTTGTGCTGTGGTTACTGTCTGGACCACTGTTAAAATATAAGCAAGTGTAGAAACAGAAGAGGAAAAGAGAGCGTTCCTGTGGCCCTACGCTTTCACCCGGAGGAAAACACCTAGGGTCATTTTCCACAGCTTAAACAGCTTTACTATTTTGAGTGGTGAAAAAGCAGCTCTTCCCTGGACGAGTTTCAACAAAGTCATCCCTGACCATCATCTTGGAACAAACTTGTTCACGGTGTATTTACTGGGAACTTTCAATAACTCCTTGGAACTCAATTGCATTCTGACATCCTATTCATCTTGGAGCTTATTTCCCATCACTGACCCTGATCTTATTAGAAAAGCCTTGGAGAATATCAGTAATAGCACCTTTTCCTTCTCTGTGTGACAGGTTACTCCAGATTGCATTTAATATCCTAAAATTGTCATTGATTGAAACTAGTTATTCTAAATGAACAGTTTAAAATGAATATCCCCCTTTTCTATTCCTTAATCCCTTTGCTCCCTAGCCACATACTTGATCTTTTCAAAGATTTCTTTTTAAGTGGTCAACAAGGTATGAAATTGTCCAATGAGACAGGAACAGAGAAGGGAAATTCCTCCCAGGGACTGGAGTTGTTCCCACTGGTTCTTAGAACAGAGCTTAGTATAGTCCGCACTCAAGAAAAGAAAATGTAACAGAGCCGATAAGTCATTCCTAACTAGAAGGTTGTGTTTCCACACTCAGTCCTTCCCTGGGGCTTTTGTGGGCAAGGAAGGACCAGCAAGATAGAGCAAGTATATGGAAAGGGTAATTGCTATTTTGTCTATCTATTTAAAATAGATATGTATTTTGACTATCTACTTAAAATAGATATGTGTGTATGTGTGCATCTCTATGTATACATGCATGTCCAGGAATGCAGAGGCTGCAGGTTGCCTGCATGTGTCATTTCTCATATAACGTCTCCCTTGTTTTAGGTATCAGAGTTTTGCCACTAGCCTGGAGCTTACCAGTGGGTAAGCGCCCAAAGCACTGCACCTCCAAGGATCCACATTTGCATGTTGCAGGAGACAAACGGTGTCGCAGGAGAGAAATGGTGCAGCATAGTAATGCTGAGTCTGGGATCCAGCTCCATTGCTTTTACTGACAGGGCCAAGTGACTTGCTTTATGTTGAGCTCAACATTCTCATTTATAAAGTGAAGCTACTTGCCCATCTTATTCCAAGGTGCAAAACGGTGTGACGGAGATCATGACAATGCCTGATGCGGGCAGGCTCAGGAGGCACAACGTAAGCAGTGCTTCGTTGTTGCCATTAACTACTGTTCTTTCAATATAATCCTTTTCCTCAAAGTTTTAATTACACTTATTTTTAAAGTTATACCATTTTTATTTATTACCTGAGGTGGGGACATACAGAGATCAGAGGATAGCCTGCTGGAGTCACTGTCCACCTTCCACCGTAGGGGTCGCCAAACTCAAGACATCAGGTTTGGCAGCAGTCACCTTTGCCCTCTGAGTCTTCCCACAAATCCTGAAAAAGGCTTTTTTTATTTTTTTTTGTTCCTGAAAACCCCTTTCTTAATAAGGCAGAAAGGAAGTGAAGCCAAGGGGGAGCAAAGCAATAAGGAGCAGGCAAACAGGGCTGGGCTGATCTGTAAGCACTGGCTACCCACACCTGCTCAGTCCCTCTTCAGGTGCACACACTTTCCTAACTTCGCTCTGCTCTTGTAATTATGCTCTTCACACCCCAGCCCTCCAGGAGCTTCATATACACAAGCAATGGAGATCAATAGAGGAATAGAGACGGCCAGCAAGAGAGGTCTTCTAAATTAACCAGAACCTCCCCTTCGCTGGTCCTGAAGCCCCAGGCAGCCCTTGTGGGGAGGTGGGAGCCCTAAACAGCAAATATGAAACCATCCTCTACGAAATAAGATCTCTATGACTCTCACTGTAAAAGGCCAGAGAAAAAAGTGGGGCTGAGTTTGAAGAATGATGGACCTCAACCCCTAATACCGCAGTAGGCAGCATTATCTCACCACCTTGGGAGACTCGCACAGAATAGACTCCATCCCTCCTGTGAGGTTTTCATCACCTCTTCAGAGGTATTCAATGAGTTGAGACAACTGCTTCGTTTGGCAGGAGGCTCCAGCTCTTAGCTACTCCAGGGCTCCAGTGCTTAGTCACTTCTCAGCTCATGTCACTGACACTTTGTTCTTACATTTGACACTGACTCCAATAACCTTGTAGCATCTGCCCTCTCAATTCCCCTGAAATCCGTGAGCTGCCTGCTTCTGCGGGTGCTCCTTTCTGTCTCTCTTTCTTTTCCCCTTTTGACGAGGAAGAGAGCTATCAAGTATCTAGAACATTTTTTTAATTGAACTTATAATTCCTGGAGTCCTTGTCCTCACTTCTTCCCTGGCATTTGCTTCGAGATCTGCTCCTTTTCAAACAACGACCTGGCACCGAGCTGAGGCTTCCAAATGTTAACTCCCTGGCACTTTTCCCATAGGTGCTGAAGGGATTTTTTTCCTCTGATTTGCACACAAACCCTTTCATTCCAATGCATGGCAGGGTCAGCAGGGCTTGTTGCCTTGACCACAAGTTGGTTTGGAGGCCATGGCCAAGGAACGAGATAATGAAGTCTATTGCAGGCCATCTTTCGGCCACTCTCACCGGAGACTAGGAAAAACACACAATCCTCCCTTATTCTCACTGGTACTCTTCCTTGAACATAATCCCATGGTGAACTCTCAATTATACCCTAGCTTGACAAATTGCCTTTAGGGAAGTTTGCACAGTTCCCTAGAAGCTCATTTCTGTCATTTTCCTGTCCTTCCTCAGGGGAAGCTGTTAAAATTTTTTTTGGTGGAAAAACCTCCTCTCCCCAGGTGTCACTATCAACATTGACTCCATCAGAAAACTAGGAAGCAGTATTGGTTTCACAAGGCCCATGCCCCCCCACCCCGATTTCTAGATTCCCGTGTCTAATTCTTCTCTCCTTCCCTTCTTTCTCATTCCTTTGTGTAGAAGGGGTGGGGGTAAAAGTTGGGGTGTGATGGAGGTATGGGTATGGGTGATTGGCTGCTTGCAGAGATCACAAGAAGGAGGTTGATCTTTAGGAGCTGGAGTTACAGGCAGTTGTGTGCCTCCTGACAGGGGCGCTGGGAACCAACTCATCCTCTGTAAGAGCAGCTAGCTCTCTCAAATGCTGAGCCATCCCTCCAGCCCCTCGACTTGGTTCTCAGAAAGAAATGGAGCATGATAAAAGGAAAAAGAAGATAGAAAAACATAGGTGAAAGAAAGGCGCATTCATCGATTTTGAATCCATTCATTAACTCACAAAGGCTTCTTGGGCAGGACTGTGTGAAGCTGGGAAAGGGGTGGGAGTTCAGAGATGCAACTTATGCCACTCTGCACCTCCAGAAACTCGAGCATCTGTGGAAGGAGAAACTATTCCTGAGGCATAGAAGCAGAACCTACTGTTTTAGAGGAAAATATAAATACCAAGGGAAGATTCAGGTTCAACCATTGTTTCCCAGAAGGAGCATCCAAATTGAGTCTTGACTGAAGCAGCTACTCTATGTCAGCTTTGCTGTGGGTCAAACACAGTGACAAGTGCCAGCACAGATCAGAAACCACCTGGATATTGGAAGTATGCTTGAGAATGGACAGGAAAGGAGCTTAGAATTCAGTTGGAAAGAACAAGTATTAGCTAACCTGTATTGTGTATTATTGTAAATATGTCACAGTCTGTAGAGCACACTACTCAGGAAATATTATAATTTCCATTATAAAAGTGATATTCAAGGGGTTACACACACAAGATCAAGTATTTTTTGTAGGTAAGTCTTACTCAAGAGGCTTGATGCTTACTCTATCTGCAAACATACACATTTTACTTTGGTAGAAAAACAAGAAGCCATTCCAAGCAGAAGGAGCAACTTCTGTTAAGTTTTGTAAATAGGAGGAACACTGTCAATTCCAGAATCTTCAGACACAATGAGTGTACAACTGTAGCACAAGAGGACATTTAAAAGATATACTGATACTTGCAATAACTGGAAGATAAAAGGGAACTAATTTGGAAGATTTGAAAACAGTCAACAAGGTTTGGTAATTAGTCTACTGTGGATACGAAATGCTGGGAGAGTTTATTGTGACTCCTAGTATTTTGCTTATTGGAGTTTGTGTGACAAACTTTGAAAAGAGAAACTTAAGTGTGGTATTTTCAATTTGGGTCCTAACTGAATTATACTTCAAAGAGAAACTCAAAAGGAGAGTTCCAATAGTCAGGTTCCTACGCTTCTGATGTTCAGCAGGTGATTTTCACTGGACAAATAGATTTAGAAGTCACCTCCACAGTCTCATAGAAGTCAGTGCTACCAGAGTCATTGATCTATCTCAAGGAGGCAAAGAGGACTCACAAGAATGACCTAGAAAGTCAGCATAAGAAGTTCAAGTAAAGAAAGAAAAGGGACAAATGAAAGGGGATTCCAGTATGAGCTATCGGTCAAGGAAAACACAGAGGGTCCATAGACAGATACATCCTCCTGTTTTCCTGAGATGCTGTTACTGGGAGCTGTCTGCCTGTTCATTCTAGAGATGTACTAGGTGACGTACACAGTCCTATGGTGGTTGCCACTGGCCAGTGTTACAGCCAGAAGTAAAAGTCTGAGCCTCTAATTCCAACCCATGCCAGAACTGCTGTTTGTCTTTACTTTTGTTTTTATTTCGGTGAACTTCAATGTGGGGAACAGAATATGAGAACTCAACAAATAACGTGGGAAAGTTCATCTTTCCAATCTCAGGCTTTGCCTTAACTTTCCATTTTCTCAGAGGCAGTGTTCATTTGGCCACTGTGAGAAGGGAGTGAGTGTGCACACTGTCTTCCCGGTTCTTCTAGACAGATGATGGGAGGAAATGTCCCATCCACCACTGCCAAGTGGGCTTTTTCTTCCCATTTATCTTTTGAAGAGACTGACGCTACAAGATACAAAGAAATGAGGAAATCTAACTTACGTCATATACCTGTTTGTCATTATGTCACATTCCGTGTGAAGTTCATTACTTCACAGGTGTTCCACCGCTAAAGGATGTTTTGGGGGACAACTTTGGAAACTTCGGAAAGAATAGGTTGGTTTTATAGTTTTATCATCTATATTAGGGGGAAAAGGATGAATTCTGACATAATGCTTCTGCGTTAGTGAACTTGGCAATATCTTCGAGGAAATGCCAGTAATTGAGAAGTAACTCCAGGGTTATTTAAAGCATCACTGCTTTCTGCCATCAGAGTGAGCCTAGCATTGTGCAAGGGCCTCATGTCTCATGTTAGAAAGGAGTTAATGTAGCCACAATATGACATGCTGCTTTTGTTCCTTACTTGGATCAGCCATAGTCTAACAATGCATTTCAAAATACTGCTTGCTGATGGAAGTGCCAACTGAAACCTGTTCTTTCCGATAAGTATCTTCATCTAATTCATTGTAGAAGAAAAAAAAAATCTTACCGCTAGCAAGCATTTTTATATGCTGTGGCTAGAGTCAGAGATAAACCAGGCCTACTGAAAACTAATTAATATCAGTCACCTGGAAAGCAGAAATTGGGAGACATCAGGCTTCTCTCTTGATAAACAGATTGCCGGGTAAGGGATGCACATGAATGTGACAATTCATTTGGCCAAAGGATTAGCAAAAGTGAGACATTTTTCAAATAGGTACTTGGAAAACTTAAGCAACTGTCCCCAGGCTTCATCTATTTGAATACAAGGGAGTCTTTTGCACTACATTGCAAGCTCTTCTCAATCGCCAGAATCAGCAGAAATCTGTTGGCCTCCAAGGAAGTACCCTTACAACAGTAACCACCGGAGCTGTCCAAAATGACAGGGATACTGGCTTTGTACCCACATCCTCAGGAGTCCCCTTTAGGTGACTCAAGTTTCTACTGGATACAGAACCAAGAAGCTTGCGCTGAGTACCCTATAACCCAAACAATTCCAATCAGAGGCACAAAGAGCTAACCTTGTGATGCATAGAAGGAGGAATTACATAGCTTTCATGTCTAGAAATGATATAGGAAGTCATGGCTCCGAAGATAGTTCATTTTCTGCAAAAATCACACAAGGTTGGCTCAAGAGAGGACTCACAGCACTGTCTTAACAGACTGTTGTGGCCTTGGTTGTTCTATGAATGAGCCATGGAAAGCAAACACTGCCTACATGTAATTTGTCAGAGAAGTCTGGAAGGTTCATTTTTCCAAATGAAGAGTCATAAGTTGTCATTTGTATGAGTTTCAGTAAAATGACACTCTACAAATAATTCATAAAGCACACCTTTGGGGACTGGCTTAGTTAACCATCGAACTCTATCCAGTTTTGTTTGATTCTCTGTACACTCAGCCAACATCCATACCAACGTCATAGACAAAATAAAAGCAAACCAACAACTATGAATGTGATATGATACCCTCAGTACTAGATGAAGAAACAAGAAAGAAGATGTGAGGTCTAAAATCTGGCACAGACGGAGGAGGGATTGCAGCATAAACAGCACTACCACTTACTGTAGTAATGTGCTCATAAGCAGATGGATACCAAAACCTTGGTGGCTCCTGTATGGACCATTGTACACATCATGGACTATCTTAGTGCCTGTAGAATCCTCACTGTCCTTCCTCTCTTCTTAGTTGGGCAAACCTTTCTATGCAACTGTGGCTATTCCCTTGTTCTCCACTCAAGTCATAGTGTGTACTCATCAACCTCAACTTGCCTGAGAACAGGGTAGCTTGTGAGTTTCTTTTTGTCACTTTCATGGTGGAATTGCTATATGAGACATAGTAAGAATTCTTTTAATTTGTCAAATATTATATGTCTCTATTCTTAAAGAAGTATTCCTTGGAGGTAGGAATGAATAGACTTGCCCCTCAGATAATTGGCAAGGTACTCAAAGTCCATGTTCAAAAAAAGTTTAAGGACTACATAAATGCAGTCTTGTTTGTGAAGTTAATGGCACACTATCTGTGTGTGCATACTATCACACTGCGTAGTGAGGATTTGTGTGTCCATATTTCCTCACTTTTGCCCTAACCCAACTAGCTCTCATCATGAAATGAACTAAGCACAAACACATTAGAACACAGTATAATTTATTTTTCCAGCTTAATTGAATGTCCCTGGACACTAAATGTTAAACTCTCAATGTTAATTGTAAGGTATACAGGAGGTGGTATAGGTGGACATGGGAGTCTGGTAGGTACCACTAGGATTTCTTGGTTCTCATTTCTAGAAGAAGATATTGGACAAGCACACATGATAGAAGCAGAGACTGTTTATTAAGCTAGACAGTGGACCACAACTTGGGTAAGGTTAGAAGTTCAGTCATGCTGTGCCTAGCAGACTGACTTCTTACTAGTCATTGCATAGAGCAGTTTCCTGCATAAGCTTGTCCTGTTACATGGTGGCATTGGTGGAGAGGATAGCTAGTTTTGCTCTGTGCCAGTTAGCTAGCTAGCGTCTTTCATATGCTTATTCGGACTTCAGTCTCTGTCTGACTCTCCTATTGATGCTGTCTTGTTTTTAAGCCACATCATATGGGGCATTCATTATTTTTTCTGTCATTATAACACAGGTTGTGTTACATGAGTGTGTTTTTATTCAGAGCTTTCTGGTTCACATCCTGGTATTCTGTGATGTCAGGAGACTGCTGTTGTAGCAGAAACAATTTTATTCTCACTTGGTCTGTCCCCTGAAGCCAGGGTCTTACCACCTGTGACTCTGAGCATCCTCTTTATGTTCTTCCATAACCACACTCTAAAGTCTGTTCTAATTCTCCAAGTCTCTGAAAATATGCAAATGGAGTATGTACAAAATCGGCCAATTAGGATTGTACTTTATCTTCTTAGGTTTCTTTGGGAGTAGAAGTGTGCTGTTGGAGGAATATGATGCATGGCATGGACTTTGTGTTACTTACTGCTCAAGATGATTCACTAAGCTGTCAAAGCTACCAAAGTCTCCCAGACAACTCCTATTCAGTCCTTTCCCTGATCTATGTAGGAGTCCAGGAAATCTGTAGCAGTGGAAATCTGTGTAAATGGAATGTTTTCTATGTGGTTATTAGATAACGGAGTGGAGGGACATCAAACTTTTCCCTTCAGGACATCCTCTTTTAAAATTTAGATATTCATTGATAATGTGCCTGGGCTACAGATATAGGAGGACCAACATATATATCATGGAAGTGATACCCTGCAAAGAGGTCTGTACACCAAGTACAAGCAGACCCATAAATCAATTTTGATCCCAATTTTTCCAGAATTAAATACTACACTTTCTCCATTAAGCTCAACCTCCTAGCAACAATTCTCTTCATGCTTGGCACAGGAAAAGAATTATAAGGAGATTATTTTCTGGGAAAATTGGTGGAAAAATCCTGATGCAGACAGTTAGTTCCTCTCTGATGACAATCTGACTTACACGGTTGAGTAACAAACCCCTGTTCAGGAGTTTTCAAAGTAGAATCCAGCAAAAGAGATGGGAAACAAATCCACAAGACGCTGTGTAGTAATCAGATCATAGATCTAAGAGTCAGTGCTGTATGCCTTATTCGCACATTCGAAGCCAATTCAATAGGTCTTTTTATTTACCTTATTACCTGCATGCATGAAGCACTTTGGAATACTGAAACAAGTTAGGATCATATTTAGTTTGAAGCAGTTCAATTAACTTAGGTTCAGAAACATGTGCTCTAGCTAGTTTAATTGGTTCTATTATGAGAAGCAATTTCTTCAGTGCTGGGCTTCTAAGTATCCTTACTGGAAGGGCATGGCCATTCACACGTATTTGGTGATGGAACTCTGAGGAGCCTAGCAGAAATCTATGACTAAAGAAAAAACACACACACACACACCCCTAAGGCTTGGTTTCCATTTTATCCTATGATTTTATTGTGTTCTCTTTCCTCAGAACAACTTTATAACAATCCATTAACAAGACAAAGACATGGGCCAAAGGTTCAAAGACCTTTACTGCTATTGCTTAAATACATTTATAACCGTGAGTCAAACTGAAACAAAGAGGAGGAATGTTAGGTGATTAGCTGGGACAAGGGGACAAGCTTCTAAGCAACACCCCACACTGAAAGAAGGGAAGGCCACTTCCCATAAAAGGCTCAATTGTTCTGATGACATTTTTATTAGAGGGCACAATTAGCAAGTTGCAATAGGAGACTCTCATGGACCTTTCCAAAGACACAAGGTAATTTTGCATTGTGCCTTTGTTTGCAACAAAGTGTAATGGAAGAGAATGTCAATGGGAAAAAAAATTCGTAAAAGCTCTTGAGTACATGGAAATGAGACAAAAGAGGATAGTGACTTGTTTGAGGAACAGTATTGGGGACAGAGAGATGGCTCAGTAACTAAGAGCTCTTGCTGCTCTTGTAGAGGACCAGGATTCAGTTCCAAGCACCCATGTTGTGACTAGCAACTGTAACTTCAGCCCCACGGGCCTGATACCCTCCACCGCTGTGCTCAGGCATGGCATGCATGTTATATACTTACACACATGTAGGCAAAACACTCAAACACATAAAATAAAAGAAAGTATTTAATAAAAAGGAGGAACAGTTATAAACATAGTGGATAAAGTGTTGAAATATCATCAATTTGAGTGGCAGTTTCATGTAGTTCCCTTCTGTTAATGTATATATTTATATGTTTATTGTCAATTAATAAAACTTCTTTGCCAATTAGGAAAACCCCAAGTCCCAGGTTTTCTTCAATGATAGTTCAAAGACTTCCAAAGATTACACATCACGGACTAACTTCCATTCTTCTCTTCTTCTCAGTTCTAAAGGACCTCTTTCTTCCTGAGCCTGGCCACTGATTGGAATGAAACCCAGACTCTGAAATTTTGAATATTCAGCCCCCTTCTCCCTCATAGTAAACATAAAATGTAAGTGTGGACAGGTTAGCATGGTAGAGAGAAATCCAGATACAAATATTCCAGAACTCTTAAGAAGGTATTCTCCATAACCCACTCACACCCAAATAGCCACAAGAATAAGAGACCATCTGGTCAAAGGATGTCTTGTCAGTATGTCCAGTGCTTGCCAGGTACTGCATCCTTAATCCAGAATCTTCTAAAGTTGCCTAAAAATCATAGAGAGCTCCAGTATGTGATATTTTTGGTATTTAATTCCTCTGTGGTACGGCAATAGCATCTTTAACCACCAAATCTCCTTTAGTGCAATAATTGGATTAACAGTGGCTATAATACAGACCTATTGCAGGTTCTTCAACAAGCCATTTAAAGTTTTAATTAGAAAATGTTGCAAATACACGTGTTGGTTCACGCAAGTACAGTACTTCTAAGAAAGGCGGTACACACAGCCCAAGGTTCTTCCTCTCATAGAGGAATTCTGTCCTCTGTCTTTACAGACATTGGTCATATAGATGGTTCAAATTTAAGGTAATTTTAAGACTTTTTTATATTAAGATGGTCTGAAAACAATGCACATTTACTGAAAATGATGCTCTACAGATTGATCGTTTCTTAGGATAGCATTGTTTAACACTGTGTTCTCTTGTGATACTGGACCAGCAGGTGAACTAAAGTTCACAGTGATCCCTGAGCTCATGAGGGAAGTTACAGAACTTGGCCATTTCCTATTCTTCTCAATTGTAAAGGCTCAGAGATCATACGCATGGGATGATTTCTGACTAAATTATCCATGTTTAGCCTCTAATATGTTTATTGGATATAGTCTCCATTACCCATTGATGTAAAGCAGCACTCTTCATAAAACAGGGCAAGTGAAAAAGTGCATGTGTGAATGGGCCTCACACAGAGACTCTGAATGACCGGCTGCTGCTCTTAGGAAATTGACATTTCAACACGTTTTGTTCTGGTAGCTAGGTGTGGAGCAGAATTTGCATCTATGAATTTTTGAATTTCTGCATGTTTGAACGTCATCGCTGTACAATGCAAGACTGTAAACTATGAAGACTTTCGATACAAGCAGATGGAAACAACAAAGCAACACAAAAGCTTAGGTAGCCAATTAACTCTGACAGAATTTTTTCCCATTAATCATCAATATTTTGTTCCTGGAGGCTTTGTACATTGCATGCCAGGGAAAGAAGTTTTGAGGTCAGCTCAACTTTGCCCCTTCTAGACAGTAATTGTTCCAAACCTCCATTCCCTCATCTATAAAAGGGAAGGGTTATGTTTCTCCTTTATCCTTTGGTTATATGGACTGATTAAGAAAGTGCCTTGTAATCAGCTAGGCAAAGTGACTGCTGAGAGGGCAAATCCATAATACATGTTAACTGATATCATCACTACAATTTTCATTATCTTCCTATTCTCATGGCCTGCTTATCTGGAGTTTCAACTCGAGGTAGCTTTTCATTTGTGAATTTATCCATTAAGGCAAATCTTTCACAAATATCTGAATGGAGGATATTTAAGAAAAAGTTTCAGATCCAGCTACACAATTATCTGGGGTCAAATTTCATGGAAAGGGCAACAACCGAGTACATCTCATAGTAAGAAAAGAAGTCTTTTTTTATTTTTTTTTATTCATTTTTACATACCAACCCAAGTTTCCCTCCCCCACTTCCCTCTCCCCCACCTTCTTAAGTTGACTATGTTTCTAAATAAAATTTACATGCCAAAGGTAAGAGGAAAGAAATGTCTTTCAATATCTCCAGTACTACAAATTTGCATATGCCCATGCTAACTAACAGATATGGCTTTTAAGGGAGGCTAATGTTAACCTCTAAATACTGAAAGTCTGCCAAGAACTCTCGTTGCAAACGGCTACTTGGAAACAGCAAGAATGAGCCATTCAGGAGAGAAAAAGGAATCTTCCCAAAAGCATAAATGAAATATGGAATACTCTTTGTCTTGTGGGGGGGTGAACCTTATATTTTATAACTGAACAAAACGAACGCTTAAGTGTTGTATCTGAAATCCTCCCTACGTTTCCATTCTACCAGCCAGGCAGTAAACAGGACTTTAGTCAAATCCTCTAAGCAAACACAGAGACAACCCGACACATAAAACCAGTCTACAGTATTCATTCTCTTCTTCAGAGATCAGCTACCTATTCGTACGACCTCTCCTTCTGTTTATATGACCTCATGAAATGTGTAGACAGAAAAGCAAATCAGACCCAAGATATCTTTGCCTACCTTGCTTTGTACATGATGTTCAAAGGTGTTTGATTAACCTTCTATTTACTCCTTCTGTTTCCTTCAGATGACCTTTTCACTTAGTCCATGTGATTGTGTGACACACTGGCACCATGTGACAAAGCAGCCCTTGTGATGTCTCTATGAATTATTTCATTCATCAGGCTCAGGCCCCTGTACGTCTCTTTATGTGCTACAAAGCACCTGCTGTTGGGAGTGGGAAAGACCAGCCCAGGTGTAGGCGCCTCCCACACTGCAGATGCTGAAACCAAATAATGGGTGGTGAATTTGAAACTTTCCCTCCAATTATTTTCCTGTTGGAAATCTCCATTGCAGTTTAGATCACTGGCCCAGGGAACAGTCGTTCACTGATAAATAGAGACATGCTTTCAAAGGTTGGTATCTCCAAGCAATATGAAACATTTAATGAAAGGGTGTGCTTATCAAAGGAAAACCTGCTAAGTGGTTAAGTGAGGAGGAAGAACAGCTTTGCTCCTCTAAGCATTAAGACTTTCAAGTGTTCTGTGAAGCCGCTGTAAGAGCAAGCAAGGCACCTGATTGGAAATGAAGGGAGAAAGAGGTAACGCAAATGAAGACAGGGACCAAATTATCAGGAACACCCAAGTCAATCAAAGGAAGGCACCTGTGAATTTCCTTAAACGATTTCCTGGAGGGTATTGTGTGGTAACCACATCACCATAGCTGCTGCTTCTCTCATCAATTAGTGTTGTTACGAAGAAACATGACTATAGAGCACCTAATAGCTGCAAAAAATAAATTCCCTCCAATTAAGTACTCTAATAAGCTATTTAGGGTTTCACCACTTAAGATTCTTTCCTCCCCATTTAATTTCAGCTTTCACTTGAATGTCATCTTGTTGAAAATTCATCAGAACTATGTGTGTGTGTGGAAGAGGGGGGGGGATAATGTTCCTAAGTGTCCCGATGCTCAAAGCCCAGAAAAAGCACAATAATTTTTTCCCAAGCAACCTAGGTTTTTCACAAATAATTTAGTTTCTTCCTACTAGAAGTTAATATATGAAAATATATGAAAATGGTCAATATGCAAATTCAAATATCACACTTGCTAGTTGCCTTCAGTAACTGCTATGTGCATAAATTTGAAACAATACAATATTTTAAGATTCCTGATTATAATAATGCCTTGGTGTGCATATGTGCATGTATAATTATGTTCACTTAATTTAATCATGAAAATATTACAGGATCATTTGATTTGTCTCCTCTAAAAGTTCTCTCACTTTTTTTCAACTAATTAATTCCACTAAGCTTCATCTGAGAGTCTTCAGGTTACAGGCAAGGAGCATTAAAGCTAACAAGGACATGGTTGCGTTGCTATGGAATTGTGGATAGCAAGACAGCATTGGGAGGGTGGCAGTCTCTTGCCCTTAATCAGTGAGCCTGGCTATGCTTTTCAGTAGAAATGGGTCTTGAAAATATTCTAATTTTATGTTCATTTCTCTCAGCAAGTCCTTGGTACCATTGAATGCTGAGAATTCACCCTGAAGCAATCACCTGATTGCACAGAAGAGACCTGGAAACTAGCCCATGTGACCCACACATTCCACATGCTTCACTGGAGTGCAGCTTTGGGGACGGTGTGCAGTTACAGAATCACATGGGATAGCTGAGAACAAACAGGTGGAGGACATTTAACTTTAGGCACTAGAAACCCTGACGGTACCCCTACAACAATAATGGAAGAGAGGAATCCTGGCTGACCTAAAGGGGATTGAATGTTAGCCTTCTCCTGCCAAAGAACCCATGTCTTCCTCCCACAAAAGCTGTTCCTTTCCTCAACATATCACCAGAGAACAGTAGAAAAGAAATAGGTTGCTTTGTACCCATCAATGGAATCTATACAACATCTTTTCCTTGGGGATTAATTCAGCTTTTGATTAAATCTTTCTGAGATTTAAATCATGATGTTACAAACCTCCAAGGAACTTCTCTCTGAGTTGTGACCTTCTTTATTACTCTCTGTTGTTTGATAAAGTACAAAAATTGATTTATAATGGTGCACAGCATGCTGGAAAAAAAAGGGCCAAGGAGAAACCACACAAGGTGAGAGTAATATAAAGTAAATATTGCAAAAAGTAGGCTTGTTTAAAATGTTCCATAATTAATACTGAGTTAAAGCTGTGTATCTAGTATAATACTAGTATCAGATGAGTATAATAGTAATATTTGGGCTGCAAATTGCATCCAATGATCAGCTAAATAATCCCACAAATATGAGGAAACTGGCAGTTTTGAAAAAGACTTTCAACTCAATAACACATTGTATGCACTTTAGACAATTTTAATATGGAAAATTTTTTAAATGATACAAAAAAACTAGTGTGCTCAAGGACTCAGTTACTTTTGGTTCTGATAATGATTTTTGCCAATAGTAGCATCCAAGATGAAAATAATTTAACATTACATGGGCAGAAGGAAACAAGTCTATCATCTCCCATCAAGATGTTCCAATACAAAGCTAGCAGCTAAGCTCACTTAGAATCCCCATTAACTATCTACTTTCCCCAAAAAGGCTTACTAGGGTAAATAATTAATTCCTTCAGATATACTTGTATTATTTTAATATCGTGGCTGCTTCCAAACAGAAGATAAAAGGATTCCCAATGCAACATAAGCAAAAATGGAAGGTGGATCAGCTCTGGTAGCTTCCCTGGATCTCAGAAATACTAAGGATCTACAGTTGTAGGTGAATGCAATATTTGCATGGCTTAACATTAAGGTTTTTATCTCAAATGTTGACAGCGTATATTAATAAGCTTTACTATTTGTGTAGAAAGGAAGTGGCACCATGGAGAGCGTGTTTCTTATGTTATTTGGCAGATATTTAGTATATTTTAATGATAGTTTAATCATATTTCAATATCAACAAACATTATTTTCTCTAGATTTTGTGAGGTGAGTGAAAGAGAATATATTCAGTTGTGAATCTCCCAGTGTTCTGATAACTCTGATCTTGAAAAGCAAATGGTTGAGTACAGAGGACCATACACTATCAGCAGAGGCTGTAGTAACAACAAGACCTTTTATCATTAAGATCACCACTTGCTACCAGGCACAACAGACAGCCAGACAGCAGGACAAAGCTGCAGCGACCTGCCCATTCCATATACAACCTGGTAACATGAGTAGGACAAGGCCTTTCTCCTGATGTAAGTCATCTCTATAATAGAATCAAGAGTCACACCAAATTTTTACCTGATAACCCTCCAGGCAAGAATTTAACCTTAAAAGTACATACTTTCCAGGGTTACTTGAACAAATAGAGTTAAGCCATTTGATAAGGTTTCATGTCAATTTTCACCTGCTCAGCCTTCATTATAGAAATGAACCACACCTACCGTTTACACTTTGAAAAACACTAGATAAAATATGAGAGGTGCACACGTCCTCAGAGCTAAAGCACATCCATTCGTATGGAAAAGCAGGGAGAGAGGGAGAGCGCCTGAGAGGAAACTGAATCATAGGCAGTGATGTGTACTGATCTGAGAAACATGCCAACAATTTGTTTCCCATAAATAAGAAAAGCAGAAGTAGATTTGAAACATTCGTTTCCCTTTATTAGCTCAGTGAGGCTGATGTGTACTGCACATTAAAAAAAAGAATCACAGGAATTTTCATACAATGAATAAAACCACAACAATACATGTAGAATTGGCAGGTGGAAAAGAGCCAGCAAGGGCTCAAACTAATCGCTCACTTTCCCTCTTCAGCATAGTTCAACCAACAGTGTTACACTTTCACCTACAAATCTTAAAGCAGCTCCATCAAATCAGCAGTTTTCACATTATTGAAAATGTCTGTCACATAGGTACAAATTTAGAATCATCACATTATATTACATGGCTATTCTAGGTCATCTATAGATCAGATCTTAGACTACAGTGATTGAAGTTCTCAGTACAGCCATCAAAAAAGGACACATGATCATTACCTACTGTTAGCTCACATCTAAAGGCATGAAAAGGGTTCCTCTTTTCAACCGACCCAAACACTTTACCCCAATAGTGCCAAGTTCCCTCTCTGCTGTTTTGAGTGTTGACAGCTCAACCGTTGTTCTCAGAGTCCTTTACAAGAACTGGTTTTGTTGCACTGAAAGAATTATTCTGCTACATTTCATTTCTTCTTCTTCTTCTTCTTCTTCTTCTTCTTCTTCTTTGTTTTTCTTTAAATAAAACCCCGCATTTCTAAAGCACCAGTTCGGGTACCAAAATTGTAGATGTAGTACTTACCACAGCATGAAGGCAATGGCCCATGGTCATCTGAAAGTCTTATAGATCTATGCTGAAATTTGCCTCCCATGATGTTGGGGTGCATGTGTTGTTGGAAAGATTCTCTCCCAAAGGAAGTGAAAAAAAAAGAAAGAAAGAAAGAAAGGAACACAGCTTACAGCTTACATTTTGATGGGCTACCCACAGTGTCTGCATAAGATACAAAAGCTTCACTAATTTTAGATGCAATCTGAAGTCCATGGAGGAAAACTATCTTCATGGTAACAAGATTTGTCAGGCCAGAGGGTGAGGGAGATCAAAATCCTCAACATGAAATCTGTAGTGTTGTCTTTTGATAAGTAAGAAAAGAAACCACGTATTTCAGTCATGTCCATGATCCAGGGCAAACAGAGAACGTATTTAAAGTTGGATCACAAAAATTGAAAGGCAAAATAGAGAACGCATCTGGTCCTTAAACACATAACAGGATTTACTAAATATTGATTTCTTAAAAATAATTTATTGCTCTTAATAGTCTTTTTTATTATTATTCTACAACAGAAGATACTCAAAATTCAGAAAGAAAGACTGTAAACTTTAGTTTGGCGTTCACAAAGAGTTAAAATACCTGCATTGAACCTACAGAACAAGAATTAGGCGGAGTAAAGATGTGTTACTGTTGTAACGCAGAACCTGTGAACACAATTCTTTTATTTCATAGTTATTTATTGCTTTCTATCTACTTAGAAATAGTAAGCCAAACACTTGAGCAAAGCATCCGACAGGACAGACAGTGGATTCACTCAGAACACAGTATGCTGGTGATCAATGAATGCAGCCATCAACATCAGCTGCATTGGCCTGGGGGTGAAACCCATTTTGTAAGATCGTGTTGGGTGAGAGAAAGGAAAAGAACAATTAAGTGAGTAGTAGGTCTATCACATCTTCCAGAAAAGTCACGCCAGCCAAACAGTAAACACATCTCAATGTGGAAATCAAAAACATACTCCAAACTCTAGTGACTCCCATGGCTGCAACTCCACACTCAGATGAAATCCTGATGCTCAGAATGGAGGTTATTTTTTTCTGACATTTATTATTATTATTATATTATTAAATTTAGCAGAAGCAATGTCACCACGAACAACATCATGGTCACGTCAGAGGCCATGCTAGTGAGAGAAGGAACACTGCTTCTGCGAAAGCTGAGTTTCCCAAATGAAGAGCTTACACTCCCACCTGACAACCGCCATGCACCCTGGGTAGAAAGTCTCCACTGGCCGTATTATTTTCATCATCTCATAATTTATAATAAATAGGCTATCTGCAACTGATAAATATGTCTCTTTAGTAAACAAAGGAATGAAACATCAGTATTTATACAGGATGTATAACTGTAAAAAATACAGATTAAATACCATCATCATATTCTGCCAAGGGAAAGAGATACTAGCTTCAAAGATAGTCTTCAGACACACATTAATTATTGTAAAAATCATACTGTAATTATTACCTCAGCATTTTGTATCAAATTAAAATCACAAAAATTAAAACAAAACGGCATTTTAAAAAGATTTTTTTGACCTCTAGTTTCAAAACTACTGTTGATAGAGAAAATAAAAACATTTCTTAATGGTTCCCCATTGAGAGACTTTACATAAAATCATGATATTTTCTAGAAAAATTTTAGATGAGAAAATTTCATTCCCCTAACAAATCCAGTGTATAAAACTTCAAAGAAAAACAAGCAACAAGAAAATGTGGAAAAATATCGCAGAAGTGGTTAATACCTTTAGGGGCCTAGGATTTTTGTTTTTGTTGACAAGATGCTTAGATCGAAGCTCCTACGAGGGGATGGATGTGCGTGAAGCGTCAATTTGTTGTAGTTGCACTCAACGGATACACACACACACACACACACACACACACACACTGTCTTTTGTTTTGTTTTGTTTTGTTTTTTTACAATCAAATATATATAAGCAGTAAGTTTAGCTTCTAAATATGTTAGTGTACAATAATTGTTTCACCTCATAATTACATTTGAATATTCTTGATTAAGAAAAATTTAGCAGTTTTGAAAAGAAGGCTGCATTTACAGTGCATAGCTGTAACAAAAAAGAACATAGTTGTAGAGTATGTACATAAAATAAAAATACTCCATTTAACATCTGTAAATACTTAACTACATCAGAGAATGTAGCAATTACACTATCTGAACACATCCAGAGAGTTCTACTCAACTCTCAGTAGTCGTGTAACACCAGGTCTCCTCCTCAGAAGGAACCACCGAACACACTCCCCGCTCGACCAACGACAAGGCTTTGCAAAAATTTCCAGTGGAAGATCAACATTTTGGACATATACATAGGCGTCAGGACAAAGGACGAACTACAGAAACTTCAAAATGTTAGGAAAATTTAGCATCTGTTGCCTGCAGTATCCTCTCCCACCCAGATTCCATGGCGAAAGGAAAGAAAGAGGAATAAAAAGGGGGAAGAGAGGGGAGAGAGAGAGAGAAAGAGAGAAAGAGAGAGAGAGAGAGAGAGAGAGAGAGAGAGAGAGAGAGAGAGAGAGAGGATATTAGTTCTGTGGAACCTGTAGTGTCTCGGGATTGTCAGGTAATCGTTACATTAAGAGAGAGCGCTTGCTGCAGGTTGGTTTTGCACTTTCTGGAAAGATGGTACCGGAGGCTGACAACAGACATCAGCAGTGTCATTTTAGGGTGGTTTGTGAGTTTTCTTTCCTTTTAATTTATATCTATTTATTTTCCTTTTGTATAGAATATGAACATTTTGAAGTTCTAGGTTTTAAGTGTGTCTTCATGGATATGCTGCCATTTGAAGGGGTTTGCCCTTGTTCATTCTGGTCAGGTGCCCCCAAGTCCTCACATGTGCACACATGTATGCCCCAAATAAGTACACACACACACACACACACACACACACACACACACACACACACTGTCACCAAGAGCCTCCAGGGAAAGCAAAGCTGACACCCGTGAATAAACATGTGCTTACTGGATTATCATTCCATCTCTTGCCTCTTCAGCAGCTGTGTTCATGTAAACCGTTGTTGTTCTTGTTCTAATGGTTGTTGTTGTTTTGCTTTATTTTTTGTACAGAGAGTGTAAAGTAGGAGAAATTCCTAAGTATGACTTGCAAGAGTCTTGGGAAAGGACACGCTGTCCCTTGAGGTATTGACCATCTCTCTGTCATCCTCAGCCAGGGAACATGTTACCTGCGCAAGCTTCTCTGAGCTTCCTTCAGTAAACTATCAAAATCCAGAGAGTCATACTTGCTCTTGGTGGAAGCAGGGTCAAAGTCATCTGAATTTGAATCTGAAAAAGAAAACAAACCACACCAAACCAGGTTAGATGCCCCCTTTGCTGGTGGCTTTCAATGCAATTCAAGATACCTGGTTCAAATGTCAATGTTCTTCAAAACAGGGCCTGAATTTTATTGAGCAGATAAATGTAAATATAGAAGGGAGTTGGCTTTCAAAGTCAAAAGCCTATTGATTCACAGTATACCTAAAACCTCAGAGCACACAGGAACAGTAGACTTCAATGTTTCTTTACTATTTAATATTTTTATAGGTGACTACCTTTCTCTTATCTTGGCATTTTAAGTGACTTGCCAATGGTTCCCCAATAACTTAAATGGAAAGGTACAAATTCAAGCTGGAAATAATTTTCCCTTTAATGGATTTAACTTTATTGAGCATAAAATTCAGTAGATTAGGATGGAAAAAGATCACTCTAGACGGTCTTGGATTTTTCCACTTGTTCAAATGTGATTTTATGCAAAATCCCACATGTTATTTCAAACAACTCTGTTAAAACACTTGCGGTTAGCAATGTATGTTAAAGGAAAATACTGCTTAAACACTTCCAGCCATTCTCCATTTAATCTACAGAAAAAGGTAGGCAGTGCATGCTGGTCTTGTAAGTGAGAAAGAGTATCTGGGAAATATAACCAAAACCTCCTGTGAATGAATTCCTTTCTTGGGAAGTATTTATCTGAAGGGAAATAAAACCTTTCAGGGACACATTAGCAATTCTACTAACCCTATAAGCATTCCACATTTCTCCTAAGCTAAGTAACAGCACAAAAATCCAAAAGACGGGAGTGCAAGAGTAGACACTATAGAAGCGTAAATTGCAATATGAATGAAGACACACTTAGCTGGGGCTGGGGTGTAGCTCAGGGATTCTGTGTAGGACAAAGACATTAGAGGACCACAGAGGGAAATTTGCATTCCTTTTTCATGGAGGGAATTTAGACAAGTGTGGGTACCTAATGTTGGGTTCCCCTCAGAGTAATTAATCCTGAATTTGACGTTGTATATTTCTTTTGATAAACATTCAGAATGCTGGGACACAATATTTCTCAAAGGTTTCTTTACTGTGTTACTGTGGTAGACTTCACATAGACACCCACCTACACAAGCACATGCATTATCTCTCTTAATAGGCATCCAAAAGAGGTGCTCCTGTTGGATGAGACAGCCCTGCGTGAGATTGCACGAGGAACTCCACCATGCCCTCTCATACTGAAGAGATATTGGAACATGGTAAGATATAATGAAAATGTGGAACTAAATTAAAAGCCACCTCATTGTTTTCAAAAGAGGTTGTTAGAAATAATGGTCCCATATTAATGGACACACACACACACACAAATCACATTTGTTTTCTTAGCACCTGGAAAACTGTTGTACCAGAAAGGCAGTCAAATTAATGTTGTTAATTGATGCATTAATCTCAGGCACCTTCATACTATTAAAATCATAGCTGAAAATAAATATTCATGTTGGGATCTGGAAATTATTTACCAATAAATGGCAAGAAAAATGTAAATGTATATGTTTATACATATATTTAACATAATAGTCTACTATTTGAGTAGAGAACTAATTATGAATGTATTATTTCATTTTTCATATCTGCCTGAACATGATTTCCATGTGTTACTAATACTTAACCAAAACCACTATATTCTTAATACAAATTCACCTGTTCTGATTCTGCCTTTCCTGATAAACAATTTTTTTTACTTTATATTAATTTACCTTATATGCATGAGTATTTTGCCTGCACATATATATGAGCACCATGTACATGCCTTGTGTCTGATGGAGGCTGGTAAAGGGCCCCCTGAAACTGGAGTTATGGATGATTGGGAGCCACCACGTGGAAGAAGGTAATCAAGCCAAGGCCTTCTGAAAGAGCAATATTTATTCTAGGCTACTGATCCATATATCCAGTCCTTTTTAATATTTTTTATCAAGGCATTTTGTTGCTAAGAGCCATTTGCTTACGTAACAGTAAGCAGAACCAATAGATAGAAATTCCTAAATAGTAGAGCAAACATCAAATCCTGGCTTCATCACAATAGCCCTAATCAAGTCACATTAATTTTTCATTCTCCCTTATAAAACTAGCTAATAAATAGTAGTTGCAATCATTATATGCTCTTCTAGCAATGCAGTCATCATTAGCCAGTTTTGGTGGTAGAGAAATAGGATATGTGTGAAGGTAACTTCACTTAGAGAACCGAATAAAACAGGAAAAACCATAAAGGTAGAATCTGTCTAAAATGATAGATCATTTTTCCTGCTCAGTCCAATTAATAAGTATCATGTCAGTTTTCTTTAATTTTAGTTTTCAATTCCTTTATGTAGGCAGTACATTATTATGTTCCTTTTATTTAGGTATCACATGACTTGAAACATTTAATCTAAATTCTTCGTGGAAACAAAGACAAGATACTCGAAATTTCTATTGAGCTAGACCCTAATGTTAATTCTTTCATTTAAAAACAATCCCAAATTTCTATCTTTGTATTGCTCTAACTTTTAATTGTAGCCTATTA
Organism: Dicrostonyx torquatus; assembly: GCA_028555095.1. Taxonomy (NCBI): domain Eukaryota; kingdom Metazoa; phylum Chordata; class Mammalia; order Rodentia; family Cricetidae; genus Dicrostonyx; species Dicrostonyx torquatus. The sequence goes on along the minus strand of JAQHUG010000017.1, from coordinate 4,898,648 downwards.
ATTTTATACTAGGCATTGTGATATCAGCTCCTCCACCGACATTTAATATTCCACCATGACCATATGAGTTACTTTATAAATAAACAATCAGAAGCTAATGGAGCTGAAATGCTTATCCAAGATCAGCAGTGAACCAGGTCTCAAACGTAGGGTGACATGATTTTAATGTTGAGGCTCTTTTGGCGTCCTCGTAAATGTGTTGAGAATAACATCTTTACGGCCTTGACATGCTCTAGGGACTTCGAATATCCAATGCTATTGCAATACACATCAAATGAGTGAGCTTATCAATGGTCAAGTTTCCATGGCTGCTGGCTAGGCAGGAAGATAACAAGCTGAGGAGGGTTCTCCTTAGAACTATTTCAGGGAGGTGCCAGTTCAATTTGGAAATACCATCCGATCCTCCTTCTTTCATGATGAATCGGGATCTAAAGACCCCTCTAGGTAGCTTGTTTTAAACTCTAGCTGTTGTGAGAGAGTAGAAATACCCCAGCCTTCATCACTGAAGAAAATAAGTCAAATCAACTCAAGGCTTCAATCTGTCTTGACTGTTTTTATCAGCCAGCATTTGAACAAATGACTTGCCAGGTTTTATATTTTCATCCCTAGGCCTCTATCTCTCCAGCAGTCAGCTGCCGCTTCCCTGTTCTCCTCTATCTATTTAGCTGGTGAAGTGAATTATAGCATATTCTCCCTGAACAATGCTCGGCACCTATATCAATTACTCCAGAAAGACACAACTGTCCTGGCAGGGAAAAAGAAATCTAAGTATTTGGTATTCATTTTTGTCTTTATACTTCATCAGAGTGATAGTGACCGGATAGCTACTAATGCTGAAGAATAGATGTGCATGCTAATTTTATGCTTATTATTTTAAAATAATTAATTTAAAATAATCATGATAATGCACATTTACCACCTTTCTTCATTCCTTCCTCAAAGAATTAAACGGTGTATAACGCACACATTAGATAAGGAATGGAAAGCAATGGGACAAAATTAAAATTGAAAAGAACATTAAGATGTCCATTGCAGCATTGTTTATAATACCAAAAAATTGAAAATGGAATACAAATAGAGTTATAATAAATTATCTAACTATAAAGATACTACATGTCCAGTGAAATAGTATGCAACCATTAAAATATGTGGATGAGTTGTTTTTGGTCCCATGAATAAATATATGTGCTATTGATGAAAAAGATAGAAATGAAGCTATATGTACGGGTATAAGCACACGGGTGCACATACATAACATGATCTCAAGTACAGGACAAGAGGAACTCTCAGACCAAGTTCTGAAATCAGATGTTACTATCACCATCTGTGGGTAATAAGCTGATGGAAGTTTTACTTTTCATCTGAAGAGTCTCCTCTGAACAGGAGGAAGTAAATAGTGATGTGTTTTATTTTAATGTACGGTGGGCATGGCAACAGCACAAACTTCCAACTGTGATTTTGCTCTCAAATGACATCTGTTTGCTGAGCTTCCCATACAATGTGTAGGATCCAGAAATACTCTTCAAGCTTGGCTTTTGTTTTATTTTATTCTCAAGAAATTAAGTCTGTGGTCACTTAGCTAATGGATTTCATCTTTCTCTTCTCAAGTATAATTCATAGATCATAAGAGTGTTTCCAAGTGCTTGAGACATAATGAGGAAGGAAAAACAACCCTTGCCCTACCCTGTGCTACAAAGCAATGGCAATGCTTGAGTTTATAGGAAAGGACCTACACAGACATGTGCAAAACTTGAATAAATGCAGACAGAGATATATACAACACATGCACACATAAGACAATAGTGCCAGCACACACAAACACCACAAATGGCTTAGCATCTCTTCATAGAGTGCAAGTACATCTGCCCTTCAGGGCTCAGACTTAAGCACCTGCTTCTGAAAGAGTCTTCTACAAACACAAAAACTGTATTCATATATTCCCTTCAGGAAAGCCAAGTGGTAGCCTGATTTAAGGCATCTGTGGAGCATGCTCACTTCCGTTTGGAGCTCTATACTATAAATTCACCCTTCCATGTCCAACAGTTGTATACCGTACCTAGGTCTGCATAGTTAGACTTGAAAAATTGCTTCCGTCCACAAAAGTACAGCTCAAAGTCAGTTTCATTCGACCTGCGTAAAGTGTATCCATTCTCAAGAGCAGCGAAAGCATCACAGGTGTAACGGTAGGTGATGAAACCATAGCTGTCTCTGCAAGGGGCAGGGAAGAGGCGTTCAGAGCTGGTTCTGCAGCATTGGCACAGAGGACTGCCACCCCTTCTACTTTGGGAGACACCACTGGTGCCAGCATCTCTGCCACCACATCCATTTATCAGTGTGATTGTCCTGTCAGGCAGCTAAATACTTATTCTGAGACAGGAAATCTCAACTAGAAAGATTAATAAATAGGGATGAAAGAAAATAAATAAGGTTCTGAACTCAACATGTCATCTGTCAAAACACTTACATTGGCAACTCCCATCCCAGTAATCTTAGGGTCATAATTTTTAACATACGTCAGCTTCTAAACAAGAAATAATTTTGAAGATTCTCACCCATCATCCCGCAGATTTACTGTGCATTCCTCAATTTCACCAAAAACTTCAAAGCGGTCTCTCAGTTCTGTCCGCGTCGTGTCAGGTCTGATTTTACCAACGTAAATCACACGGCGTTCTTCCTAATAAGCAAAGGAGAAGGAGAGGCTTTTTCTAGCTCTGGAGACGAAATGCGGTTGTGCCACTAGAAGCATCCATGACATGATCGCAGAACAATATTACACAAATTTGATTAAAAAAGGGGTATTTTATTGGAGGGGATAAAACTTACAGATCAATGACAATGGTCATGTATGATCATGAATAAGAACTCAGAGAGCAGTCTCACTAGAGCAAAACAGATATCAGATGTAAGGAAAACTACCCCAGGAGCCAAGCTTGACTTCCCATGCCTTAAGTTCAAGTTCGTTGGTCACACTACGCTTTCTTCTCCACTGCGCTTCTCTTGCCCACTTCTCCTGTCTCACCCTTGTCTTTCTTCCCGTGCACTTCATATGTCAGAGAAGACATTTATTCAATGAGATTAAGCAGTACATAGGAAATATGTGAGCACTTCTTACTTGGTTATTAATCTTCAGAATTGGTATAATACCTACCCTGGTTTATAAAACTATTTAAGTTCCCATCAACCTAGAATTCTAATCTGAAAATGTACAAATTTTGACATTCTCAAAGGGTGGCTCTTAATCTTTAATACCCCAAAAAATCTTCCTGAAGGAACATGTTCCAAATACAATTGCTGGTGTTTATCCAGAAGGTAAATTAAAAGAAAAGGGAGATAAGGCCTCTATGATCTTCATTTATAGCAAGGACACAGAGCAGTTCTAAAGTATGTGTTCTGAAGAGAATCATTTGATTTACAGTCTTGAAATGTAGGCCATTTTTAGCCATGGGTCTCTGAAGAGTAAGGGCTGAATGAAAAAGGATATAAGTTTTATTTCACCAACAGATTCAGCCCTATTTTAAGAACAGACTAGAGGGGTGTAGCCTCATTTCTACAAGTGCAGTCAATATGATCATAATGTAAAAGCCATTAAAAGTTTATAACCTACAAAACACGGGAAGACCATACTGTTGCCTGAAGATAAGATTCTTTTTATATAAATGTGGGTTTCATGCTCAGTGAAACCCTCTTGAATATTTTGTTTTAGGGCAGGGACCAAATAGAATAATGCCTCAAAACTGAGGAAAGTTTTAAAGAGCATTTGGAGCAAATATAGAGACTGTCCTTACTAACTAGTTATGTGCCTACCAGGGACAAGCAAAGCAAAGTGAACTTGACGTTGCAGAAATTTAAGTAGGCTCAAAGTCAAGGGTCTGGGAAACATGCGGGTAGCATACAGATTCAGACGCCCAAGAGTTTTTCTCTGGTTTTACCGAATGCCTCATTCTTAGAAGCTACAAAACTCACTTCAGTCTTAAGACAAAGAGCAGTCCACCAGCGTTTATTGGCAGCTTTTCCTTCTCCATAATATTAGCAAATGATCTGCCACAGGGTGAGCGCTTACTAGCACCTGTGAAGTCCAACTTAACAACTTGCGTGTTGTGTGGCTTTGTCGATGGTCTGCTCATCTGTGACTACTCACATTTATTATAAACAACACCACCGAATACCTTCATCAGAGGAGCTTCCTATAACCAACTACTTACTGGACTTCCTCTAGACCTCTTAAACCAGAACAGCCTTGCCAAAGCACACTGTCTGACTACACACCAGGAGGCCAAAAGGGCACTGGATCCTCCAGAGATAGAATAACAAAGAGGCATGAGCCACCATGTGGGTGCTGGGGACTGAACCCAGGTCCTATTGAGCTTTATCTCTTTAATCTCACTTTAATCTGTCTTCCTTATTTCCTCTGTCCCAGGCTAGACTTCCAGTTTTTCTTTATGGACAAATTAAACCCCCATGTCTATGTTTGCTCCCTCTAATTTGTCCTTGCACCACAAATGGAATAATTTTCCATAAATCAAGAGGATTCAGTCATGTCACGTGCCATTTAAATTAAATGCAAAAATGGCTCTAATACTTCTGATAATGCATCTAATTCATTAACAAGACCTAATAGGTGGGTCGTGCAGAACTTAAACTTTTCTGCGTGGTCTTTCTCCTATACCTCATGCTTTCCTTCACTCTAGTTTTTATGCTGAACTTCTACAGGCTCCTAGTTACTCTGTGTTCCTTCCATCTCCAAGTCTTTTTTTTTTTTTTTTTTTTGGTTTTTCAAGACAGGGTTTCTCTGTGGTTTTGGAGCATGTGCTGGAACTAGCTCTTGTAGACCAGGCTGGTCTCGAACTCACAGAGATCTGCCTGCCTCTGCCTCCCGAGTGCTGGGATTAAAGGCGTGTGCCATCACCGCCCAGCCCCATCTCCAAGTCTTTGCACAAGGTATCCCACTGTAATTTGGAATACATTTTCTCAATTGTGTCCCAAGCCCCTCACATTTACTGTCCAGACTTACATTAAGACCCATGTCTGTGTCATTTGAGAATTCAGATGAAACACTATTAGCTGGTCTTGAGAAATCTGTGTTTCCCTCTATTTCTGCTTAAGAACAACTAAATCATTATAATTTATTCATTGTTCAATGCTTCTCTCTTTTGTATAATGAAGAATTCATGAAATTAGAGTCTATATCTGTTCTTTGCCCCAATTTCTGTTAAGTATGAAAGACAATCTCAGTAAATATTTGATATAAGATTAATTAAAATCAATTTTTAAAATGTTTCATGTGTAGAACTATTTTGCCTGAATATATATGAATATATATATATATATATCCATGTGTGTGTGTGCATGTATGTGTGTGTGGTGTGTGTGTGTGTGTGTGTGTGTGTGTGTGTGCATCGCATGTGTTCCTGGTAACCCATAGAATTCAGAAGAAGGTACTGAATTCCCTGGAACTAGAGAACTAGAGTTATAATAATGGTTGTGAGTTAAACCAAATCTATATCCTCTTCAAGGGCAAAAAGTACTCTTGGAAGTTAAGTATTTGCTTCAGTCATCAATTAATACTAACCCATGCCTGGGTGACCTTTACTCTCTGAGATATTCCAACATAGAGGGGGTATTATTTGAATATGATCCTCTATTAAGGAAAAATCTCTGCTTAGGCAGCTCAACTGAATGAGTTACCAAAAGGAGTCTACAGATTGAAGGGCGAGAAGTACAGAGTAGATGCGTGTTAGCAGGCTCATTTCAAAAAGAACTCCGGAATTCAGAGGGGAGACTCCACTCCAACAGCTGGGACGGAATTCGTCTGCCCATGCTATCAAGCCTCCTGACTGACCTGATGAAGCAAAGCAAGCAGACTCAAGAGTCCCTTCCATGTATATCGTATGTTGCAACTGATGACTGAAATTGTTTTTCTGGAACACGCAACGTGGTTGGATAGTCAGTAGATAGAAATGGCTGGGGAGGCTCGAGCCTAAGCGGCTCCTCACACACGTTACCAAGGGAATCATAACACCACATTCCATTCTATTTACGCACCCAGCTTCAGCCCACCAGCCAAATGTGATGGCACTGTTATCTAAGCTTAAACTTCCTGGCGCCTGCTTGCATGGTGTTATGGATTTTTTTTAATGAGCCTTTTAGGGAAGTTACTACTGTGTAAAGAAAGGAGAGGGAACTGCAGAAGAGAAAGAAAGAAATTGAGCCATAGCACAGAAATTGCTCAGCTACCATTATGGGAATACACACAGCCTATGTATTCAAGGAAATGTGAAGTTAAAGCGAAGATCGACCATATGTGCAGACATATTGGGACAGTTTCTGAATTGCGGCTTTATACAAAGCTGTATGCAACAATGATCTTCACTAACAGAGATAACCCGGAGGACCTTTTGGAGGACTGAAAGATTCTGCAGTGAAAGGAGACACAGCTCTATAGAGTTGCTCTTCCATCACTCAAATTACCTTTTAATCTACCAGTTCTTTTTATGAAACACAAGGATGGGCCATGCCCTGCTACCTTGTAAAGAGCAGAAGACTGAGGCCATGCCGGCATGCTCTAAACAGCACCGAAGTCCTTTGTTTTCAACATGCTAAACAGGAAAACCGAAGGAAGACTCCTTAAGGTCTAGACGGCAAAGACAAAAATCTTTCGGGATTGGCCAAGATTTCCAGCAAAGAGTCGCCCTTTTAACATGTTGCAGTTGAAGTAGATGGATGGATAGTGAATAGAGTTTATATCTTAAAAAAATAACATTTACATCCAATTTTTCAAGACATTAATTTCTAAACAGGAGATGAAAGGAGAAGAAATCAAAATGCTTAATAACATTGCTAACTTCTTAGGGGCTTGAAGGAGCTCAGAACCTTTGGAAAAAGCTGGTTGAAAAATTATTTTCAGACCAGTTTTCACTATTGAGGAGCACGGAGCATTCATCAAAGAACTTTTAGCTTCAATTTTCACAAAGGCTAGTTTGCTGATGGGGTGGATAATAAAACTGAAGATTTATGTTGCGTTAACCGCTGCAGTAAATCCTCGTTACACTAAAACACAGGAGATAAATAAAGAAAAAAGTATGACGGAATTAACTGACTTTACATCACTAAAATCTTTATTAAGAAGAGAACAGGACTTGCTGGTTAGCCATGGGAAAGAAGCAATGTTGTTTCTCATGAAATGATAAGTGACTCTTAGTAAGAGGGGTTTGATGGAGGGGAGATGGGAAGCAGTAGGAGCTGACATTTACCGTTCACTGGATAGGCCAAGCAATGTGTTAGATACTTTTGAATGGATTCCCTCAGTGATATGCCCTATAATCCTAGGCACCAGTGTGTCTAGTATAGTTTTAACTTTGGTCCACAGTAATTTTATCCTACATTTTTTATTTCAGAGCAGCATTAAAAAAAGTTAATTCTTCTCTCTTTGCAAAGAGAAATCCATTTTAACCTTCAGAACAAAAGATTTTCGTTTTCAATTCTAGAATAGTTGCAAGATGACTTCAGCAAAAAATGCTCAAGGTACTTCTCAGGAAATATCTTAGGGGTTAGAGCCTATGCTCAGCATGCAAAGTCCCCGTGTTTTACACACAC